>NC_061160.1:54733226-54808226 GCF_022113875.1 Hydra vulgaris
TTATAAATCATAAAAAGCTTTATTTGCATGTTTATTTGCATCTTAATAACTTGAACGTTAAAATTAACAACAAAATAAAAATGTTTATTTGCAACTTGAACAAAAACATTGACTAACAAGAATACTTTGTGGAGAAACAAGTTCTAAGTTTCAAGTTGGTTTGCAGTAATTAACCAAATATTTTTTCAGGATCTAAAAATCTAAATAGAAGCACTTTAACTACTCTACACAGCCTACACACACTCACATACACTACAATTCTTTTTAATTGATACTATTTAATATAGATTCACATGAACAAAGGATTTATTAGAGTAAGGGGAAAACATTTCATTTTTTAAATAAAATGTTGTTACTAGTGTCAGATAGCCTTATAAATTAATAAGACAAACCTTGATATCCCAAAAAATGAACCTTGAAAATCCTTAAGAAAAACATTGAATATTAAAACCACTATGTAGAGAAACAGCTTGCTACTACCAAAGATGCAGTGAGACTTGAAACTGTATTTTGCTTACAAAACAAGTCTCATAGTCATACATACTCTTACTTTATTAAAACTTTATAGCACTCTTTATAGCTAAACTAATAAGCTGGAATATAAATTTAATAAACTTATAATTTACCTAATCTTAGCTTACTTTCAGCTCTTCCAACTTTTGTCTCCTAAAGATACCCTAAACTTTTCAACTATTTAAATGTGAAATAAAAATGTATTTAATTCAGCATAAATAAATAAAATTTACATTTTAAGATTTTTATATGTAATTTATAAAAGGAATTATTTGTATGCGTGTACAAATAATGCAACAGACGACTTGAAAGATTGAAAATTAAATCAATCAGGAAAGCGAGATGAAGAAATCGATTTCCAAAGAACTAATGTTCAAGTAATAAAACTGGACAAATAAGAATTTTTAGAGCACTTTTAACACAGTAAATTTTTAGAGAAACAGTAAAAAAATGTGACTTAAAAGAATGACATGAGAATAAATTTTATAAGATGGCACAAGAGATGCTAACTCTTTGGAGCAATGACCATTATAGTAAAAAGAGAAGCAACATTACAACTATGAGACAATGGTTGAAGGTTGGCTGCAAGAGCAGGTCCAATTATGTTTACAATGCGTTTTTGCACCTTGTCTAAAAAAAAAAGGGGATCATTTGAAGATTCGCTCCAGATATGGCAACAGTATTCCATACAAGTATGGATTTGAGACTTATAGATATAAAGAATAGAATCTGAAAGAAAAAAAAGAGTGCTGACCATTGAAGATAATTTCTATTGCCAAGAAAGGCAAAAGTTATGGTTCTTAACACCTGCAGAGTCACAGATACTAGAGCTTAGCCATTCAGTGTGATAAGCATTAAAGTCACCAATAACAGCAATATTGAATGAAAAATAAAGAGAAAGGGCTTGATAAATTTTGATCAGAAATAACATCAAAAAGAGTGCAGAAATGAGATGAAGGACATATAGAACAAAGAGAAAGGTAATAGAGTGAAGTAGCGCTAAACGAAAGCACATAAAAGACTCTTCTGTGGATTCAAACCTAGTTTCCTGACAAATGCCTGAGCCAAGCAATAATAGACTACTTATAGTCTAAGCAATTGCCTGATTACTATTCATAAAACCTAAGCTGCAAGAAAAGGTTCCAAATGTGGCCTCAATAATGCACAACAAAAGTACGTACAGGAACACCATTGATGTGCAACATGGCACTATTTGTACTCTGAGATTTTACAGCTGTTGATGGAATCAACCTTATTGAGTGCTACCACAGAGTTTAGTAAAGCTGACTTCCAGCCGGCCTCAGAACCATTAAACTGAGTTTAAACTGAGATAACAGAATCAGTTGCCATGCCATTTACACACAGACTTAAATGTAGTAAATGTAACAGAAAGAATCTGTTTACTCTTTAAGTCTTCTACAAGACAGTAACAAGGTGCATTTAACATCTGCCCAAGATGAGTATTTTTATTGAGACATTATCTATAGCCTTTACTAAACTAAGAGCACCAGGACAGAGGGTGTGTTAAGTCAGAGTTGGCATCTCCTGGCCTTTGTCTAAAAAAGTGTGCCCTACAAGACAAAAGGAAACAATACAGCTTGTACTGGGTTACATGTTACCAGCAGCATAATAACCTGACCTGAAAATGCACATACATGAAGTTTAGGTTTGGGCAGATTTTTTAAATTAAAGAAAAGCATTTTAATATTTATTTAAACAGGGTTTACAAATTAATTTAGTTTATATAAAAAATTAATAAATTAAATCACACTAGATTTTTAAGTGAATTAATCAAAATGAATAATAATAATTCAGACTTAAATATGCGCTTACGAAAAAGAAAAAATTAGTTGTACACATGTACAAATAATTCCTAACTTTATAAAAACATTTCTAGAATAGAAATTGCAATAAAAACTTACTGGTAATGCAGATCACCTGACAATCCATTTTCAAACTTGCGTCTTTCTTTACGAATACTAAGTTCTGTTCTCCTCTGAATTTCAATTTCTGCCCAGGTTTTGTTACTCGTATCTGTTGCTTTTAATGATTCTGAACATTCTGCATCTGTAAGAACATAATAAGCTTGGTTTAAATCATTAGCTACAGCTCCAGTTAATGTTTCTTGAAAATCTTTATCAGAAAGTGTACTGTGCCGACTCAGTGAAGGTCGACTACTACTCATGCTAGAACTGCAGTCACTAAAATAAAACCCAGAAATTTGAACATTTAGATATTAATGAAAATCTGTAAATTATGCCAGAACATAAGATCTTTTCAATTTGATTAGATTCACAAATGCTTTATTTTTTATTTGTTTCTAAAATAACTTAACAATACATTTAAACTTACAGAATAATTTAGTGATAAAAAGAAATTTGTCAGATAAAAAATATTAATTAAATAAAAGATAACATGAAACAAATGCAAAAATATTATCTTTAACATTTCATTTAAAATTATCATATATTTTTTTTATTTTTAGGTAACTTCTTAAATTACACTTTTTTAATTGCAAATCAACAGAATTTAGTTAAAATTAAAAAAAAAGGATTACTTTATAATTTCTATTGCAATGGAACAATACCCATTCTGTCAATGTCAACAAATAAAATTTTTTCTCAATAATTTTGCTTATATATATTTTTATATACTTTCTTTACATTTAATATTTACATTTAATATTTACATTTAATATTTACATTTAATATTTACATTTAATATTTACATTTAATATTTACATTTAATATTTACATTTAATATTTACATTTAATATTTACATGTAATATTTACATTTAATATTTACATGTAATATTTACATTTAACATTTACATTTAATATTTACATGTAATATTTACATTTAATATTTACATGTAATATTTACATTTAATATTTACATTTAATATTTACATTTAATATTTACATTTAATATTTACATTTAATATTTACATTTAATATTTACATTTAATATTTACATTTAATATTTACATTTAATATTTACATTTAATATTTACATTTAATATTTACATTTAATATTTACATTTAATATTTACATTTAATATTTACATTTAATATTTACATTTAATATTTACATTTAATATTTACATTTAATATTTACATTTAATATTTACATTTAATACTTACATTTAATATACATATATTTACTTGTGTTACATTTTATTTGTTTTTATGTCGTTGCTATGTTATAGAGCATTAAGTTGTGTCAATAACAAAAGTAATGCCATCATTCATTAACAACTACTTAAGAATAAAGTAAAAAAGTATAAAAATGTCAGGGTGTCAAATCAGGGGGAAGTTTTGCCTAACCTACTTATTAGGGACTCTGAAATCACTAACATTAAATCTATAACAACAAATATACGGTTTTCTTTAACTTTAAAAAAGGATTTTGAATAACCTAACACAAGTTTTGTTCTTAATTCACTTCCAACTAAGCTACAATCAACAACTATTTTAGTTTTACTAGTAGAGAAATAGAGATGATATAAAAATTTCTAGAAAGTAGAGATGATAAAATGTCAAGAAAGTAGAGATGATATAAAAATTTCTAGAAAGTAGAGAAAAGATAAAAATCTACTACGAAGAAGAGAAGCTAAGCAAATTTCTAGAAAAAAGAGGAGGTATATAAAATACAAAGAAGTTAAGAAGAGATAATTATTGTCCATTGAATTTTACCTCTTTTGCAAGAGGTAAGATTCAATGGATTCAATAATTCAATGGATTCAATAATTCAATGGATTCAATAATTCAATGGATTCAATAATTCAATGGATTCAAAATCACTTTAAAGACTACAAATATTTTGGATTAAAACAATTTAGTGGCATACACGGTTTTATTTTTTGCACAAGAGGCCTAGTTTAAACTTTTAAATTTGAGAAAACTTGTCTCAATCATTAATAGTACTTGAGACCCTAAGCAATAAACTAAGCAAGCTTACATAAATGTCAGCCTATTAAATAAAGAAGAGGTGTGGAGCTAGTTAATAAAAGTTTTCTGCTAAGCCTTACAAACTCAAATATAAAAAGTTACAGGATTGAAAAATGAAATGTAGTTTATGTAATTTTTGTACTTTTTTGTAATTCTGATTATTGGATAGATTTTTTCTGTAAATCTATCCAACAATCCTATATTTTGTAAATCACAAAATTTATTTCCATTTAAGCTCATCATTATGTTAAGTGACATCCTCAACTTTCTAATAAGTGACATCCTCAACATTCTGTTAAGTGACATCCTTTTACAAAGATTTAATTATTCCCTTGTGTTCTAAAAACTTTTATGAATCACTTTTTTTTAGTACCTGTTAAATTTGCATTAAAAAATTTGAATTAAAAAATTTACTAGTAAAGTTTCAAATCCATAAATGTATTGAATACTTCTTCCATTTTAGTTCCTCCTCAGTTAAAGGTATCTTTGGAGCATTAAACTTTTTAATGATAAAAAGCATTAGAGATTAAAGCTTTAATTGAAACTGGTTATCAAAATCCTCCAATAAAATCCTTCTCATAATTTTTCATTACTCTTAATAATATTTTAAAGTTCTTAAAAAAAAAACATGTATCCTAATTTTTTGTTTCAGCTGCTAACATGTGTGTCATGAAATTCAGTAGCATCTGACTTTGAAAGTTTCTATTTGTTTAAGTAGAAACCTTTTTGACATTTTTGACACAACCTAAATAAAGTTTAAATCAAAATAACATACAGTTTGTCTTTCACCAAGAGATGTTATTATTAAGTACATACGCTTTAAAACACAATGAGCTAATGAAATCTCCAAATAAATTAGTATCTTTATTTAAAAAAAAAAAAAAACACTTTTAGTGTATGATGTAGCCAATAAAATATTCCTAATGATTTATGGAACCTGGTCTGCCAAAACAAATTAGTAAAAATATATAAGTTAATACATTTTTAAACTTTCTGTTAAATAATTTTCTGAACTATTTAACAGACTTAATTCTTATTACAGGTGTAATGCTCATATTTTGGACCTTGTTTTGAAAAAAGGACAAGTTTTTGTTTGCAAACACCATTAGCTCTAACTAATTTTAATTTTATAATAAAAATTCTAGTTTCCCTATTAAAAGAAATGCCTCCTCCTCCTTGTCCTTCTCATCCTCCTAGTGTGCTTAAAGTGCTAGAGAGATAATTATAGGCTATTTGTTTCATTAAAATTTATTTTTTTGACATCAATAGTATGTAGTATATATTTTGTTTGTTTCTAATGATTATACATTGCTTTTAAGAACACTATCTGTATGGTGTATATAAATATAAATGGTGTGTTTTTACTTAGACACATGGAACAGCAAAGTAACCAATTCCTTATTGCGTTACTTTTAAATCCTTGTTGACAATTATTGAAACCATTGTTGACAAAAATATATTGGTTTATTAGCTGTTATTGGTCAAATGCTAAACTAAAAAGTATGCCTAGACATATCCTTGGGGTAAAGGTTTCTTAAATGTGTATAATACAAAATGTACATAGAGCAAAATGAAAAACTGAGAGGAGACTCTAAAGTTATATATATATTCAATGTTACCTAGCCAAGTCTGATAAATCTCTTAAAAGACTTTTCTAAACTAAACTGTTTCTTAAAATTCACAGCCAACATTATTTCAACTTATATTATGTTATATTGTATTATTCAATTAATACATTGATAGTTCTTTACATCTTGTGTGCTAAATAAAAAACTAATAGAAAATAAAACATTATAACAATTTTTGTATGTTTAATTATGACATTCTGTTTCTTCAAAGATAATAATAATAATTTTAATTAGTATTTTTGTTGTATTTTCTAAAAAAACTTTTTTTCAAACCTAGAAAATTTTAAATGTTACTTTTTTTTTTATTTTTCTTGGAATACATTTACTTATGCTTTAAAAAATGTTTCACAACATAAAAAATTTTTATAGCATTACACTATATAAATACATACTTTTCTACTTAAGGAGACAAAAGGAGAAAAAAAAGATACATAAAAGAACAAAAAAAATTACACATTCTTGCAAGCATCTTGTCCTTGTAAACATTTTTTACATTTAAAATGCCTCATAAGCAACATTTATACAACAAAAAAAAAACAAAAACAAAAAAACTTTGCATTCAATGAAAATAAAAATACTCACAGAGAAACGTATTGACTAATGGTCTGGGTTAAAAAAACTGAAAAAATCAACAGGTAAAAAAATTTTTTTTTACCTGTTGATTAAAATTCTAACAATAGCTTAAAATATCACATGTCCTTAAATTATCACACGATCAACTGTATAAATAAATTATCAAAAAATAAAAAACATTAAATATATTAAGATAAAAAAAACTTACTTTGAATATTTTTTAACAGGTGGTATTCTTTTTTCTGCATCATTTACATTTATTTCGAAACTTCCATAACTTTCAGGGGCATCTTTTATTTCATCTTTATTAGGCTGATTTTCACATGGTGTAGTTGGCTCAGAAAGGAATTTTCGTAAAATCATTTGCTTTTTTCCAAACTGAGGTGTAGTTGAAGTGCTACTTGCTCCTTGCTTCATATGAGGAGAACAACAAGTCTCAGGATGGACAAGAGAGTGACGTCGTGAACATTGAAAAGATTGCTGAAGAGTTAATGGAACAAAGCATATTGGCGTACAAAGTAAATCATATTCTATATAAACATCACTCAAAGCATATCGTGTATTGGTGATTAAGCTCTTGATAAGCATTTCTTTATTAATATTACCTCTCTCCCAAATACTAAACTGAATCATCACATTTTTACCTTTTAAAAAACAAAGAGAGAAATTAACAAATGATAATTAACATAATAGAAATTAGCGTAACAAAACAATGCTCAATAATAAAAATTTAGTAACTTTGCATTATCAAGAAATATAAGTTTTAAAAAGTTAAAAGAATTGACAAAAAAATCAGAAACAGAAAGTTCAAACTCTTAAAACTCGTTGTCTTGAAAAAGGTAAATCTACATATTAGTAAATTTATCTGCTTCACAAGACACATACACACACATACAAAACAAACTGGAATCAACAAAAAAGTAACTAAAAATCAACCAATAAAAATGATATAAAACACAATTTTATAACTCACATATATTGGTATCTGCTTCAGTTAATGAATCTAGTTGTTTCAATAAAAGCATCTCACTTAAAATATCTTTTTGTTGGGATAGCTTAATAAATTCATACTTTATTGATGGATAACATGGATGAGCAACCACCTTAATCCCTTCAAGATTTACTAAGCTCATATAGATAACACCGATTCCTTTAAAAATTTCAAAATAACAACAAAAATAACTTTTCTTTTTTTAATCAGACATTTCAATTCAAAATTTTTATTTACTTTAAATGATTTTTAAAATTAAAAAATAATAATAATAAAAAATAAACAAAAAAAAAACACACACAAAAAAAAACACAAACCAATATTTGATTCCTCTTTCATAACATCACGGTTATACAAAAAAAGATCACTAGAAGGTATAGTTGCTTCTGTTGCAGTGGAGCTACAATACTCTGTGTAATTCTTGAAATGATAGTCTGGGTTTGTAGTAGAGTACTTAGGGGTATTATATTGTAACAGCAAATGCTGATGCAGATAAAACATAATTGCATGCATAAAACGTGCAGCCATATTAGATACACACAAAACAAGTTTGTAAGCTAATGGCTTCCTAGCTTGTATAAACTAAAGATAATGTGTAAAGATAAACAATAAATAGGTTTTAGGTATTATACTCTTTAGTAAATAAAATAAAAAATAAAACATCACCTCAACATCTTCAGGGGTTAGTTTAGATTTAGGATTACGAATTAAAGATACACTGATAAGTTCCAGATTTGCATTGTCTAATTTGTTTGATATCATCTGAATCATTTCATGTTTTATAGTTTGATCTGGTTCACTTATACCATAAACAAGAAATTGAATATAGTCTTGTTGTTCGTTCTCAGCAAACCTTTCATCTGTTCTACTGCTTATCAAAGTTGATTGATCACTCTCCTGTAAAATTTCAATAAAAATAATTATGACAATTTATGTATATAAAAAATAATATATATATATATATATATATATTTATATATATATATATATATATATATATATATATATATATATATATATATATGTATATATATATATATATATATATATATATATATATATATATATATATATATATATATATATATATATATATATATATATATATATATATATATATATATATATATATATATATATGTATCAGGCCTTGGCATGAAGAAAAATGTCTAGCGCAATGTTTCGTGCCCGTAAAACTCAAATATTTTTTTAGCAAGCGCGATTATGCGCGCTCGTCATTAAGTTATCGAGAGACAATTTTATTAAGTTTTAATTTGTTATACAGTGTTCTTTAGATAATAAATATTTTAAAATTATTATTTAGCAGCGCACTGCTTGACAAAACGTTTATAGTTCTTTCGACTTCCTAAATACTTATTTATTATTTGATCACATTTGATTGTGTTTTTTTTCCCAACTATTTCTTAATGATCTTGTTTTAAAGAATAAATTTATCTTTTATGTATTTAACTTACAATCAATTGTTTTTTTTATTTCATTGAATTTATTTGAAAGAAGTTTATAAGCTTTCATTTTTTCATTGTTTTATTTGTTTAATTAAAATATAAATTCAAAATGTTTTCACATCATTAAAACAATGAAATCATGATTTCTTTTCGCTAAAACATTGTTAAACAGTTAAAACATTAAAACGTTAAAACATTTTGTTGCTAACGATAATAGAATTTTTGAAACTTTTTTAGCAAACGTTTTCACAAACTTAAACTTTTCTTTTTCTCAAATAAATTTATAATTTTAATTAAGTTATAAATAATATAAATTACAATTTTAATAACATAAGTTTTAAAAATTTTTTTATTTAATTTCGTTAAATGTTTGCTGTAAACCTTTTATATAAAGAAGTCTCATCCACAAATAACCATTCATTGTTTGTAGAAATTTACGACTGAATGACATAAGTTAACATGAAAAAATGAGTTTTTTAATTGAAGTATAACTTTAACATTTTACCTCAATTGAAAAAACGCAATTAAAGAAATGTGAATAGAGATTATTTTGTTTTTAACAATAAGCGAACTTTTTGTTTAATTAAACAAGAATCTTTAACACTTTTTAGAAAAAAGTTTAAAACTTTTTATATAAAAATTTAATATAAAATCAAATAAACTATTATTAGTTTTCTCCCTCCCAAACTTTTAGGGCGAGCGCAGTTTTTTACTCTCCTAACTAAATTAGCAAGCATTTTTTATCGAGCATGCAATTTATAAATATTCTATTAACGAGCGTGTTTCACATGATGGGAGCAATCGCTCCCATTTCATGCCAAGGCCTGATATATATATATGTATATATGTATACACGACTTTTGACTACAGTTGATAATTACCGTTGTTTTCAAAATTAAGACCTAAAAACCTGTAGCAAAACTTAAAAGTTAAAAAACTACATACAGTCAGTGAGATAAGTATCCAAACAAAAAATTCTATTATAAAAATTGAACTTTTTCAGGTTATTTCAGAAAAAAATAAGTTAATAAAATTTATTAATAACTTAATAAAACTTAAATCCTTAGAAAGTGTTGAAACCTAAATGAAATATAATTTTCAGAACATGTTACATTGTAAACCAAACTTTGAAACTGATTATTAGAAAATAGTTTTAAATCAATAGTTTTAGACTTTTTGTTTGATATTAAAGAGTTAATAATAATAATTTACTAATATTTTTAAATTAATTTATTTAGTTTATCATTGACAGTCTTAGATATTAAAGTTAAAATCAAAGAATGGTCACAAGCTCTGCACAGTTTAGTTATTGACTTGCTCAAGCAATATAAAACATTTAGGTTGGTAAAAAAGCAACTGGAATAGCATTAGAAACCATCAGTGACTAAACTAGAAAATACAAAACATTTGGATATATGAAAAATCAGCCAAGCATAAAATGTCAAGAACTGATTGATAAGTGGTCATGATGATGCAAAAAAACATTTGGGAGGGAGTTGATTAAGGATTTGTGAGCTTGCTGTTTGTATGTCTTTCACAGACAAACAGTCTATTATGTTGTTAGTTTTTAGAGTGGTAAATTTTGGTCTTTAACAAGATTTATTTTGGATTAGTGCTATCTGTTGACTTAATTCACTGAATGATAACACAAACAGTTATTTTTATTCAGACTTCATGTTTTCTTTTTAAAGTCAAACTTGTGCACACTTAGCAAGTGATGTAGCTATACTCTAAAACAATAGAGGAAGTGATGTACCTATACTCTAAAACAAGCTACATATGGTTTTAATGTATAAAAAGCATATAAAATATTCTCCTATTGAAAAATGCAATCTACCATGCAATAAACAATTGTTTGTGTTGTGTTGTTGTGTTGTGTTTGTGTTGCAACAGGCATATTTTGCATATACAAGTAATTATAAAATTATGAGTGGTCGGATTGGGTGTGCCTTGTGTGTATGCACACACGCACACATCCAATTCTTTTTTCCCCATTTTGTTAATAAGAACTAATGGACAGTTTTTTTTCTAAAAAATTATTTTAAAAAACCATGTATTTTTACTATTTATGGTGCACAACGTAATTTTATTCAATTTAAAAGACCATATCAAAAGCGATTGGTGTTATTTAGATATGCAATTCTAAGAGCTTGGAAAAACTGTTTTTATTTCTTTATAAAGTACACCTTTTCTAATACTATTTTAAGTTATTTAAACAGCCAGTAGTTTTATCAGTGTCAATTATTTAAATTACAATATTGTTTGCTTTACAATAAATAGGTGTTTTATTTTAAAAAAATGTATTCTAACAACAGTTAGAAGTTATTTTTTGATTAAAAGCAATACCAGTAGAATTGGTAAGAAAAAATCTTATTTTTAAGTTATGAAACGAAAGAATTGTAATTGAAATTCCATTCATTCTAAGTTTATACAAAAAATCTGCTGCTCTCTGACTTCAGAGATTTTTCATTTAAACTTATGAAAGCTTTTTCTTGAAGAGAAAGACCAGATATTAAATATTAATTCTTTCTTGTGTAAGTAATAAACATTTTTAAAAATGTAACAAAACTTTAAAATATGCAAAATTTTAACTCGCATTACATAAATTCAAAAGTAAGAATTTAAACTTATGAAAAAACAAAAGTAAAAAATTACTTTTGTTACATTAATGTGTTTTGACATCTTTATTTAAAATTTTGAATATAAAAACATAAGATTTAATATGAACACAAATATATTAATAAAAAAATTCAGTTTTATGACAAAACTTTTGGAAAAACATAACTTGATTGTGTATTTTTTAACTTACATGAAAATTAGGAAAGTTCTTTTGATAGTTTCTTGAAATATTCTTTAAGAAAAAAATAAAATATTTGATCAACGATAAATTGAAGATGGCAACTTCATTTTCAGAGTAAATTACATTGGGCAGATTTAGCATGTTTCACAGCAGAAAAATATTTTTCACTGTGGAACATGCAAAAAAAAAAAAAAAAAGTAGATTATTTTATATATATATATATATATATATATATATATATATATATATATATATATATATATATATATATATATATATATCCTTATATTGTAGTTGTAAGAGACTTTTATGGAAAACAAAAGCCTCTTGTAACAAGATTTAAGTGTTTTTAACAATTAAGCTACATTTTAATGTTGTCTAAAAGTTAAAACAATTAAATTAATGCGGAAGTACATTAAGTTTTATTTTTTTTTAAAACTGCAATAATAATGACTAGTTATTTTAAATAATAGTAATATTGTTTTTGTTTTTTCATAGTTTTATAATATTTCTAAAAGATGCGCGAAGTGTTGCTACATAGACTATCTTACAGCCTGCTGCTACAAGGAAGTGACTGAGGGTTTGCCTTTGGGCAAGCAATCTATTATTTATAAAAAAAAATTTTTTTATAAATAATTAAAAAAACTTTATTTAAGTTTTAAATCTTTTTCTGGTCTTATTTATTAGTGTTCTATTATAAAACTACAGTTTATAAAATAAACTTTTCAACTACCATGCAAGACTATATATATGAACAAATACATATAAATAAATATATATATATATATATATATATATATATATATATATATATATATATATATATATATATATATATATATATGTGTATATATGTATACATACTTATATTTATGTATACATACTTATACTTATGTATACATGTATATAATCATATATGTATACATAACTATAAATAAAAAATAAATAAATAAATAAATAAAAAGTGCCCAGTTTAAATTGTATATTTTTAAGTAAAGTTTCTTATACCATTTAAAGCATTAAAAACAACCTCAAAAACGTCATTTTGATCCTCAAACTTTGGGAGTGATGCATATGATGACGTTGGTGATAGTTGTCTTGATACAGGTTTAAAGGTATTAAATTCCTCATCCAAAATTATTATTGATTGACTTCTATTGGACTTTATTTCATTAACTCTAAAAAAGTGTGGAAAAAATATATAAGAACTTTCAATCTAATAATAAAACATTTTGCAAACAACCCTTAAACTACACTAAAATAAATATATTTTAACTTTATGTTTTTATTAAATTTATTTAAATAAAAATTAGTAATAAATACATGACTTATACTTAAGAATACTAAAGTAAAGAATAGTAAAAAAAGGGACATTTTGGACATACAAATTATTTTTTTACATCAGTCAAAGAATTAGATACAAAATTTCAGAGAAAGTTCTAATATAAAAAAAAAATAATTTAATAAATAACTTTATTTTTCAAAAAATTATGACAACGATATTAGAAAATGTTTTTAATTTTGTGTGTGTGAGTATGTGATTTGATAAGTATTAGTATGTCAAAAGCAAGATTAACACAAAAATTTATAAGCTCCTCCAAACCCTAAGCTACAATTAAACCCAGAGTTTTTTTAATCCCTAGATATGTGGCCTTCACCACAACTATGAACCTGCTTCTTTAACTAGTACCACCTACTTTAATTTTATATTTATATACTTTACATTCATACTTTATATATACATAACTTTACATATACATATTGCTTTTATGAACGCAGAAATAAAGATGCTCAAGGCAAAGGGTCAATTTCTACTTATGAATGTTATCAGTTAGTTATTACAGAAATGAAAAATATATGGCATAAATTTAGTTTTCCAACAATCAAAATAGGAAGAATTTACTCAAAAATATGTAGATTAATGGAAAAAGCATCCAATTTAAATAAAATTTCTAGACTTATAAGAAATTATATTTTTTTCCAAATTGAAAGCTTTTGACAGAATGTTTGATATATGTTTGTGCAATTGTTACAATGCAGATGTACTTTTTAAGTGCCAATGAAAGAATGGGATGCATTTGTCGGACAAAGGCAATGCAAAAATCAATTTGGACTACTTGATTATACGTACACACCTACTTTAAAAAAAACACAAAAAAGTAAATTTGTAACACAAAAAAAATAAATTTCTAACACAAAAAAAATAAATTTCTAACACAAAAAAATATATTTGTAACAAGGCAACAGCAGTTAAATATACATAAAAATGTAGAGAAAGAGATCACATGATCACATTACTTATGATAATTTCTACAAATCTGAGGAGAGTATTGAATTACATGAATTTATTTATCATCATCATCATCATCATCATCATCATCATCATCATCATCATCATCATCATCATCATCATCATCATCATCATCATCATCATCATCATCATCATCATCATCATCATCATCATCATCATCATCATCATCATCATCATCATCATAACCATTATCATAAATCAAGTATTTACTTTTAGCAGCATGTAGCTATTAGTAACATATAACAATTATTTTAATTTATTTTTAAAAAAATGGCATCAGCAACAAAAAATACTTACTTAAAATAAAAAACATTGTTAGATTTATCTTTTATTACAAAAATGTTTTTGCGATTGCTTATTCTAAATTTAGACAGCTCTCTATGAATTGCTAGTAATCCACGAGATTTGCCACCAACTTGAGTGGGTGCTCTAAGTCTCTTGTGGATGGGAATATTCCTCTGCAAAACCAATTCACATTCAAAGCTTCCAGGTTTAAAAAGAAAATCAGCTTGAACTAAGTTACCAGGTTTAAAAAAAACATCAGCATGCGAACTAAATGGTTGGTTATTTGAATCAAGGTTTTTAATATAAGCAATATCTGAATTTTCTGTGGTTTCATCCCAAACTCTATCATAATCATCTTCTGCAATAAGCAAATTGTGGCATTGGTTGGTACTATAAAGATTTTCAAGCAAAATTCTCTAAAAGCAGAAAAATGAGAACTTTATAAAAAATTTAAACTAGACATTAACAAGGTAAATTTAAGCTTAACCTCAACATAGACAAGATTAAATTAAACATTAGATTAAACAATGATAAACTAAACTATTATATTGGAAAACCAATGGAAAATCATACTTTTCATCTGTGATTAAAGAATGAATGTTTTATCAATAATTTAAGTGTATTGAGGGGCTTAAACATTCAGCTTGTATAAAATGTATTTTTGCTTATAATTATAATGCTAAGCTATAGAATAAAAAGCTTTTTTTTTTTTTTAATAACTTGATAATATTTATTGTGGTGCTAATAAGCATAGAATAGAAGTTAATTTTAAAACTTCTCTTTTTATTGCATGATTTAATAAAGTCAAGTATTATCTTTCATGAGCTATTACAACACTATTTTTCACGTAAGTTATGTAGAATAAAATGATTTTAAATAGCGACATATTTGAAGTACTTTTTTTAGTTAAAACTTCACTTATATAGTCAAATACTTTTGCAGTCTTAAGTGGTCTAGTAATTTGAGACTTGAAATACATTGTTTAATATGTATATTATCAATATAAATTTGTTTTATAATCCGCGGATGTCCGCCTGGCCTCTAATAATAATTTTTACAAGTTAAATGATGTATCCGATTTTATGTGGCAAAAACATATGTATTTTATTCTAACTGGTTATGTAATAATTGGGTCTCAGCAACACTAGATAAGTTTTACAAACTTGTTTTAATATTCATACATCTGAAAATACCTATTTATAAGATTTTGTAAATGAAATTCATATTTTTATATAGTTAAAACATGAAAAGTATTGATATTTGTTTATATATAATACAAGAAAACTTGAACTTAGCTAATCCTAATATTTTGAATGCAATTGTAAATGGCATAAACTTAAGTGCAAATAATAACCTGTCTAACTTCATAAAGCATCTTTTACAAAGGTATATATGCAAAAACCCTAAAATTTGTTTTAAAGAGAATAACAAATAATGGCAACAAAATAAATCAATACCAGTTCAATTTGTAATTGATAATAAGAAAATTTAACTGCTTCGATTGATAAAGAAAACTCTGCTCTTATGCAACTGTAGTATCTGGCAAGCCCCATATGAATTTTGATATTTTAAAGAGTAAACTATTGTTTGTTCAGATTTTTGCACCAAAATGGTAAAGAAAAAGAAGCTAAAGCTGTTTTACAATTATCAGATAAAATAAGTTTTTGTTCAAAAAATAATTTTAAATCAAATTTTTATAATATTATATTAACAAAAAATTTTAAACTTTAGGTTCCTTTTTATATGGATTATGTAGTAGTTTTATAAGATATAAAATAGAGCAGGTTAAAGTAAAAAAACTTAAAATTAGTAATTGGAAATGTGTTAAACTTTTTAAATGCATAAAATAATTTTTTAATTAAACTGCCATATTGAAATTAGTCTAGTTTATAACATTGATGCTTTAATAAAAGTTACTAAATTAGCAACTATGCAAAATGAACTTTTGCCAGGCATTTCAGGTGTCACTGCCATCCAAATAAAAAATCCATAGTACCACTACATTTTTGGTATAAAAATACTTAATGTGGTAATTATGAGTATATTCCAATAAAGTTATTACTTTTTCCAGTTTTTATTTGTTAAGCTTAATAAAATATGTGATTGCTAAGCAATTTAGGTATCCATAGCAACCCAAAATTAAAACTAATGTCACCATTGAAACTGCAATCCTCAAATTAGTAAACATTGAAAAAATGGCTCTTAAATCTTTTTTATATGATGAGTTATTAGTTTTGTACAGTAAGTGAATTCTAGCCCACAGCGCCATGCAATTAAATCATTAAGAATCTCAATCAAAAGTTTATATGTTTGATAAGAAGTTTATATGTTTAATAATAATATATAAGATATGTTTGATATTGAGGTTGAATCTAAAAAAAAATAAAAGAGATTTGTTAGGCAGATTCACAAGAAATTGTGAGTGCAGTGATGACAGAGTGACTAATGAATAATTCACCAGCTTCACAAACTTGGGAATCAGTGGAGTTAATTGAGAAAGAACACCAGCATGCTCAAAACAGATTCAAAATCGTTTAGTTGAATGTTATTAAATTTATAATGATCTAAAAATATATCGTGATGCAGTTTTAGATATATTCATTGTCATTTTTGTCAATGAATCCATTCAAGCATGACCAATGCATGATCGATGACAGATCCATTCAAGCATGATTGATGATAAATTTTGTTAACATTTGCTAAATGTTCAGTGGCCTCTGTTGGTTCAAATTGGGTTTCAAATCCCATTATAACATAATCCAGAGATGCATAGTAAAGCTACTGGTATTAATCCTCTGTAGTTGTAGCAAAGTATGGAACTCCACTTTCAGAGAATTGTGATATAACCTGATGTTTTCATGGTATCTTTGGTTTGTCAAGTACAATACATTCTGCTGCTACAGCAACCGCATCCCATAAAACTTTAAACAGAATTTGAGTTCATGCTTATTTTATTGCCTCATTTAGCGGGTTATTGGTATTTTTTACTTTGCAAATATTAAGCTGCATGGCTGAAATGGTTTTTAATAAAAGTTTACTATTGTAATTTTCTTAAAATGATATATAAAAAAAAAAAAATATTCAAAAAACGATTTATCTTGAAGTGCTGATTGACATCCTTAATTATTGTGAATATTATGCGCAAAATTCCATAAAAATTTTAACACCTTCTTTAGAATGTTATTGGTATTTTTTGCTTTGCAAATATTGAGCTGCTTGCCTGAAAGTTTATTATTGTAATTAGCCTAAAATATAACATTTTGAAATAAACATATCAGATCAGGTTACCCTGCTACTGGTAATATGTAACTCAGTACAACCTGATTCATCTGCTGTTGCCTTGTAAGATACGCATTTTTAAGCAAAGGCTAGAAGAAGCCAACTCCAACTTAAAACACCCCCTGCCTTAAGGCTCTTGGTTGAGTAAAGGCTTGAGATGGTGTCTCGATAAAAATACTCAATTTGGGCAGACATTAAATGCATCCAGCTACTGTTTGTAGAAGGCCCTCTAAGCAAAGACTTACTGGGTAAACAGATTTTATCTGTTGACTATCCTTGCACCCCTTCTTCATCTATTAGGCTGGCACAGATGTATTTATAATACATTGTTTTTAGTTTAGGATGTTAAATGCTGAATCTTCTTGACTCAATGCATGAGTTTTGCTTGTGTCTTTGTTTTTATGACTAGGCAACTCATTCTATTATCTCCTAAAGAGGGTACATCAATAAAACTCTATGGTTCTATGTTTCTGAGGCTGGATGGTAGTCAGGTTTCCTAAACTATGTGGCAGCTCTCAGAAAGACTGATTCCATCAACAGCTGTAAAATATTAGAGTACAAAGGTCCAGCTTGCTCTGAAAATGGCAACTTAACAACAGAATTTGAATCAGTTCCATCATCAGACTGAAGAAATGATAAACTAATTAGAAGTATGGAATTTCTGAAATTCCACAAAATGACTTATAAACAAGTTCAAACTTTTAAAAGCACTTGCAGAAACATTTTTATTGTTTTTAAATTATTCTTTTTTTTTTTACATTTGAAGATATTATGAATTTTTTTATTTATTAATTTTTGAAGGCTTGATAAATCTTACCCAGCAACCTCTGATTGGACAGTGATCTCTGGACCTCTGGAATGGTGTTGGTTCATCCATAATTCACTTTATATATTTGTGTTTGTATTCTGAATGGACCTCTGGCGTGATGCTGGTTCAACCGTAAGTCACTTTATACAAAAGTATATTTGTATTATCTTGAACCTCTGGCAAGGTTTTCATCTACTCGCTAATTCAATTTATTATGTTAAACCTTTCCAGGAAGTGCATGCGGTTGCACGCCTTGTTTGTCAAGATTCAAAGTAATTTTTTTAGATAAACTGACCATTGTAGTTCGCATCTTTTAACTTATAAAGCATTTCAATAATTTGTGGCTAAAAGCTAAACTTATTAGGAGAAAAAAAAAAAAAAAACAATCCTAAAAAAATGAAAGAAAATTGTAACAAAATATCAAGTTAAATTAAATAAACTAGAAAATTTAATAATTAAAAAAAGTAAATTCTTTTATTTTAGAGTTGTTGTTGAAAAAAACATCTTTTATAATGATTTAACAACAATTGAAAGTTATTCACGTAATTCACGTAAAAAGTCACGTAATTCACGTAAAAAGTAACTTATTCACGATTTTAATCAATCCATATAAATAAGAAACTAATTTGCAATGCATGCTAGAACTATAAAAAATCTTGTTAATTTTTTTTCTTAAGTTTATTCGTTTATTACGTTTATTTGTTTTTACGTCTTTTTGCTTTTAAAAATGCTGTTGCTATATTTAACAATATTTTTCGATTAATAAATTTTGTAATAACAATATTTTTAAATTTTTTTTTTTAATTTTTTTTAAATTAAATTTTGTAATAACAATATTTTTCGATTAATAAATTTTGTAATAATGGAATAAGTTAGATAAAAAAATAACATATTTTCTTTAATAAATGTATTTACTGCTTTTGGTGCATTTCTAAAATTGTTTCTTTTATATATATATATATATATTTTTTTTTAATTATCTTCGCTTCCAACAAGGTTGCAAGCAACCACTAATTAGTGTTGGAAGTTACTGGAAGAGAAAAGATGAAGATTGTAGAGCAAGATAACGATTGACAGACGACTTAAAATCTTGCAAATTATACGAATCAGGAAAGCAAGATCAAGGAAGCGAATTCCAAAGAACTGATGTTCGAGGAAAAAAACTAGACGAATAAGAGCTTTTGGAGCACTTAGGAACAGTAACAGAAAAAGGATGAGACTTAATTGAATGACGAGTAACACGAGAATGAATTTTAGTAGATGGCACAAGAGACGCTAGCTCTTTAGAGCAGTGCCCATTATAGTATTTGTAGAAAAGAGAAAGAGAAGCAACATTACGACGATGTGACAGAGGTTGAAGGTTGGCTGCAAGAGCAGGTCCAACTATGTTTACAATGCTTTTTTGCACCTTGTCTAAAAGAGAAAGGGCATCATTAGAAGATCCGCCCCAGATATGGCAACAGTATTCCATACAAGGCCGGATTTGAGATTTATAGAGATTAGAATCCAGAGTAAGAAAGTGACGAGCTCGATAAAGAGAAGCAACTTTAGCAGATGCTAATTTTGCAAAGGATTTGATATAAGGTTTCCAAGAAAGATCAAGAAGTAAGAGTTAATCCTAGAAGATGAAGGGTAGGAGACTCATCGAGTACATTACCGTTCATAAATATAGGAAGGTCTAAATTATTGCGATAACGATTGGCAGAAAAAAATTGAGTTTTATCTGAATTAAAGTTCACCAGCCACTGTGAGCCCCATGCTGTAGCAGAAGTGAGATCCTTTTCAAGCTCAAATGCCCCCTGCAAGTAATCAGAGGGAGTTGGCTTCTTATCGTGACAAGAATGAATGGTAGTATCATCAGCGAACAATGCCACCTTAGATGTGAGAATATCTGGAAGATCGTTAATGTAAATTAAAAAGAGTATAGGGCCAAGGATTGAACCTTGAGGAATTCCTGAGTATACAGAATAAGAAGAAGAGCGCTGTCTATCAAGGACAACTTTTATACTACGATTGGAAAGAAAGGATTCAATAATCTTAAAGATGTTTCCAGATACACAATAAAAAGAAAGCTTATAGAGGAGACCAGCATGCCAAACTTTATCAAACGCTTTAGAAATGTCAAGAGCAATGGCCTTAACCTCTCCACCTTTATCTAATGCGCGATAAAACCTATCGGTTATTACTGATAGCAAATCAGCCGTAGAACGAGAAAATCGAAATCCATACTGATGATCAGAAAGTAGGTTATGCGATTCGAGATGAGAGATTAAGTGTTTGTTAATTAAAGATTCAAAATCCTTGCTTATGATAGGAAGAAGACTAATGGGACGGTAGTTAGATGAGTCAGATCGCTCTCCAGAATTTTTAAAAATAGGGATAACAGATGCTGCTTTCCAGCAGGCTGGAAAACAAGACTCTGATAAGCACTTGTTGAATAGTTTTGAAAAGATAGATGACAGCTCAGGAGAACACTTCTGCAAGACTATAACAGGTATGTTGTCCAGGCCGCAAGCTGTAGAAGAGTCTAAGCGGGAAATCACTTTAGATACAGAAGCTGGAGTGATATGAATGTCGAGCAATGGATCAACCTGTTTGACGGGCATATCAGGTAAAACGCAACTAGTGGCATCAAGAGATGATATTGATGAAAAGTTCTTGGCAAACAATTCAGCTTTGTCTTTAAGTGAGGTGACAAAGTCTGAACCATACAAAAGAGGTGGAATTAAAGACTTGCCCTTATTATTGATACTATTAAAGATTCTCCAGAAGTCACGAGAGCCTAATTTTTGTGATGAAATACGAGATTTCATGATCTGAGAATAGCGGGTTTTGGCGTTAGACAAAACCTTTTTACAATGGTTCCTAGCAGTAATAAAGAGACGTCGATATTGCCCAATTTCCGATGTTAAAAGGAGTTACTAGAGATAATGATCATAACGATTGCTCTGTTTAAAAAGATGTATTTAAAACTTAAACAAAAGTTATAAATAGGGTCCTAAAAATTTTGTTAAATATTTTTAGGATCCTTGCGGACAAACAAGGTGTGTTACCGCATGCGCTTTCCAAGAAAGCTTGCTATGTATATATGTATCTTTGCCTGTAAGTTACTGTATGTTTATTTGATTATTAGTTTTATCAACTTTAATTTGCTAATAAAATTTCATTAAGTATTGTTAAGTAGTATTGTTTTTATAATATCGTGCAAACAGTTTTAAAAAATTTAAATTTTACATAATAATTACAGACATAATATATAGTTTAAATAATAAAAAATTACTCTATATTCATATAATTTGCTAAACTTTATATAATTTTTAATAAAACTTTTATATAATTTTAAAAAAAAAACATTTTTTTTTTTTTTGTAAACAATCAATAAAAGTTAATTGTTGCTTTTTTTAAAAAACCCTTTTGCTAAGGAGTTGTCCATAAATTACGTCACGCAATTTTTGACCATTTTTGACCTCCTCATCACAATATTGTAACACTTTATTAACAAGTCCTATATGAGTTGTCATAAAACCACTAACTCCCCTCCCTCACCCTTAGAACACGATGTATGAAAGATTCCTAATACAGAAACATTTGATAACAAAAGTTTGTTACAAAGTTAATTCTTAAAGCATGTTGAAACTCAATTTTTCAGACAAACACAGAAACATAAACAAATTTGAATGTTCTCAAAACATATAAAAGCCATGGTCAAGTTACTGCAACTAAATATTATGTGTGGTCAGGATTATAGTGCAATTGCACCTGCTTCCTGACCAAGCTTGATAACTATTTACCTTAGGCAAACATTATACCAGAAAGTTATTACCCAGAATTAAGTAATAAATTGACTGAGAATGAAACTCAAGAAAAAAGCATTTGGAGGAACTGGACTTTCCTAATAAAAAGATCTTTTTATTCTGTAGCGGTACAGGAGGGGGGGGGGGCTTATTTTTATATGAAATTGTGTATATTGAAATAAACTAAATTTAACTGTTGTAAAATATTTGATGATATTTAATTCCTAAAACTAAATATTATTCTTAAATTATTAAAATTAAAAAAAACAACCTGATTGACAACTTTACAAATATGATCAAGAGTTTCAAGTAATCTATTGTAAATGGTCGTCTGATGAGAAATATTTCGAGCATGTTCACATCGTCTAAAATAAATTCATATATTTCAATATAAGTAAAACTTTAATTGTGACAAAATAATGTGAATAATACCTTCTGTGCAAATAAATATTCACTGATTCCTCACAATTATGTATAAATAACCAAAAATCAGGTGAAGGTTGCAGATCCTCTTCCAGATCATCATGCTTTGTCTCGCAGAACTCTTCACAACTTTCATCATCAACTACAAAATGTTTTAATTGTAAATAAAATTTTATGTATACACATATATACAGATATACATACACATATATCTGTATATATGTGTATGTATATATATAAACACATATACAGATTGTATATGAGGTGTGTGTATATATATATATATATATATATATATATATACACACACTCATAGAAATATATATATATATATATATATACCTATATATATATATATATATATATATATATATATATATATATATATATATATATATATATATATATATATATATATATATATATATATATATATATATATATATATATATATATATATACATATATATACACTTACTCAAGCGTGTTTTGATAAGCATTTGCTAACTTTTTCTGCTTACCTTACGCTATACCGTTTTTTTCGAAAAAAAAAAAAAAAAACGAAGAATGATGAATAAAACAATTGCCAGCCCATCCCAAACCCTCAGTCGATGTAGCAGCACTCTACTGCGAGTGAGGCTATTTGTCAGTCGATGTATGTACTGAAGCCCCCAGCAGTAGGCTATTTCAGTATGACATCAGATTGCTTACCTTAGTACGCAATACTATATACACACATATACAGATTGTATGTGAGTGTTTGTATATATATTCAAACACACTTACACATAGTAAGTGACTGGGGTCCTGGCTAAATGTAGGACTTTTACAAACCATGCCCCAGTGCAGCCCTGGTAAAATATAAGATTTAATAGGGGTTGATAGCCCGGGAATTTTTAAGTGTTATAAATTTATGCATACATTGACAATTCATTAAATACTGAGGTACATTAAAAAGATACGACCTTGCTGAAAGACAAGTCAAGCAATATACATGTATATATATATTTTTATACATACATATATATATATACACATATATGTATATATATGTACATATATATATATATATATATATATATATATATATATATATATATATATATATATATATATATATATATATATATAAATCAGGGTGTGGAGCCGTAAAAAAAAAGTAACAACTCCAACTCTGACTGCAACTCCAAAGCAAAATTGGAGTTGGAGTCCTGATTTTATTTAGCCACTCCGACTCCGCTAAAAATTTCGCAACTCCACAACTCTGACTCCACAGCCCTGATATATATACATACATAAATACACATATATATACATACATATATATATATATATATATATATATATATATATATATATATATATATATATATATATATATATATATATATATATATATATATATTTTAAATAAATAATAATTTTTTCAAAACATTTTAACAACATGTTTCATCAATATCAATTGACATCATCAGGTATTAATGATTAGTTGATATTGATGAAACATGCTGTTAAAAAGTTTTTAAAAAATTGTTATTTATTTGAAAATTATTACTAAATTAGTGCTACTTAGACCATTTGGATATATATATATGTATATATATATATATATATATATATATATATATATATATATATATATATATATATATATATATATATATATATATATATATATATATATATATATATATATATATATATATATATATATATATATATATATATATATATATATATATATATATATATATACTCTTGCATGGTAGTTAAAAAGAGTTTCCCATAAACTGTAGTTTTAAAGGGCGCGTTAATAAACCAGACCAGAAAAAGTTTATAAACTAAAATTTTTTTTATTTTTTTAAATGACAGACTGCCTGCCCAAACCAAACCCTCAGTCGATGTAGCAGCACTCCCTTGCGAGTCAGGCTATTTGTCAGTCGTTGTAGCAGCACTCCCTTGCAAGTCAGGCTATTTGTCAGTCGATGTAGCAGCACCCCCTTGCAAGTCAGGCTATTTGTCAGTCGATGTAGCAGCACTCTGTTGCGAGTCAGGCTATTTGTCAGTCGATGTAGCAGCACTCCGTTGCGAGTCAGGCTATAAGATAGTCGATGTAGCAACATTTACGCATGTTTTAAAAATGTTTTTTAATAAAACAAAAACAAAAACACTACAAATTAAAAAAAACTTTCTAGTCGTTATTATTGCGGTTTTTTAAAATTTTTTTAAAAAACAATAAAATTTAATGTACTTCCGCTTTAATTTAATTGCTTTGACATTTCGACGACAATCAAATACAGCTTAAGAGATGAGGTAATTAAAATTGTAGTCGTAAGAGACTTTTTTTACATTAAATGACTCTTTCGACTACACTATAAGGATATATATATATATATATATATATATATATATATATATATATATATATATATATATATATATATATAACGTAGAAAACTATGAAAAAATTTTATTTTAGACGTAAGAGACTTTTTTTACATTAAACGACTCTTTCGACTACACTATAAGGATATATATATATATATATATATATATATATATATATATATATATATATATATATATATATATATATATATGTATATATAACGTAGAAAACTATGAAAAAATTTTATTCAACAATATTATTATTTTTTATAAGAAAACCCCTAAAAATATAGAAAATGCAATTAATTTAGAAGCGCAAAGTGTTGCTAAAAAAATTAACCTTGATAACAGAATTGAATCAACAGCCCCTGTTCAAGCCTTTGTAATACTAAATAACCATAAACCAAATTTTTAAAACAAACTTCCTTGTAGGTTATTGGTTCCCTCAAAAAGTGAGATTAGACATGTAAGCAAAGTTAAATTGGACAAATTTAATAATATTCTTAGAAATAAATTAAACCTGCAACTGTGGAAAAATACCATTGATGTTATAAATTGGTTCTTTATAACCGAAAATAAAAATGACTGTACTTTTATTCAATTTGACATTAATGATTTTTACCCTCTCAATAACTGCAGATATTTTAGATAAAACAATTGAATTTGCAAAAAGCCACACAGTTATTCCTGAAGAAACAATCCGTATAATAAAACATTGTAGAAAAACCTTACTTTACTTTAATAAAGAAACTTGAAAAAAGAAAAATATGACTGCTTTGATGTAACAATGGGCAGTTATAATGGAGAAGAAACTTGTGAATTTGTTGGACTAAATATTTTAGATTTATTAAGTATAATAATCAATATAAATGATTTAGACCTTTATTGCGACGATGGTATAATAGTAATGCATAAAAAATCTGGTCCACAGCTAAATAAAACTAGAAAAGATATTATTAAATTTTTTTTAAATATTGGGTTTAAAATTGAAACAAAAATAAATTTTAAAAATGTGAACTTTCTTGACGTCACATTTAACCTCCCTGAAAATTCATATAAGCCTTTCAAAAAACCAAACAATGAATTATTGTATATTAATATTAACTCAAATCATCCACCCCAAATTCTAAAACAAATCCCGATTTCAATTAATAACAGGCTTAACCAAAACTCCTCTAATGAAAATGTATTCAATTCCTCTAAACAAATATTTGAAGATCCCCTTAAAAAAAGTGGTTTTCGAAAATTTTGAACTAAAATTTGACCCTGAAAAAAATAATAAAAAAAAAAATGAAATAGAACTACAAATTTTCAAACCCCCATATAGCACAAATGTTTCCACTAACATAGGAAAAGTGTTTTTAAAATAAAACATTTCCCGCTTAAAATTAAAATTCGATAAGCATGTCCCGCTTTCTAATAAATTACATAAAATATTTAATCGAAAAACAATTAAAGTTAGCTACAGTTGCACAAAAAATATGGAAAGAATTATAAAAGGTCACAATAATGCTTTGTTAAGCAAAAAAGAAATCCTAAATAAAAAAAACTACAGAAAATTGTAATGGTAAACAAATTGTCTGATGAGTAGAAGTTGTTAAGATTTATAAATATATTGGCATAACAGAGGGTGAATGGAAAAAACGTTTTGCCAATCAAAAGCAATCCTTTAAAAATAAAAAGTATATAAAAGACACCATGCTGTCAAAATATATATGGGAATTAAAAGATAAAAATATTGATGATTTTATACTGAATTGGTCCATCCTTAAAACAGGACCTGCATATAACAATATTTCCAAGAAATGCATACTATGCCTACAAAAAAAAATTGAAATTATTACAAGTGCAAACCAAGAATGTTTATTAAACAAAAAATTAGAATAGATTTCTAAATGCAGACATGAAAATAAGTTTCTCCTAAAAAAAACTATAAAAAATAAGTGAGCTCAAATAATAATTAAATTAGATCACCCCTTTTAAAAAAAGGGTGGCTACAATGAAATTTCCCTGACTTACCGATATAAATTTAACATATGTAGCAATAAAAAGGCAACAAATAAAACACACACAACTTTACACAAATAATAGAAGTTTTCTTAAAAACACTTTACTTTATATAAATAAACACTTTGAAACAAAAAAAATAATAAAAAAATAAAGTATGAAGTTAAAAAATGAAGCTGAAAATTCATGTCTACACAAATGTTACTATGTTGTAACCAAGAATCAGCAAGACTAATTATAAAATATGGACGATGACAAACAGCTTATTTCAGCATTAATAGCAACCAATTCCCTTTCAGTATCCTTTTCTAATCTGTCTTTTTTGGCCTTTAAATCTTTTATTAATTGTATGGCACACCGCTTTTTACACAGTTTCTTTTGTTGTTCTTCTTTATTTTTTCTCCTGTCAGACAGAGCTTGTTGGTATTAGTCATACAATAAACAAACACTTTTCAACATTTTTGGTGTACTTTGTACATTGCACAGCCTACCTACATCAAGTATTGCATCATAAACTTGTCGTTGGGCAACTACAGATTCTGCTGCAAGAATTTCTACTAAAACATTTGAGTTAATACTAAAACCTTGCTCTACTTTTTTCTATTTCAAACAATGCTGAGTATTGCATATCTTTTCCAATTAGTTCATAGTAAAAGTCATCTAAACGTTGCTTAGTGAAATCAAAATTTTCAAAAATCTCCATTTTTAATGATGCCAAATTGCATAAGCAAGAATACTGACTCATAGCTTGATCAGCTAGGACTGATTTTATTAGCCCAGATTTATGCAGAAATGATTCTAGAGAATCAAAAGGTATCTTCGCTTTGTCAGGTGACCTAATGATAACCTTTGGTGAAAACGATGATAAATGCCTAGTAGCCTTGTATTCAAGTGGAGAACGTTTTTTTAATTTAGTAAATACAGCAATTAAAAAGCCAATGCTTTCTTCTAGAAATTTAATTTTTTGACTACTAACAGTTTTACAATTCTGTAACTCAAAAACAGCTCTAACACCAACTACCACGTCTCTCCAATTGCACTTTTCATTCTGCAGATCTATCTTCCACAACTTTTGTAATGAATCAGCTTTTGTGAAAACATCTTTTTTGATAAATCTCTCCATGAGGCATGACATCAGATGATATAACTCATCATATAGGAAAGGAACTAGAGGACTTGGTGACTGAAATTGCATAAGACATGGTTCTACTACATTGACAATAGACAAAAAAAAACTGATTTTAGCTTTGATTAGAGGATCTGTGATAGCTTCAATAACATTCTGTGCAGTAATAGTCATCGGTAGTTTTGACCTTTCTACGTAAGTTTTCACATTGTTAAAAATTTCAAGAACTCTCTCTGCAACTACAGCATTCTCCACCCACCGCGTCGTACAAAATTTTAAAGGAATTTTTGCTTTACTTTGTTTATTGCTAAATAGTCTGCTCTGCGAGCAGGACAATCTTTAAAAAGTCAATATAAGGAACTTAATGCTGAATTAACTTTCCAACCAGCTTCTTTGTGCCCCTTCTGAAATTCCCCATGAACTACATGGAGGCCACATGATCCGATGTTAATTAACTGAATATCAAATTTTGCTGAATAACTTTCTTCTAGAGCATCAAAAAATTTCCAGGTCACACTGGGTGCATCCATAGAAACTTAAATAATTTTAGCAATAACATGTTTTCAATCACTGCATTAAAGCTGTCTTATAGTTTATTAGCAGTTGCATGCCCTAAAAAAGCAGATGAAAAGTAACAAGTAATAGCTTTATGTTTCTCTAAATCCCAAAAGCGCACACATATATCCATTTGGCTTTGTTGTATTACTCCGTTAAGTGCCTCGTCAAACATTATGCACAAAAAATTGCAATTTAAAATATTTTGCAGAAGAACATCATGGAAATAGGGAGCAATACCATGAGTTATGTTATAGGCAATCTTTGTCTTTCCAAGCTTGAACTGCTTAGCTATTTCACTGTCAGGAAACATTTGTTTAAATGTTTTTCCTATATTAATACAGGACCTATAAGATTCATGGTGGGATACAACTCATAAAGCCCAGTTAATTTCTGCTTTTGTGACTTCATCTCATATAGCATAGCTATCGACTGTTTTCTGAATGCTTGCAGAACTTACATCACTCAAAGCACATGAACTGTTTTGGAATAATACTGTTTTTATTTGATTTGTCTCTTACAATACTGTTTGAAGCTAATTCTTGGATTTGATGTTTACTAAATAAAGAATAGATTGGCAACTGGTTCTTATACAAACTAACACTATTGGCATGCTTTTTACTTCTTTCATGACTTTTTACTGCCTGAATGCCCATGTTACTTAAGTCAAATGTTTTTTGACAAATAGAACACATTGCCTGTGCAGGACTATTAGAAACTTCTTTTAGCCAAAACCTATCAGCGTAAAGGGTATTATTTAACCAATCTTTCCTGAAGTAATATTGTTTTGATATTTTTTTTAATATATTTTCTAAACACAAGATGTAAGCACATTTATATAAGTACAACACAAACTTTTAACTTTTTTTAATATTTTAGAATTAAAAGTATGCTTAAAACAAACACTATGTATATTTATAGAATTTGACTATTTGCTAAAACAAAAAATACTACAGTGATAGATTAGAACTAATTTTTCTAACTAATAACACAATATGACAAAATAATAATTTTGTTCACTTTCACACATTTAGTCATTTAGCCCTTTTGAAATAAGTGAAAAAAAGGACTATATATATAATAGAACATATATATATATATATATATATATATATATATATATATATATATATATATATATATATATATATATATATATATATATATATATATATATATATATATATATATATATATATATATATATATATATATATATATATATATAATAGAACATAAAGTCCTAATCAAGAAATTGTAACATGGAATTAGGAAACATAAAATGTAATAAAAAAATCTAAATATATAATTGCAAATGCCCAATATGTAATAAAAAGTTATGAGATTTTCAGATTGAGAACAGTTGTATAATTTATTTTAAATGATTTATAGTTAAAAATGTATTGTGTTATACACCTTACCTAAAAAGCACCTAACCTAAGTATCTTTCATCAAATCGAATCTGTGCCAATATTTATTTTGCCAAAATTATTTTCATTCAGTATCACAACAATCAAATCTTTTTTTTTTTTTTAAAAAAAAAACATCTTTACTTCAAACAAGGCTGCAAACAACCACTATTAGAATTGGAAGTTACTGGAAAAGAAAAGATAAAGTTTATAAAGCAAGATAACGATTAACAGACAACTTAAAAGATTGCAAATTATTTGAATCAAGAAAATAAGATAAACAAAGTGAATTTCAAAGAAATGATATTCACGGAAAAAAATTTGATGAAAAATAATTTTTGGAGCACTTAGAAACAGTCACAGTAAAAGTGTGAGACTTAATTGAATGACAAGTAACACAAGAATGAATTTCATGGCACAAGAGACGCTAGCTCTTTAGAGCAATAATCATTATAGTATTTATAGAAAAGAGAAAGAGAAGCAACATTACGACAATGTGATAATGGTTGCAGGTTGGCTGCAAGAGCAAGTCCAACTATGTTTATAATGCGTTTTCACACCTTGTTTAAAAGAGAATTTTAAATGGGCATCATTAGAAGATCCGCCCCAGATATGGTATCAGTATTCTATACAAGGACGGATTATAGAGATAAAGAATAGATAGTAAGAATTCAAAATTAGAACCCAGAGTAAGAAAGTGGCAAGCACAATAAAGAGATGCATCCTTAGCAGATGCTATTTTTGCAATCCATTTGATATATGGTTTCCAAGAAAGATAGGGGGTAAGAGTTAATCATAGAAGATGGAGGGTAGATGACATTACCGCTCATAAATATGATTAATACAATAAAAATTGAGCGGTAATGTACATGATGATACATCATCATGTAAATTACCGCTCATAAATATGATTAATACAATAAAAATTAGCAGAAAAAAATTGAGTTTTATCTGAGTTTAAATTCACCAGCTACTGAGAGTCCCATGCTGTAGCAGAAGTGACATCCTTTTCAAGCTCAAATGCCCCCTCCAAACAATCAGAGAGTTTTTGCTTATCAAGACAAGAATAAATGAGAGTATTATTAGCAAACAATGCCACCTTAGATGTGAGAATTTATGGGAGATCGTTAATGTAAAGTATAGGGTCAAGGACCTTGAGGAGCGCTTGAAGTTAAAGGAAATAAATAAGAGTGCTGTCCATCGAGGATAACTTGCATACTATATTTGGTAAGGAAGGATACAAGAACTTTTATTTGCCTAAACTGTAAGAAAAACCTGCAAGCAAAAAAGATTAAAAGCTTTGAAGTGTTAAATATTAAAAGAAAAGTGATGAATAAATATTTTTAGAGCCTGAAGAGACAGATACAGTAGAAGGATGCAACTTTGGCAAAAAATAAGTCAAGCGAAAATCAATTTTGGTTATAAAATTTGAGATAATAGCTAGTTTGAGCAGCAACCATGATTGTTTTTGTAGAAAAGAGAAAGAAATGCAACCTTGCAACCAAGATACAATAATTCAATCTTGTCAAATAGAGCAGGTCCAAATACATTTATAATACATTTTTGTACCTTTTTTATAAGGAGAACTAGCATAACAAAAAAACCAACCCAAATATGACAACAGCATAACATACAAGAAAAATTAAATGATTTATAGAGATTAGGAGTAGGAAAATGGCCAGCACAATTAGGTTTCTTAGGTTAAAATGCAAACCTTGCAACGGATTGTGTATATGGTTTCCATGTCACTAATTGTTCACTTACACTCATAGCTCAATTTTCAAATTCATAGTTCACTTAATACATTCATAGTTTACTTAATACATTCCTAGTTTACTTATTACATTCATAATTTACTTTTTACATTTATAGTTTACTTCCAATAAAAAAAAGTTAAGGTTTTGCATAACTTTTTTTTCTGCATAAATTAAATTGTTTTATGATTTAATAAAGAATTTTTAAAATTTTAAAAACAAACTATAAAACAATAAACAATATTACAAAAAGGTAATTTAAAACTCACTTAGAGTTGTTTGATTTGGTTCCAACAAATTTTTTTTTTCATTAAACAATCGAGCAGATAAATCATCTGATGATATTAAACTTTGCATTGACTGGATTTTTGAAACAGTATCATTATTTACTTGCTTAAGATATTTATCTGAAGATGGATCAACATGCTTATATAAATCCGGCTGGTGCAAAGTGTCAAGAAAAATAGTGGAATCGCTAAAACTTCTTGACATAATAAATTCATTTGTAGAAGTCTGCTTCCTTTTTATGGAACTTTGAAAACTATTTGTAACATCTGATTGACTTCTTCTGTGCCCTTTGTTTCTATGTTGAAAATTGTATTGTTTTACGTCATCTCCAACTTTTTTATTTTCACATTCAATGTTTTCAACAACAACACAATAATATTTGCCAACTCGCTTTAAAATGTAACCATCAAGATTGACACTTTCAAGTTCATAAATAAATAAAGATGAAGAAAGATCACTAACTGTTTCAATACCTGTGACAAACTTAAAATAACGCTTTTCAAATTTGCAGTTTTCAACATTGGGGGAATTTTTAACATGCTCAGCTACAATATCTAAGCTAGTTTCAACAACAGGCCCATGTGTTCGGAGTGCTGAAGCAATTTCATCTTTTAACAACCAGTTAATTTCTTCAATAACATTACTAACTGCATTTTTTTGATTACGAGTAAGTCCATTTAAATCATCATTATGTTTCATATAGCTAAAACGAAAATCTATACTATAAAAAAAATATATATATATTTTTTTAAAAAAAAAATATACTAACATTACAATATATTAAAATAATGTTTATAAAAAAATATTAGGAAAAAGAAAAAATGAAGAACAAGTTTCAAAGTTAAGGTGGTAAATTAAAAATTTATAAAAAAGTTTTTTTCTAAAAAATCTTATTTAAACCATTTTTAGTTTACTCTCTTGAATAAATTCAATAAAGTAGTTTCCATAACAACAGTTTTTTGTAAAAAAAAGTCTGCAATAACAAAAAATATAAAAAATTTGAGCATTAAAAATATCACTTTGTAACTTTAGGCAAGAAAAATATTTAAAATACTTTTGCAAATTTGTATACTATATTATATTACATCTACAATATAATGACCATAAATCTAACCTAATTATTTTAATAAAACATAATTTTTATTCCAACTTTTTCTAGTGCTCGTTATGTAAACTTTATCTGTTGATGCAAATCTGAATCTATTATTTCCTTTTATTTCAATTATCATTAAATCCTTTTCTTCTAGCTTTCAATCTTTTTTTTTTTCTATGTGGAATCAGTGAACTACCATATTTTAATATTATTCATAAGAACAAATTTGCTGAAAACAAATATTTTTTTATTGCATTACATAAATTCAATACAAAAAGTTTCACGTTTATTCTCAGTATCTAAATCTTTTATTTTAAGAGGTTCTAGAGATCTCAATTTTATCCCAAAGTTCAGTTGTTAATTATAATTATCACGTCATTGTTGGTATTGCTATCTTGATTATTAGTAACACTTTTACTGAGTTTACATCTTAACATATTCTGAAATTAACACTACTGACTTCTCATGCTAAGTTTATTTATTTATTTTTTAATATCTTCACTTCCAACAAAGCTGCAAGCAACCACTATTAGAGTTGAAAGTTACTGAATGAGAAAAGATGAAATCTATAGAGCGTGATAACGATTAATATACAACTTAAAGATTGAAAATATGTTAGAGGAAAAAAACTAGAACAATAAGAAATTTTGAAGCACTTAAGAACAGTCACAGTAAAAGGATGAGACTTAATTGAATGATGAGTAACACGAGAATGAATATTACAAAGCACAAGAGGTGTTAACTCTTTAGAGAAATGCCTATTATAGTATTTCTAGAAAAGAGAAAAAGAAACAACATTATAATGATGTGAAAATAGTTGCAGGTTGGCTGCAAGAGCAGGTCAACTATGTTTAAAATGTGTTTTTGCACTTTGTCTAAAAGAGAAAGGGCATAATTGGAAGGTCCACCCCAGGTATGACAAAAGTATTTCATACAAAGATGGAATTGAGATTTACAGAGGTAAATAATAGAATCCTGAGTAAGAAAGTGGCGAGAACAATAAAGACATGCAAAACTAGAAAATGATAATTTTGCAGTCGATTTGATATATGGTTTCCAAGAAAGATCGGAAGTAAGAGTTAATCCTAGAAGATGAAGGGTAGATGACTCAATAAGGACATTACTGTTCATAAATATAGGAATATCAAGATTATTGCAATAACAATTAGCTGAGAAAAATTAAGTTTTATCTGAGTTAAAGAAACTCATAAGTTTGCTACTTTTTAATATCATTTCTTAATGAAAATATAGTGTAATAAATCTCTTATTCATAACTGTAGAAAGTACTGTTATCGAATTCGAACTGGTTCTTCTGACAATGCCCTTTCTATTCAACGCAAGGTCAGTAAACATTTTATAAGTGCAATTGGCAGTTTTAGCAACAAAATTGTCAAAAGTATACCAAGTTGCCATCAATCAATTTTTTTTTTTAGACTTGATCAAGCAACTATGGCTTTTGATAATAACTTTTTTTACTGTCAAGTACTGAATTTAAATTGGATCAAAAGTTAGAAAGATAATTGGATAAAAAGAAAAATATTATAAAAGGTAGATGAAAAGATAATTGAATTAAAAGAAAAATATTATAAAAGTTAAATGGAAAGATAATTAGATCAAAAGATAAATATTATAAAAGTTAAATAAAAATATAATTGGATCAAAGAAAAAAATTATAAAAGTTAAATGAAAATATAATTAGATTTGAAAAAAAAAATTATAAAAGTTAAATGGAAATATAATTGTATCAAAAGATAAATATTATAAAAGTTAGATGAAAATATAATTGGATCAAAAGATATAAAATTGGATAAGAAAAAAAATTAAAAGTAAGTTGTATAGTTAATTGGATTAGAAGATAAATAAATAAAAAATTGATTGAAAAATTTTAATCAACTAGAGCTTACTACTTTTTTTTTAATTAAAAACTGTAATTTGATAAGAAAAAATGTTTACAAATAATTTAACAAGAAAACAACCATACTAATTTAAACTTTACAAAGTGAAGAGCCAATTCACTCAGCAAATCAAGTACTTCACTGAGAAATTTATTCAAACTTTTTGATTTCTAATTTTTAAGATATGTTATGACATGATCACTGAATGAAGCTAGATAATTAAATTTTGGTTGGTCAAAACCTTTTCTCAACAGTTTTTTTATAATTCAACTCAGGTAAAATTTTAATAAATTTTTGAAATTTTGGATTGGATTTTATAAAGTTACCAAGAAAACAACAAAAGCAAGTCAGCCACAACTTAAGGAACAATTTAATTTGGTCAAAGCTGTTTTATTTCATTACTGTCAAGTTTCCTCGATTGCTTAACACAATGTGGGGTGTAAATGAAAGGATGGATGGGAATTTTTAAAAGGGATGGAAAAAAAAAAGAATTGGAAATTCTAAAAGTATGAATTTTTCTTTTCCTACAAATGAGTTTATATTTTCTAATTTAAGACCTAAACCGGCCTAAAAATTTAGAAATCAATAACTGTCATTTTTTTAGATTTGAAGTTTCTTTGTTCATAAGAAGTAAAATTTAATAATCAGAGGGGAGAAGGAGGGGGGTCTTAATAAACTTAGGGTGGGTGGGAAAAGTTGCCAGAAATTACTAAACATCGACTTCTGTGAATTAAGTACTTATGAGTAACAGCTTTTTTTTTCCTTTGATTTTTCATAATTTCTATTTTTTAAGTAACAAATTTGAGTAAATTTAACCATGTTTTTTTTTCTGTTTAAGAAAAGACCAATCTCTAATTCTTTGTAACAACTCTAACTAAAATATTCAAGATGACACCTAAAAAAATAAAAAAAATCAAGCTACATTTTTGTAATTAAAGCCCCAGTAAAATTGCAAAGGTCAAAATTACAGGTGTTATGTTTATTTTTAAATATTTTAAATTGTTTTATTAGATTCCTTGCCTCAAAATATACAAGTGTACACATTTTCAGCTTTCCATTGCACACAGAACAGAAACAGATCTTTTTTGGTTTAAGGCAAAGTTTGAATATCTTCAAAATTTTGAGAATCTACATAACTTATAAAATCCTTTGAGTAGTGTGAAAATCAGCAAAATATTCTGATTGGTCAGCAAAATCCCTAGATGTTTTCACATGAAATTGCCCAAATAAAAGTTACAATATATATTAAAATATAATATTGTTATAGTTGCAAAAGCAGGCAGTATTTTTATTATTATCAATGGGTCATTCCATGCCAAACGGAGTAAATTCTTATGAGGTTCTTCATTGACCATCTCAGATTTTGCTGAAATTTTTTGATTATGTACACTTATATCAAAAAAACATGTTTTGAAAATTTCAAATCAATATCCAATGTGGTTCTTGAGAAAACACTATTTAAGTAGTAGGCTGTTTTGCATGAATTTCCACTCTAAAAGCAAGGTTTTTTTTATAGTTTTTAACAGCAACTTTTGAACAATTTGGTATTAAACTCTAACTATTTTAAGATATACTACGAAGACTTGATTGAACAAAAAACATAAAATCTGGCATCTTAGCTTTTTCCATAATGAAAGGCTAAGGTTGGCATTTTTGTTTTAGAATTCAATTTTTTTGTGATTTAAAAGAACTTTATTTTAAAAACTAGTTAAAAAATAATAAAAATCAATTTGCCTGTTGATCTCCATGTGGTAGATGAATATTTAAAAAAAATCAGTTAAATAAAAAGCTGCATTAAAAAGTGTTTTAAAAAGGTCATCAAAATGAGCCAGAGATCAAGATTTTTTTTAAATTGATCCCTGAAGCCGATAAATACCGATGCAAAGCATATGTTATCTGGCGATGGAATGATGCGCATTTTTTCTTAAAATTTCTTGTACGCATTAATCAAAAAGTTGTAACTAATAAAAATCCAAAAAACTTAATGGGCACTTATTTACAATCTCAAGAGATTGTAAATAAGTTACAAATTTAAATTATTTTTTTTGTCTTTTTAAAACTTTGAGTTAACAAAGTAAATAATTGCATTAACTAATGTTATTTGTTATAAAATGATAATAAAAAAAAGATCAATGTTTATAACTTCATAACCCTTTACAATTTATAAAAACTTTATCATAGATAAAATCTTATGACCCCTACCTTATATCACAATTTTTCAAAATGAATTAAACAAAAAATGTTTTGCAATTTGTAAATTGAAGCAACGAAAAAAAAAAAAAAAATTTAAATACAAAACATATGACACTAAATATTTTAAATTATTTGTTTATGCATCTTGAAGTTACAGTTTAAAATTTTTTTAGTCATTAAGACAATAAACAAAAATATTTAAATTCAAAAAAAATCAATCTTTTAAATAATAATTTAATTTATTGGTTTTTTTTAAGCCAATGTTATAAAATCTTTCTCTTTTAGACTGGACCTTAAGTTGTTATTGGATATGTTGCTTTATATCATCTACTTTATATCTTTATATCACTTTAACTGACACAAACTCTTTATTTCCTGGACAAACCTTGAATATTCAACGCATTGATATATTGAACAAACTTTGCGATTACCTCTTTGGTTAGTTTTCTACATGATTCTGGAGGTTTCAATAATATTCCACTTTGTTTTCTAAATTTTTAGGCTTACATAACTCATCTTTTTGAAGTCAATAAATACTGCTGAGTTTAATCTATAGACTAACTCTCACTTCAAACATTTATCTATTGAATAAAAAAAATTGTGAATTCTTGAAATATTTATTTTAAGCATAGCTGTTTGTGTGTATATTAATATATATATATATATATATATATATATATATATATATATATATATATATATATATATATATATTTTATTTATTTATTTGAGTTTTCATGCTATATTTTTTTATACAATGTTCTTATATCCGAAGATATTGTTGGCTTAGCATAGGAACAGCCACAAATAGTCATTGAGACTAATCCAAAGTAGCGTCCGTTATTGACCAACGTATTTTAAGTACTACTCGAGCGCTGAGTTGGCGGTGGCGGGATTTGAACCCGCATCGTTCAACAGTCCATATATATATATATATATATATATATATATATATATATATATATATATATATATATATATATATATATATATATATATATATATATATATATATATATATATATATATATATATATATATATATAAACACTGTTAAGTAATAGTTACTATTGATTTTACTATTGATGTTTTTTAATCCATAATTTTTTTTTCATTATTTTTCATTTTTCTTCTTTTTGTAAAATAACCATATGGCACGGCTGTTTCACTCAATATAAAAGCGAGCCTGACGTCACGAGTTTATCAAAAAAAAAAGTATTTCCGCATAAAAAGTATAAAAATTCATTAACTTTAAAATAATAGTATTTTTTTTCTATAAATGCTTTCATCTTCAAATAAAAAAAATATAAAAGATCTATCTTTCCTTGTTAAATAAACATTTACATTAAACGGAATAAAAATGAAAGCTGTAAAAATATTGTTAATAATTTGGCATCACTTTTCTGATTTTTGCGATTTTTACGCAAAACCTGTCTTAGGCCAACTAAGATTTGATAACATAGCTACATGGTCGATGGTTGAAATTTAGAACAGTTATTAATGAATGTCTGTTCTATCTAGATTTCCACAGACTTTGCAAGTTTTTATATAGAAAGTTAGTTTTTAATGCATTTATATTTTTGTTTTTATTCGTTTTGAATAAAAAACATAACATTTTTGAAAAGTCTGTGGATTTAGTAATACTTCAACCTTATATGAATAAGAAAATCAAAAAATTATTTTCTGTACCTCTAGCTATGTTATCAAATATGTTTTCAAACTTGGCATGTTTAGCGACATTTTTTTTAGTTTTTTTTGCATAAATTCTTGTTTACATTTTAAAGCGGTGACGCAAACTCTGATCGTTGCGTCCCCAACGATTATCGGATGCATTTTAAGAAAACAAACAAAACAAACGAGACACATTTTATAGAATAAATAACAAAGTTTCGCGGATTAATTTCTATTGGATATTTGACTAATTTCAGATAAGTTGATTAATCCGATTTTATCTAGTGCATCTATTTGCCAATATTATTCTATTTAAGTTGTTTGTATTATAATTTTATTACTATATCAATAAAGATTATAAAGCAAAGTTTCGTGGATTATTTCCTCGTGGATATTCGACTAATCTCAGATAAGTTGCTTAATTCTTTTATTTTTAGTGTATTTATTTGTAAATATTATTTTATTTAATTTCTTTTATTATATTATTATTATAATATCATTATCATTATTTATGTGATGTATGCAACTGAGAGGGAAATTTTGAAACTGTACATCGGTTGGGAAGATGGTTGGGAAAATGAGTATAACTTTAATTTTGTAAAGCGAGTAATTGACACTAGTAAGATCACTAACAATGTGATTTCAATTTTATTAACAGTTTTTCATCCAAAAGCGTTGTTTACTTTTTTAAGTTTTCTTTTGCCAATTGAGTTTAATATGCCTAATATTGATGTGTTAAATAAAATGTGCCGAAAAATAAAACAAAGAAAAAAAGATTCTAAAAAGTATTTTGAAGCTTCAAAAAACGAAGCATTTTTTAAAATGCAACTGTCTCCAGCTCCACAAACAAAAAAACAAAAAAAATCAGCAGATGCAGATAATTTTTATATTTTAAATAGGAATAAGGAACTAAGTAGTCAAGTTGAACAATTAATTTCTAAAGAAAAAAATAATGTGGAGCAAATAGATAATTTAAAAATACAGGTATCAAAGTTGGAAACTGAAGTTATATATTTAAATTCTAAAAACAAGGCTCTCAACGCACATTGTAACTCATTAAGTTCTCAATTAGAGACTATGAGTATTAGGCTAAAACAGGAGGAGCAGTTCCAACTTTTTTTTAAAAAAAAAAATAAAAACAGCACACCGTAAATTTGCATCTGCTCATGCCAAAAATGTAAGATTGCTAAAAAAATTTAAACTTGAAAAAAAAAATGCAAAAATCAGTGATATAAACAAGAACAATTGCCAAATTTGCAAATATTTTGCTAGCAGTGATAAGGATTTAGTTGTCGTTGATTCTTATTTAGACTATGACAACATTGGTTCCTCTGAATTATTCTGTGGGTTTAAATTAAGTAATCCACAGACTATATCAGTTAAAAAGCCAATAGTTGGTAAGAAATATACTTACATTAAGTTAGGAGATGGTAAATCTTATTCTAAGTTAGGTAGGCATGCTGCAGCTAGACGATCTAAACTTGCTTTTATATTCCTTCGATTATTAGCTTGTTCAGATTTGGAAAGTGATTTGTCTATGTTGTTTTGTGATTCTGTGTCTTGTGAAAAGTCTATGTTTCATTGTGTTGCAAATAAGTTGGGTTTAGTTAGGCAGTTAAGTGTTTCTGATGCTGTAGAGCTGCAGAGCCAATTAAGGATGCCCACGGCTGAATTCCGTAGGCTAAGACGTATTCTGTGTAATCTTGGTGCAAGGATTCTCCCATCTGAGCCCAAGATAAGACAAGAACAAGAAATGCGGACAATGCATGTTAGTAAAGAACATGTTACTGTAAAGTCCATTTTGCTTTATCCATCTGCAAATGAAGCACCTTGCTTAGTACCTGTATTGATGGTCAAGAATTTGATAACTTATATTGAAGAGGTTTTCAATAGTCTGCACGTTCGTGACCACTTCAATTCTGATGTCGGTTTTTGCGAAGAGGTATGGCTCTTTTTTGCTGGGGATAAGGGTGGGAAGTATATGAAATTCCATTTTGAAGTTGTCAATTCTAAATCATCAGGGTCTGTATATGATGTTCATTTATTTTGTATGTATCAGGGTTCAGACTGTCGTGAGAATATTGCCTTAGTTCTCGGGCATTATGCCAACGACATTAAAAGAATTCAGTCGTCAGATTTTAAGCTAAAAGGCAAAATAGTCAGGTTGTTCTTAGGTGGAGATTTTCATTTTATCGATGATGTTCTGGGACACCAGGGTTCAGCTGCTAGCTTTCCTAGTTCTACAGACCTAGTTAAGTTGAATTCTCTAAGAAACCATGCTTCTATGCCTCACACACCTGCTAATTGTAACATCTTAAGGAGGACAATACAATCTCTGGAAAGTGCTTACAATGAGAACTTGTGTGAAGATAGACAAGGTGGAAACCTAAGAGCTCTAGGTAAATTTCATAATTCAATTATTGCTCCTGTGATTTTCCCCATAATAACTTTAGATAATGTAGTGCCACCTGTTTTGCATATTATGTTAGGAGTTGTGTTAAAACTTTATAAGTTATTGTTGAAGGAGTGTAAGACTTTGGATTGTCAAGCTGTTTCGTCTTTGTCGCATGAGAATGAGAATGTGAGAACGAATGAATTGTGGGCTGCTAAAAGCTTTGAATGTTCTAAAACAGCAGACTCTTTACGTTTATTAGGAAATCAATTTGTAGACGTTGCAAATCTACAGACTCGTTGGTTAGCTTTTGATAAAAATATTTCTGAATTGGAATGCATATCTCTAAACTCCTCCAATAAAAAAAAAAACCTGTAAACAGCAAGAAAAGTGTGCTAGTATCAGGTGTTTAATTACTAAATATGATTGTAACATTGATTGGGTGCAGTGTGGTACGTGCCAAAAATTGTTCCATCAATTTTGTGAAATTATTGGTGGTTCGGAAAAGAATGTATTGTGTGATATAGAGAAGTATGAGTGTTTAGCATGTCAGGGTGAAGATTTAGAATGTCTTGACCTTTATATTTCTGAAAAAATTTCTTTTATACGCGCACAGCGCGAAGTTTTAGACGTTGAGTATATTCGATTGCAGATAGAGTGTGAAGACCTAGAAAAAATATCTATAAGTAGCATGGGGACTCATGAGAGGTCTCTTTATAAGGCCCTTGAAGATATGAAAGTTGAGCGACAAGCTTACCATGGTAATGTATTTGTAGGTAATCATTGTAAAATAGTATTAAGAAACCACTATAAACTTTGTAGTGTTGATGATGAAGCAATTAAAAATAGATTTGTACGTGTGTTTAGTGTTTTTAATAACTTGCAACCTATTCTTTTTAAGCGAAAATTTCTTTCTGATGCCGAAATTTCTGAGCTTCATCAATATATAAATTTATTTGCTATTGAGTTTCATACTTGCTTTCCAAAAGAAAGTATCACGCGAAAAATGCATGAACTCATTTTCAATGTGCCACTATTTGTAAAATTGCATAAAACTATTGGGTTGCTGAGTGAAGAGGAGGGAGAGTGTTTGCATAATAGCGTAAATAAGGAATTAAGGCAGTTGCATTCAGTTAGAAATCAGGAGCAAAAGCTGCATCTTGTTTTAAAACGCTTTGAATTGCACAGCAATACTGATAGGAAGCTTCAAGCCTCTAAGGTGAGAAAGTGTGTTGTGTGTTCAGAGCGTGGCGAAAATTCATTTTATAGACAAGGTCTTTGTCTTGTTTGTGGTCATCAAATTTAGTTTAAATGTTTGAAAAGTTAAAAAAAAAATTAAACTTTTTACATCTAAGATAAATTATATAAGATCCTTAATTTACAAATAAGAGAATTCTATTCTGTTTTAATGCCTGTAATGTTTGTTCAAAATAATAATAATTTTTTATTACAATGATTTTATATATTAGGTAGATGCCCATTCTGTTCCTATTTTCAAAAGTTTATTATATCTATGCAATGCCTTTGCTCAGGTTAAAGAATGGAATAAAAGTCTAGCATCAAATGTATAGCTAACTATTTTAATTTGTGATCAGAGCAACTGGTATGTTTGTTGGATATGATTTTGTATGTTTATGTAGTTAATTCAAAAAACGTTTTATCCTTTGTTATGTAATATGTAACATTTTTTATATATATTAGATCTCTGTTCAATTTTTATCATCAAAAGTTAGTTCTACCTTCGCAGGACCTCTGCTCTACATACCTCCTCTCTGGTTAAAGAATGGAATATAAGTCTCATTTATCAAGTTGGTGTAAAAATTTAGCTTGATAAATTAAGAAGTTGTAAACTTTATTATCACAATTGCCAAGTTGACCAAATGTTCTTCTGGTTTTAAATGAATTATGTATGAGTCTAGTATCAACTGGGTGTTCAAAGATAGTTTACTGCTTGAAGAACTTATCAATGGACCAACTAATTATAAAACAGTTTTTAATGAAAATAAAAACGAATTATCAAAAGATTTAAATCAGCTATTTGTGTATATTTAAACACTTTATTTTTTGTGAGAAGAGATTATTGATACAAGTACCATAAAATAATTCTACTACCAAAAGCTAGGTTAATTCAAAACCTTTAACTCAATTTTGGTCATGAATTATTTTATTAGAATTGATGAGTTTTTATTTATTAACTACCTAACACCATATTATCAGAACTTTATTTTGTAATGTAATGATTTTATCAGCGTTCCAAAATAATTTTCTAAATCAAGAACTTCTATATTAAAAAAAGTACTCATTTAACAACTAATCCCCCCTTATAACGACGTTTTTCATAATTTTGCGAAAAATGTGGTTTGCTTTCACAATTCGATTAAGGCTGTTTTAGTTAACCTTAAATAATTAAGTAAGGTTTTTTTGTTTTCATTATTGTCAAACAATAAGTGTATTTGATAATAACTATTAGGAATATATTTTTCTAATTTTTTTTTGATAAAAAGTAACATCAAATTACAAAAATTTAGCCAAATTCAATATATGTCATATTTATTCTAAACTAAAAGAAGTTTTTCTACTAATGCATTAAATGTCATAAGGTAAAACATTTTATTGATGTCTTAATTGTTTTTAAAAAACAAAATTACCTCTTATATTTCAAAAGTTATAAAAGTTTTAGTAACACCCCTTTAGTCAATATTTTCAAAAATTAACAAGAAGCCGTTAAGCTCGGTTTGAAACAGCTGTGATGGAATTAGGTTAACAAAAAAAAAAAAAAGAATAAATATCTATACTATAGCATATATATGCTACAGTATAAATATATATACATGCATATACATTATGATATTATATTAAATTAAAAACCTTTCATCTTTGGAAATTTCAGTTAGCAATCTTTTCCTAGTACGAGAATGATACTCTTGTGACTCTGAGTAAAAGCTATCAGAAGAATTTCTTCTATTTAAAACATCGTAAGGAGTGTCCCATTCATCCCCTTCCTCAGGTTCACTTGGCTGTGTAAGACAAACTAAGTCTAGTGTAATTTTAAACTGTTTACTAAAAATATCAATATCCCTGCCATGATCATCAAATTTGTTGAAAATATCTTCTACAACAAAAAATTAAAATATAAATTAAACCTTACATTACATAAAGTTACATATTTTAAAATTTAATATCAATATCATCAATAATAATGTCAATTTTCAAGTTATAATATCTTTATACTTCTATCAAAGTTGTAAATACTCTGAATAAATTGTAATATTTATTGAGTTTTACTTACGAATAAAATGTATTATTTGTGAAAAAAATGTATTTTTCCCTCAACAAATATTACTGTTCATTAAGCGAGTACCAAAATTGTTTGTTTTTCAATTTTTTTTTGATTATTGTAAGACAAGTTTAAAAAAGATTTAAAAAAAAAAAAGGTTTGTTGATAACATTTGTTGTCTTGATAAAATTTTATCAATGTACTTTATGTACTTAGAAAGGAAGTGTGATGGACTTATAGTTTGTGGTGTTCCCCAGGGTTCTGTTCTTGGCCCTTTATTGTTTTTGATTTATATTAACAATCTAAATAACTCTGTCCACTTCTCATCAGTCCATTTGTTAGCTGATGATACTAATATCTTGCATATTAATAAGTCTCATCATTCCTTGTGTAAAAATATAAACTTAGATCTAAAAGGTTTAGATCATCGGCTAAATGCAAACTTAATTTCTCTGAACTTGGAAAAAACTGAACTAATACTTTTTTCATCTTTAAGACAAAAAACTTATATAAAACAGTCATATGACTAAAATTAAAATTAAAAATAGACGTTTATATCCAATACTCGTTGTTAAATATCTTTGTACTTTTATAGATTCGAACCTCTCATGGAATTTTCATATAGATGCACTCCATAAAAGATTTAATCAAGCTAACGGCATGCTTTTAATAATTCGCCATTATGTTGATAAAACTACATTTATAAATCTGTATTTTGCAATTTTTCAATCTCATCTCAACTACTGTTGTTACTTTTGGGGACAAATTGGCAACTGTAATATTAATAAATTGTTATCAGCACAGCCCCAATCAATCCGAATAATAAATTTTTAACTCCATAATACAGAAACTTTTAACTTTTTTAAAAAACCTAAAATTTCTACCTTGTCAGCACGAGTTAGATTTGCTAATCATCTTTTGGTTTTTGACACTCTTGATAAAAATTTACCTTCCTCTATTACAACCTTTTTCACTGAAACTCAGTTTATACATTCACATTTAACTAGAAACATCAATAATGGAAAACTAAATGTACCTCCGTATAAACCTTTGAGGTATGGTAAGTATTTAATTATGCATCAATGCATAAGTGAATGGAATTGAAGTCTTGTGTACATTGCAAATGAGTTTGAAAAATTAAAACTTAAAAACAATATATCTTTATTTCTTTATTTAAAACAAAGTAAATTTAAAGAAATTCTTTAAAAAAATTATTCTAATTCTTTATCACTATTAACTTCTTTTAGTTTTCTTATTTTTCATTACTTCTATTTTTATTATTACTATTATTATCACAATTGTAATAAATACTAAATAAATAACAATTGTAATAAATACTATTATTTTTGCTGTTACTTTTGCTCTGTTAATGAATAAAGTTATTATTGTTAATATTATTATTTCTTAAATTAATATTATTAATATAATTATTTGGTGTCACTCCTTTGATCAGGTTTCTTCATGAGTGACTCCTTCCTCGCCAATCATTTATTTATATTTATTCTTAATAATAATATTTTGGTTTTATTATTTATAATATTAAGGATATTTTTCTTCTTCTTCTTCAACTACATCATTTTCACTTGAAGAAATAAAGTTAGATGAAAATGACGTAACTATTAACTTAAATTAAAAGGAAAAACAGATTGAATGGTATTTGGAAAAGTAAAAAACTAATTAAAGTAAAAAAGTATAAAACTTGATCTTGATCATTTAAAAATTTTAAGTCTACAAAATCATCAAGACTTAATGCACAGATTTCTATCATTGTTTACCAAAGACAAGTTTCATCAAGACAAACACAGATTTCATTGTTTACCAAAAAAGTTTAGAGTAGTTCATAAACTTGTTATTTTTCTTAACATATCAATGAAATTTCTAAATTTCCTGTGAAAAAATAAACATTAATTTTAACAACTTTTAACTGCTTTTAAAAAAAATACTTCTATTGTTATATACACTTTTAACAGTATATGAAAAACAGTCATACACTGATGACATCATAGACAGATAAGCTGATCCTTTATAGACATTTATCAATTATTGTTGTTACTTTTAAACTGAATAATTTCAATTTAAAAATTTGACAATTCTTCTTTTACTAACTCTTTTACAACTTTTGCAAAAAGTTGATGCAGAAGAGGTGGAATTTCAGTCTTAACTCGTCTTCATTAGAAGGTCATTCAAAGTATGTTCTTTTCATAGACAAAACCTCGCTGTGAATCTCTTGTGTGACATGATCGATAACCAGTTTAATTGGTTTTGGAATATACTTTTTTTCTAGATTCTCACTCTTTTTTAAAAAAACTTCAATGATTTTCCCGTCCTCAATGGTATTAGAAAGATGTATAAAAATAGCCATATTTTGGTGACCACAGCTGAACAGACCCTCTAAACTCTGCAATTAAAGCATCCTTCAAAGTTCTTTTATCTGGAATTTTTGTTCTATCAGTGCAGTTTTCCTTGTAAAATTCAAATAGCTAGCTTGTATGAATAACCTTTAAATTGTCTAATATGTGTTCTTTCACATAGTCAAAAAGCAAACGCATAACGGCATATTCTTTTAAAATAAAAGGAATTTTTTGGGGTCTCGTATAGGTAAGGTACAATACCGATAATAAAATAATCTTAAGGAAATTATGGTTTGCCATTCTGTGCCCAATATACTAGCCATGAGTCATGGGATGTCAGCTTAACTTACAGTGTTTTCTTTTAACACATTTGCAGCACTTTATGTTGCGTATTTTGTAAGCGCTTCATTTCCATTTTTGGGATAGCAAATGTAACATTCATCATACAAAATATTTTTTTCTGAAACAAGAGAATTAATTTAACTTATAAGAAGTACAAAAAAAAAATTAAAAAATGTGAAAACTGAGAGTAAATTTCTTTGCTTTGCACCTGATCTATCTCTTTTCCAGGCTGAGATTCTGTGCTCAGATGAGGATGCATGATCCATGCCTACACTCTTGTTGACTTCTGCTATATTTTTCTGATGTTGTAGAATGTTTAATGTTTTTTTATTCACATACTTATCAAAACATCTTTGATGAAACAAGAGAATTGTTGGGCACATAAAAGGTAAAATGTTTATGATTTCAAAGTCATTTTGAATTTGACAATAGTAAAAAAAATATTATTACCAAATCCATGCTATTTTTTGTTTTTTCTGTACCATTGTTTTAGGCATATATAAAGAAATAAATTAAGTTGGACATTTAGTTTGTGACTTACCAAGCATTCTTCACTTTCGCAAGCGCATTTTAAGTAAAAGTATTTTATTAGATGCAGTGTTTTTCCTAATGCACTTCCAAAATATCATGCCTGGTTTTCTCAAAGTACTGTTGCTGGAAGTAACTCCTTTTAACTACTCCAGGTCAGGTCAGGATAATCAAGATCAATCCTGCTACTGGTATCACATAACTTAGTACCACCTGCCACAAGCCCTGCTGCCTTGCAGAGTGTGCTCTTCTTAGACAAAGGCTAGGAGAAATAAACTCCAACTAAAAATTCCCCTGCCTTGGGGCTCATGGTTGAGTAAAGGCTAGAGATGGTGTCTCGATAAAAACACTCATCTTGGGCAGATGTTAACTGCATCCAGCTAAACATCCCCTGCCTTGGGGCTCTTGGTTGAGTAAAGGCTAGAGATGGTGTCTCTATAAAAACACTCATCTTGGGCAGATGTTAACTGCATCCAGCTAAACATCCCCTGCCTTGGGGCTCTTGGTTGAGTAAAGGCTAGAGATGGTGTCTCGATAAAAATATTCATCTTGGGCAGATGTTAACTGCATCCAGCTACTGTCTTGTAGAAGGCCTCCTAGGCAAAGACTTTAGGGGTAAGCAGAAAAATTCTGCTAACCAGCCTTGAACCCCTTCTTCATCTATTAGGCTGGCGTAGATGTAACATGTGTTACATTGTTTCCTGCCTAGGATGATGAATGCTGGTTCTCCTTGACTCTACTCATAGAGTTTTGCTTATGCCGCCTTGATAATGGCTATGCAACTCTTCCTGTTATCTCCATATGAGGGTACAGCTCTAAAACTCAGTTTAATGGTTCTGAGGCCGGCTGGTAGTAAGGTTTCCCGAACTCTGTGGTAGTTCTCAGAGAGGCTGATTCCATCAACAGCTGCAAAATATCAGAGTATTAACAGTGCCATGTTGCGCAAGGATGGTGTCCCTGTTAATGCTTTTGGTGTGCATTGTCAAGGCCACATAAGGAGCCCTATGTCACGGCTTAGGGTTAATTAACAGGAATGAGACAACTGCATAGCTCATTGATTAGGAGGCTGTGCTCTATCTATGAATGATTCAAGTTCTCATTAAACCCAATCATGACCAAAGTAACCTAAAATTTAAAACCTAAAAAACCATCCCCACCACCTAAATATTTTAATATATCTTTTACAAATATTCACGGTCTACGAATCAACTTTCCATCAGTTGAGTCTTACCTCCTGCAAAATTTACCAGACTTGCTTGCACTTAGTGAAACAAATTTAAATTCTACAATTCCTTCTTCAGATGTCAGTGTTGATGGGTACTATCCTTTGATTCGTAAAGACTCAAATAGTCACATGCTAGGTTTAGGGGTATACACACGCATTAATTCCCCTATTTGTCGTGAAATCAGGTTCGAATCCTTTGAGCAATTCTTTTATGTGCTTTCGCATAGCACCTCTTCACTCTATCACCTTTCTCTTTGTTCTTTATTGTTCTCCTTCTTCCCATGATTGCACTCTCTTAGATGTTATCTCTGATCAAATTGATCATGCCCTCTCTTTTTACCCCTCTGCCAATATTGTTGTTGTTGGTGATTTTAATGCCCATCACACTGAATGGCTTGGCTCTAACACCACTGATCCTGCTGGCACTAAAGCCTTTAACTTCTGCTTTATTTAATCTCTTACTCAGATAGTTAACTTTGTGACTCGTTTTCCTGACAACCCTAATTATTTACCTTCACTCCTTGACTTATGTCTTGTCTCTGACCCTAGCTTATGTTCTGTTTCTCCCTTTTCTCCTTTAGGTGGTTCTGACCATGCAATGATCTCTATAAATCTTTCTTCTCGTACTTCTTTTTTGGGCTCACCTTATCATCGCACCACCTACTACTACCCTAATGCTGACTGGGATTCCTTTCGTGATTTTCTTCGTGATGGTCCTTGGGCTGATGTTTTTTCTCTCTCAGCTGACAAATGCGCCTCCTACGTAACCTCCTGGATTCAGGCTGGAATGGAAGCTTTTATTCCTTTTCGTTGGTTTCAAGTCAAGCCTCATTCTACTCCATAGTTTTCTCCTTCTTGTGCGGCTGCTATATCTAATCGTAATCATTTTTTTCATCTTTTTCAAAAAAACAACTCTCTTGAGAACAAACGGCTATTTATTATTGCAAGAAACCGATGTAAAAAGGTGCTTTCTGATGCTAAACTCCATTATTCTCAGTTCACTAAATCTCGCATCTTATCGCAGAAGTTAGGCTCTAAAGACTTTTGGAAAATCTTCAACAGCATTATTAACAAGGGTAGATCTAAAATTCCATCTCTCATTCATGGGACTGATCTTATTACCTCTCCCCAGGATAAGGCAGAACTATTTGTAAAGAACATTTCTTCTAATTCCACTCTTGAATCTTATGGACATTCTCTTCCTTCCATTCCAGTCAAACAGGTTGACCCATTGTTAGACATTCGAATCACTTCGGCTTCTGTTGCAAAATTCATATCTCAATTAAACTCGTCTACAGCTTGTGGTCCAGACAACATTCCTGTCACAGTCTTGCAGAATTGTTCTCCAGAACTTTCTTCAATTCTCTCTAAACTATTTAACAAGTGTTTGACTGAGTCTTGTTTTCCTGCTTGTTGGAAAATGGCATCTGTAGTTCCAATATTCAAAAACTCTGGAGAAAATTCTGACCCCTCCAATTATCGTCCGATCAGTCTTCTTTCTGTTATTAGCAAGGTTTTTGAGTTTTTGATCAACAAATTCCTCACATCTCATCTTGAGTCAAATAAACTACTGTCAGACAATCAATACGGTTTTCGATCCTCTCGCTCTACGGCAGACTTGCTAACTGCTGTAACTGAAAGATTTTATTGTGCATTAGATGGAGGCGGTGAGGCTAGGGCTATTGCTCTCGACATATCTAAAGTTTTCGACAAAGTTCGGCATGCTGGTCTTTTCCATAAGCTTGCTTCATATGGTGTTTCTGAGAAAGTTTTTGAGATTATCAAATCATTTCTTTCTAACCGGTTTATTAAAATCATCCTTGAAGGCCAACACTCTTCTTTATTTCCAGTAACTTCTGGGGTTCCCCAAGGCTCCATCCTGGGCCCTGTTTTGTTTCTTATCTACATAAACGATCTTCCGGACAACCTTTCATCTAAAGTAGCTCTTTTTGCTGATGACTCAACTTTATACTCCTGTCTTGACAAAAAGTCTTCTCTTTTCGATCGCCTAGAACAAGCAGCTGATCTTGAATCTGATCTCACTTCAGTAATAGATTGGGGTTCACAGTGGCTTGTGAATTTCAACTCTAAAAAAACCCAGTTGCTTACTGCAAACAACTACCATAATATGGTCAACATTCCTATATTAATGGCAATCCTCTTACTGAGTCCTCCTCTTTACGTCTTCTTGGATTATCGTTTACTACTGACCTTTCATGGAAACCATATACAATCGATTGCTAAATTAGCTTCTGCTAAGGTTGCTTCTCTTTATGGTGCTTGCCATTTCCTTACTTCTGATTCCATTCTCTACCTCTACAAATCTCTTATTTGTCCCTGTATGGAATACTGTTGTCATGTTTGGGCTGGTTCTTCTAATGATTCACTTTCTCTTCTTGACAAGGTCTAAAATCGCATTGTAAATGTTGTTGGACCTGGACTATCTGCTAAGCTTGAACCGCTTTCCCATCGTCGTAAAGTTGCATCTCTTTCTCTTTTCTACAAATACTATCATGGTCACTGCTCAAAGGAGTTATCATCTCTAGTTCCATCAACTAAAATTCATTCTCGTTTTACTCGTCATTCAGCTAAGTCTCATTCGTTTACTGTATCTGTACCTGCCTGCTCTAAAAACTTTTATTCATCTAGTTTTTTTCCCCGCACTTCAATCCTTTGGAACTCTCTCCCATCTTCATGTTTTCCTGACTCAAACAACTTTCAACTTTTCAAGTCTTCTGTCAACCGTTTCCTTGCTCTATAACTCTGTTCTTTTTTTTCCTAGTAACTCCCAACTTAATAGTGGCTGCTTGCAGCCTTGTTGGCAGTGAATGCAAATAAAATAAAATAAAATAAAAAAAACCACAAAGTTTGTTATTATCATGGCCAACTTCTCCTTGATGAAGTATGCAAGCATTTTTAATTTTTTTTTTTTTAGGAACTAGATTAAGATGCAGCTTTTTTTTGCTACTTTTCATTATTCACTTTAATAATAATAAATAAATAAAAGTAAATAAAACACATTTTTTTTAGTAAACAGTTTTTGAAAAGTAAACATTTTTTAACATAAACAAAGAATGGAAACAAACTTTCTTTTTTAGATTTATTAAATTAAAACTATTTTATAATTTTAATACAAAATTAAGAGACAGTTATAAACAAATTTATCTTTAAATGAAAAAATTTGTTTTGAAATTTGGTTTGTGAAATTTGAATACTTTGATTGATTTGAGTAATTATATTTTAAACATATAATTTTACAAATTGTTAATTAGTTGTCACAAATGATTGAGAGGGGTCTCAATAATTTGTGACAACTAAATTAATGCTTTGCAGTATTTGATTTATAAATAACATGGCGGATATTTTATACTTAAAATCATTTCAATAAGTTGTATCTATTTTTGTCTCTAACTAAATTTATTAGCAGTTTCCAAGTGGATAAAAAGATTTTTAAACTTCTTAAGTTATATGGAACAACTCTGTACAAAAATTAGAATGTCCACTCAAAATGTTTAGTTTTCCTTTTTTTTTTTTTTGCATGTAGCGGCCAGACTAAAAAAAAGTTACAAATAAAATGTACCAGAAGATTACAAAGTGTTCCTCCCCCCCCCCCTACTCACACAGACATAAAATTCAACAATGAAATATTAAGCATCCATAGTGCAAATAAGTTGAAAGTTGAAAGTAGATTTAATATACCAGATGCCTAAAACCTTTAATAAACTATACACCTTTCAATACAGTTTAAAAACAAAATAAAATGTTACCAATACATGTCGGCAATGATGTCACAGATACCGGTCGCATTGTAAAACCATCATCAGAACTTTTGTAATGACAAGAAGATGTCAAATGAAGGAATAAAGGAGTCTCACTTTTTTTAAAAAATATTTCAGAATCATCTGATTCTGTCTGACCATCACTTTCTGGTCCAGATGTTGAGTATGGATCTTCGTCATGGCTTGAATAAGAACTTTGGGAGTTTAGTAATTTCTAAAATAAATTATCTTTAAAACTAAAAAACCTAAATTAAAAATCAAAAAAAACAAAAAAAAACAAACAAAAATAACATTATAAAAATAAACAAAGCTATATAACAATGTATAATAAAAACAATGTATAATAAAAATATATATACATATATATATATATTTATATATATATATATATATATATATATATATATATATATATATATATATATATATATATATATATATATATATATATATATATATATTGAAAATAAAGCTACACGATGCTTATAACTATTCAAAAATCATTAAACTTATACACAATTTATCAAGCTTTTCTAGAAATAAAGTGCAAAATAGCACCAACAGCCCTCGGAATTAGAAAAAATGAGGTTGACATTTTATTGCCAAACTTAAACTGTTGAGGTTGGCATCAGCAGCCGTATTCACATCTGTCCATTAAACTAACAGAGAACTTGAGTATCCGTTAAGATAAAAACTCTAAACGGACAGTTTTAATAAAGAGGAAAGTAAATGGTATTCTAATCCTTATAATTTGTCTCCATATATTACCCGCTCAGATAATTTTTTCAGTTAAAATTCCTCTGTTAGCCAGCTACATTAACTAGTTTTTGTGCTGTTTTTCACGTCGCATCTAAAAGTTGTAATGCTAACAGGCTTTTGTTTAATTTTGTTTAATTGGTAAATTGCAGCCGGTGATTTTTAAAATAATGGTTGCTGAGTAATTCTTTAAATTGTTTGAATTTTTTGTATTGTAGCATGTTAAAACATGCTAAAATACAAAAAATTCAAAGAATTTGTTTCTACGTAACACTTAGTTTTATTTTTTTTACTTTTTTGTTTATGCCTCTTAACTCTTATGGATTACACATTTTCTCATAACTCTACTTTCTTGGATTTTTGCAAACGGATCAAAAAACTGAATAATTTTATTCAGACACATTTCAAGAAACCCCATTCTTCTTTATTACAACAAAGTGGAGGTTTTATTCTTCTAGTGTTTAAACTATAATTTAACTCCAAAATGAGTTATATCCCTGTGCACCTTGTACTGTGTTCTTTCTGTTAGAAAAATTGACAACTAGTTATTCAAAAACTATTTTACTTTTAAAATAAACTTTTTTAAGGCTAAAATAAATCTTTAGAAGAAAAAAACAAAAAACAAACATGTTTTTTAACTTTTTAATTATAGTATTTTAATATTTTCTAAAAACCAAACAAAATTAGCAGCATTTTTAAAACATCTAAAAATAAATCTTAAATAATATTTCATATAAAGTGCTACGCACAAAAAATTGTGCTTAAATTATTTTAACTATGCTTGGTATGGTTTTTGCTGAGAAAGTTTCATGCAACTTCTACAGGGCTTTGTCTTAGAGTATATAGAAAGCTTTATAGCCCACCCAATACATGTTTTGTTGCTACTGTCCTGTTATACAGTCCTGTGTATATATAATACAGATACCTGTTTTTATTAGTCTCAATGGGGGAATTGAATAGTTTAAAGGTTTTAAATTCTCCCATTGAAACTAACAAAAACAGATATCTTTGCATCGTTAGAAATGATTAGCTGTTATATACTGTTGGATCTAAAAAGTGATAATGACGCACCAAAAGTTAAAGTTCATCTCTTACACATTGCTAATTCACTTTATTAAAACTATAAACCAAACTAAGCTACTTTAAGAAAACACTTGATACATAAAAAACTAAAACATTTGTTAATAATGATCATGAAACTAGATAAAAGAAATGGTGTAATTTTTGACCCATAGTTTTTTCCATTGGTTCTTATAACTACAAATTGCACAATTTCTTGGTAATCCTCTTAAACCATACATAAACACTGAATTGTCTCCAAAAGATTCTTTCACATTTATTCAGGATTTAAATAAGGTAAGCACTTTAAATAAATATATGGTGTTGTTTGATGTTGAAAATTTATTTACAAATATACCATTACGAGAAACTTTAGAGTTAGCTTTAAAATTTATTATTAATAACAATCCTAATTTCAAAATTAATAAAAAAGAACTCTATAAATTATTTGTATTTTCCACCTCAAAAAATCATTTTTTATTTAATAACAAATATTATGAACACTCCGATGGTATAGCTATGGGGTCCTCTTTTGCTCCTATATTAGCTAATTAAATTTATGAATTATATGGAAAAATTAAGTTTATTAAACTACACAGACAACAAACCCTTGTTTTATCGCAGACATGTTGATGATATATTTCTTTAATTTGAAAACGAGACAGATTCTTTAAAAAATTTTAATTACATGAATTATGAACACAAAAATATTAAATTTACCATGGAAAAAGAAGTAAATCAACAATTGGCTTTTTTAGATATTGTCAACAAATATAAATTAACTCCCAGCATATTAAGAAAAAAGACTTTCTCCGGTCTATTAACAAATTACTTAAGTTTTACCAATATTTCATACAAAATTGGCATGATAAAGAACCTTAATAGATAGGATTTATAAAACTAATAGAAAATGGTTTAATTTACATCCTGATTTAGTTAAACTTAAACATATTCTCTAAAAAAACTTTTACCTGATTAAACTAATTGGTTTAAAAACCTAGCTTAACAGACTATGTAAAAAAGAAAATTGTTGATTCATCAAAAATAAATTACTTTAAAATGCAGTAGGTCTATAATGTATGTACTTATAAATCATTTCCTCACTTACCATGAGTTTAACAAAAGTTATTATAATATGTTAGATTACTCAAAAAGTAGAAATGCATTAAAAAATGATTTTTTGCAGCCGTCAATGCAATACTATAAGGGTTAGTTTAAAATTATTCTCACTCTAAAATTTAAATCAATAATTTTTAAATTATTTTTTCAATTATTTTGATCAAACATTTAAAGGGCAGTTTTACTTATCGTAAGTGTTTCACACTTATTGTATATATTGTCGACACTTATCATATATTTTAAAATCTGCTTTATTTTTTTCTTAATCTTTCTTTCTCTAATGTTGACTTTATATTTGCAGCTAATTGTTTCTTTCTTAATTTTTCATTTTTTATTTGTGACTTTTCAAGATCAGCTTTCCAACCTAAATGTTCAGCTATTTAAACTGCTCTAAAATAATTAAATCAATGGACTTTTCAATAAAGATTCATTTCAATGGAAGAGGAAGCTGATAAAATCACACTTAAATGGTTTTCTTCTAAATAAGGAGCCGGCGCAACAGTTGCCCCAGATAATTTTTGAAAAATTTATTTGTAGTCAACACTATTAGCATCAAATGGAAAAATTCCGGTATTTTTAAAACCACTTTTAATATTATTTGCAAAAAAAGGATCTATTATAAAAGAATTTAATGCTTCTGGTACATTTTTATTTCTTATTTCTTGTCCTTCATGGTCAATGCGTCATTTTCAGCAAAAAGATTTCCACTTTGCTTTCATTGGCCCAAAAACTGCCACATCGAGCGGCTGCAAAATATGTGTTGCACTTTGGAACAGAGCAACAAGAACTATTTCATTTTTCACTAAGTTTGATAGAAAAATGTGACGCATGACCATCAAAAAAAAAAAACTGGTAAAGGAATTTCTTCTTTTATGAAAAATGGATGAAAAACGTTTGTAATATACTCAAAAAAAAATTCTGCGATCATCTAACCACTTTCACTTTTTCAATACCCCATCCTGATGGAGGAGCGTTTATAATTCGATTTGGAAGACGAACTTATTTAAAAATTGTTAATGATGGAGCAAAAGTTCCGCTGGCATTTACTGCAAATAAAGTAGTGATGCTTTTTTTATTATTTTCTTGAGTACTTTCTTCATATGTGTTTTTTCCTCGTTCACCAATTAATAAATTAGTTTTTGGTGACAACTAAAAACCACTCTTATCCATATTGAAAATGCGCATCGAATCATTTAAATATTGAGCATTTTCTCCTAAAAGCTTTGGAATTTCAGTAAACCAATCTCTTTTGGCTTTTTCAGTTACTCCTCCTCTAGCTCGGTTTAAGTATTCACCTCGTTTTTGAGCTGTTTATGATGGCGAAGAAATGCATAAAACCAACCTTTTGCAGGACGGTTGTTAGTAAATAGTGATTTTATATTGTTGGAATTTTAATAATTTTGCACAGTATCTAATAGCTGTACTACAAGCATGGCAAATCCCTTTCTGGTGCATGTTAGTAACCACTCAACTAATTTGTTCACCTAGAATCAATTCATATTCGCAGTTTTGTATCTTTAAAGAAGTTCCTCCAAATATTTTATCATGAAGCGCCTGATAAGAAATTCCAAACATCTTGCTTGCTTTGTACACAAGCCTTTTTTAACAGCATTAACAGCATCACATAATTGACTCTCAGTATATGAAGTCTTCATTTTGAGCTACAATCTTTTGTTTTATATTTTTGTCTTATCATTATAAATGAATCTAAGTAAAACAATATTTATATTTATAGTAAAAAAGAAACAAATTGATTATTCATTGGAAATACGATATGTATGGTATGACATTTTTTTTAGTTCATACTTATCGTACATTCAGAAATACTACATTGATACTACAATGGTGAGTTGTTTTAATAATATTAATAATGATTCATGTTTTATTTACCTGATTAAGTCAATTTAGAAATACAATTTTATGTTATCTTCTTAAATTTCCTTATTTTATTTGAAATGCTTCTAACAGTTGGTACTTAAAAAAAAAAGTATTTTTATAGGCTGTCGTAATATACCCACTAACTATTGTGGTTTCTATGTATTGTAATGTATAGAAGTGCAAGACGATGTTGTTGATACATAAAATATATTAAAAAAAAAATAATTACTACTTTTTGCAAAATTATTTTAGTATTTAAAACCTACGATAAGTGTCGACTTATCGTAGGTTTTAAATACGGTAGGTGTGGAAACGACCCTATATTGGTAAAATGTCAAAACAATTTCAAAAATAAATAAATGATTTATGCAAAAACACTGTAAAACTCTTAATATTAAATTGGCATTCTCATCTTTAAAATTAATACATATTTTTCAACCAAAGATAAAACTTTTCTTAATCTCTGCTCAAATGTCATATATAAATTTGTGTGTAAAAGCTGTAATGCTTATTATGTAGGTCAAACCGCTCAACATTTGAATAAAAGAATTGAGGAACATTTAAAATTACAAAAAACTTCTCAGATAAATCAACATATTCAAAACCGAGTTGCTTTATTGTAGCCAATAAAGACTCTTTTTCAGTATTAGACTATGCCCAAACTTCCCATTACTTAAAAATCAAAGAAGCATTACACATTATGTGGGAAAAACATGATCTTAATAAACAAGTTTTTAATTACACGCTATCACTCCAGGTCTATTCGATGTTTTCTTTTACTCTATGATGTATGAATTTCAATAATTATCTACATTTTCTATTATTCTATGACGCAGTTTTCACATCTTTCATATTTTCTTTTGTTTGATTAAAAAATTAAATTAAATTAATGTTTATTTTCAATATATATTAAATTGTTTTTGTATTTAACAGTTTTATACTTGAAAATGATTATTGTATAATTGAAATATTGTATAATTGTATAATCGAAACATGTTGTTGAAACTGAAAAAAATTGTTACATTTATTAGACTTATTATAAAATATGTATATAACAACAGCAACAACAACAACAACAACAACAACCTATTTATTTTCCATTCTAAAATCATTTTAACAATAATAAGGTAAATAATAATAACAATAATAATTATAAAATAATAAGCAATAGTAATAATTTATAACAATAAAAAAAATAACAAAAAAAAAAAATTATAAATAATAATAATTACTATAATAATAATAAGTAAAATGATACTTTATTTCTTATTATAATAAGTTAATGATTAGTATGGATGGTGTCACTCATACAGAAGTCTGATCAAAGGAGTGATGCCATTTTTTCAAAATAATATGACTAATAATAAACATATAGACATAAAACATAAAACATAGACACACATAAAGTAAACTTATTAAAAATCATATATGTAGGTAATAATAAAAGAGAAAAGAAAAACAAACAAAAAAATAAGGATAACTATTATGGTAACAAAAAAAAATTATAACAAAATATTTTTCAGAATTTTTTTAAATTGATTTTGATTAAGATTAAGAAAAGATGACAAAAGGAGTTTGGAGTTGGAGTTGAACTCATTAACAATGCACACAAGACTCTTGTTCCATTCACAGATGCACTGATACACAACATAATTCTTACGATACTTTTGAGTTTTATATGATGGTACAATAAGTTTTCCATTATTTATATTTTGCGTAGAGTGTGTATGAATTAGTCTACTTTCTATAAAAAAATTTGCGATAAAAGAAGATAAATTTTTATTTAGAGAGTTAAAAACAAAAAGAAGATTAGCAAACTTTACTAGCAAATGAAAGAATGGAATTTTATGTTTTTCAAAAGAATGTGATGATTTGAAAGGTTGAAAGGATTTTTGAAAGGATATTTGAAAGGAAATGATCTGATGATTTGAAAGGTTGAAAGTTTATTATTCTAATGGATTGGCGTTGAGATGACATTAGTTTGTTAATATGATAGTTGCTAGTTTGACCCCAAACTTGACAACAATAACTAAAATGAGATGAAAATAATGCATAGTAAATATTTAAAAGAGTAACTTTATTGACATTATGTTGAATTACTGAAAGCATACCATTTGCAGGATTAAGTTTCTTGTGCAGCTCATTGATATGGAAGTTCCACGAAAAATTGCAATCAAATAACACACCAAGATATTTAATATTTATCAATGGATCTCAAAAGTTGTTTATTATTTATTTTGATTTTAATTTCAACGTTGTTACAGTTTTTTCTGTTCTTGTTACAGTTTTTTTTAGGAGATAAAAAAAAAATTAGTTCAGTCTTTTCGGTGTTAAGACATATTAGGTTGGCATTTAACCAATGAACTATACCTTTAAGATCTGAATTTATATTTTTACATAGAGAATAGTATGATTTGTTGATGTGCAAGAGATTGGTATCATCTGCAAATAGATCAACCAATGAGAAGTGAACAGAGTTGTTTAGATCATTAATGTAAACTAAAAACAAAAGAGGACTAAGAACGGAACCTTGAGGAACATCACGCATAACAGGTTTGTTACTAGAAGTATAACCATTAATACTTACATATTGTTTCCAATCCAAAAGATAAGATCCAAACCAATCACTTACAACTCCACGAATTCCATAATGTTCTAACTTAGAAATCAAAATGCTATGATCAACAGTATCGAAATCTTTTTGTAAATCGATAAAAACACCATAAGCAAAATGACCAGTATCAAGAGCTTTTCGTTATAACTGATAAGTATGACTAAAAATATTTAGTTATATTTATAAGTGCATGACAGATAGAATGGTTTGATCGAAAACCAAATTGAAACTCATTTAAACAGTTAAAAGAGTTTAAAAAAGAGTACACTCTAGAATACATTAAATTTTCAAGAAGCTTACTAATGTTAGATAAAAGAGAAATAGGTCTATAGTTAGTACATAAAAGTTTAGAGCCGTTTTTGAAAATTGGAATAATACAAGATAATTTTAAAATATCAGGAAAAGTTCCATTCATGAATAAGATATTAAATAGTTTAGAGAGAATATTTGAAAACTTGTAGTTAAAATCAATAAGAATGTTTGTAGGAATACTGTTTGGACCTAATTATTTTCTCGGCTTCAATTTAGATATAAGAAATGAAATTAGACTATGTAAGTTTGGATATTTAAGATTTTTTGATGGTTGATAGTAAGACGAATGAATATCGGATTTAAGTTTATGAGCAACATTTGTAAAAAAAGTGTTAAATTTTTCAGAGATTAGAGTCGATTCATTTAAATATCTATCATTATCTTGTAAACAGTTGGGAGATGAGCTGTTATAATTTTTGACATTTATTAGGTTATTAATGCCTTTCCAAATTTTGCGAAGATTTTTTACATTATCTAAAAAGAAGTTTTTAAAATGGATTTTCTTGCTAAGTTTAATTAAAGTAATTATCATGAACTTATATCGCTTAAAAATAGTTTTAAATGTGTTTATATTTATTAAATCTTTTGATCTTAACTTTTTTTTTTTGAAAAGTATTTGAATAGATTTTATGATTCCTTTTGTATTCCATGGTTTAAAACAACGTTTGAAGCTCTTAATACTAGTCTTTTTGAGTGGGGCATAGCGATGTTGTTTCAGTAATAAACTTATGGAAACAAGAGTTAGTGTCACATCCTTATCACGCTTGTCATGTATTCCTAATGATATATATATATATATATATATATACATATACACACATATATATTTATATATATATATATAAATATATATGTTTATAATACACACACACACACACACACACAGATATATATATATATATATATATATATATATATATATATATATATATATATATATATATATATATATATATATATATATATATGTATATATATATATATATAATATATGTATATATACATATATATATAATATATGTATATATATATATATATATATATATATATATATATATATATATATAATATATGTATATATATATATATATATATATATATATATATATATATATATATATATATATATATATATATATATATATATATATATATATATATATATATATATATATATATACTTGTCTATTTATGAATCAAAGTAAATGTATATTTGCTTTTAGACATAAATAAACACATAAATGTTATTCAGATACGCATATATTTAACATACATATATGCTGGTAGCATTATAGTGACATGCAAAATACATTTCATTTCATAAGAACATTTTTTGTAAACTAATAAGTGCATAAATAATATACATTTTTTTACGATTAAGCAGGCTTAGACAGGAATGGTGTGCGATCGCACTCTGTAACTGACCATGCTAATATTTTTATTTCTTTACAACTTGACCACGGCTTTTTTGATGTTTTAACAATTTGAATACATTAAAAAAGGGTTACGTTATAAATATCTTTTAATTGTTGATCTTTTCTAAAGTTTTTTATTTTACGCAAAGGCTTTAAATAAAACCATAAAATTAATTATAGTTATTATTTACGTAAACGCTTGTACAAATTAATAAAAAACATTATAAATAAGTTTTTTTTACGTAGGCATTTATTTTTTATGATAAATTTAAACGTTTGAAACTATTTTCTTAAGTCTTCCTAAAATATTTTTAAATCATTATTTTTAGAAAGAATTTTTTTAAGTTACTTTAATTTGTGAATAAGCTCAAAAGCTTTTGTGACGACTAACTTTTACACATTTTATGTGAATTACACAAGAATATAAAATAACTTTATTTACTAATATAAGCATGTATTTTGCTGATTTAATGAAAAAGTTTTAAAGCATTTTGTAATGTTCATACGATTAATATTTATGATTAAATTTACGATTTTTTAAAATGTTTTAAATAAACATTTTATTTTTTGTAAACATATATATATATTTTTTTTAAATTTTGTTAAAAATGAATGAGATTAAATCTTTTATAATAATTTTTAAATTCGTTACGCGAAGTGCTTATTATTAAAGTTGTAATGCTCAAATTAAAATTAAATTAAAAAGTTTATTGGCAGTTTATTTTCTTTAAATCGCAGGCGCATTTTATTTATTTATTTTTTTATTTTCTATTTTTTTATGACTAAAAAAGTTCAAAACCTTTTTTTAATTGGACTCACTAATTAGAGCATGAAGTTAGTAAAAATTACTATTTTAAAAAGCCTACGTTATTTTTTAAACAATTTTTTTTTTTTGCAACTTTTTTGACAAAATAAATGTTTATACAATTTAAAAATATTATATAAAACACTTTTTAACAAATTTAATAAAATTTGTTCTTTTATTAAACCAATCATTAGTAGTAATTTGTTACTTAATTTAAAAACGTTTTGCATAGCTTTAATAACGCTTAAAAAGATAAGTTTATATTATATTCTTCTTGTTAAGATATTGTCATTTGAAAACCAACAAGAAAATTATAGTATATACTATAGCTTATTTTTTATCAAAGTTAACTTATTTTTTTACCCTTGCTTTGATTGGATACCATTTTTTATTTTTCTTAATACAATAGAAAATTTCTCTGATAGCAGTTTAACTTCGGGGTATAGCAGGGTTAGATTTTGGCTTTAACAGCCTTCTGATAACTAAATTTACTACTGCCAAAGAAAAACTAAATGAAGACATAAGAATATGAGTTTATTTTATTTCTGGCATTAAAAACTGTCATTTTACTTTCAACCATCTGATAGCTTATCACTGGGTTTAACGGAGAGATGTGAACATAGGCAAAAGAAACTTGATACCAAAGTTTTACCATAAAACATAGAAACAAACACTTTTAGGTTGGCAGTTATTTTGGCATTGCTAAATGCCAACTCTAATTTCGAGGACTGCAAATACATAAACACACACATACATATAATAAACTCAAATATTACTTACAACACTTGATGTTTCTTCAGGGTGTGAAGAATTAAAGTACATAAAATAGGGATTATTTGGTACTGAAGTGAAATGCTTTGCCAAAATTTTTAAAAACAGATTTTTTATTTCATTTTTTAAGAAATGATTTTCACAATCGTTAACTTTTGACTTCAATGAACCATGGCTGCTTAGGTAAGAACTTGAACCACTGGAACTGCATTTTTTAACATTTAATAACTTCTTGTTTGAAATAGAAAATTGATCAGATACTTCAGGAAATACTATATCTTCAATTGTATTAAATGATGTGTTAACTGTCTGCATATGAACACACACTGTTTTAATAAAATCAGTTATATCAATCTCTTTTGTAAATTCTTCACAGACTAATTCAATAGATAATTCAACATCATCAGAATCTAATGTATAACCATTCTGTAGACAGTGGTAAACAGAGGTAACAAGTGCCCAAAAATAATGGTCATAAACTGCTTGACAAATACAAGCAATTTCCTTTGAGCGATTTTCAGGTAGTTTTTGATTAAGATGTCGTGGTGTTAGAGCGCTTTCAGATAATGCAGCTGAGTAATCTTGAATAACATCTTGTTCAAATGAAATATACTTTGATGGAATTGTAATAATTGCTTCATATTCGCACTCAAAAATAAATATAGGAAGATTTCTTCGATTCCCATGACTGTTTTTGATATCTAATTGTTTAAATATTTAAGAAAATCAAAACAAACTTTATAAAACATCCCAAATACACCCTATAATAAATTTTATACTACATCCTATAAAAGTCATTAACTCCAGAAAATTAACAAATCAAGAAAATTACATACATACATATGTTTAAAAATAATGAATATATCAAATAAAATTATCAATTTAAAAAAGTGAAGGAATTAGACAAGTAGGAATTAAAAAAATTAAAGTAAAATATATAGACAGTTTAAAATTACTAATAATTTAACTATTTTTAAAACAATATCAATGCAGTGTCATGTCAAATTATGTCTAAAAAAATTTACTTATATACCTTAAGAAAATAGTATAAATCATGTAAACATTAATTTGGTTATATAAATCATGTAAACATTAATTTGGTTTTTTGACAACTCATACAGTCATGCAAAGTTATGCAATTGATGTATAAAAATGAAAGTAAACCAAAAAGGTTTGCTCACAAAAATTGTATCTATAACAGTATGACTATATAAAATGTGTATATTAAAAAAAACATTATCAAAAAAATATGTATACTAAAAAAAAATGCATATATTAAAAAAATATCTTTAAGTACTATAAAAAAACTTGTGAACTAAAATAGCAATGAAATATCAGGGGTTTTCACAACTGCAGTTGGCATTAAAAGAAGTGGGCCTTAATTATTTTCAATATAAACAAAAGATTTGATTAAAAATACCAACAACAAAAATGGAGTTCAGGAGAAATACTGAAACAACAATGCAGCTTTGAGAAATAATGAAGACATTAACAACATACTTGCAATATTTAATAAATGTGGAGAGGCTTAAATCACTTGGAAAAGCACTTGGAATCCTGCAAAAACTTAATTTAGTAATGTTGATTTAATTTTTTTTAAAAAAAGAAATTATATTTAGAAATAATAAAATAAAGAATTAATATTGATTTACATAAATTATAAATATAAATTATAAATAATAAAGAATCATAATTAGAAATAAGAAAATAAAGAATTAATATTGATTTACGTAAATTATAAAGTATTGATTTACATAAATTTCTAGTAATTATAAATTTCTAGTAACTCCAATTTAATAGTGGTTACTTGCAACCTTATTGGGAGTGAATCAGAATACAAAAAAAATTATAATATATTGATTTACATCATTGATATATAAATTACTGGATACGACATAGGCATGTTCAGCCTAATAATTTTAGTATAATTTTGAAGTCGATTTTTCATTGAAAAAGTTACGCAGAGTGAGGCAAAAAGTTAAAATACAAATTACAAAATATAATTCATTAATATTGAAATGTTTAATAATTTAAATCCAAAATTCATTATGTTAATTCAATTATATTAAATTCATTATGTTAGCTTATATGTTCTATGTGATTAAAATTCATTATGTTAGCTTATATGTTCTATGTGATTAAAATTCATTATGTTAGTTTATATGTTCTATATTATTAAAATTCATTATGCTAGCTTATATGTTCTATGTGATTAAGTTACTAGACTGATGACTTAAGTCTATTAACAATTTACTAGTATCACGTTAATCAAGAGACCTAAAAATCCAATAATAAGCAGCTATTTTATAGTGAAGTTATATCGACAAACAAAATATATAGGCTAAATACTAACAATTTATTTTTATTGAATTAATTTGGTTTTCCAAAAGATGGTGTTTTTAAAAGACTATAACCATGTTTATATACATCTTTATCTTTGTGTATTATATTTAGTATAATATATATTTATATTTATGTATATTATAAATATTTGGTATATCCTATATTGACAAAGAATTTAGTTTTTTTAGTTTAAGGTAACTTGTTTTATTTCAATAAATTGTGTAAAACCAGTAATATCAAGAATTTATTTAAGAATTTAAACAAATTTTATATATAAATGTATATATGTATCTATATTATATAAAATACATACACACATACATACATACATACATACATACATACATACATACATACATACATACATACATACATACATACATACATATGTAATTCTGGTTTTTCTTTGAGTTTATTCCTAGTTTCCTATATATATTTTGAGATAATGGTTGCATTTGAATTTTTATTTGTAAACGATTGCTTGTGGTTGCACATCTATTTTTCCTCACGCCCTCGAATAAACCAATGCATGCTTTGCTGGGTGTGTTTGGGATGAATATACATTTGTAAATTATCTTTGTCGTTCTACAATATCTATTTATCTATCTACAATATTTATTTAGCAGGCAGATTTCTTTTTGTTTGCAATTACAAGGGAAGTTTTTAAAACCGTTTTGCTTAATATTATTTGCCCATATCTACATTATATGTATATATATATATATATATATATATATATATATATATATATATATATATATATATATATATATATATATATATATATATATATATATATATATATATATATATATATGGGCAATTCCACGTAGAAAATGAAAAAGTAATCAAATTTTATTCTGTTTTTCTTCAACTATTAGCAAATAAATATATTGATGCAGACACATGAAAGTTTATTTGAAATATACTTTTAATAAATATAAGTCATTTTTATGCTTCCGAATGTTACGATTTTTCTCATTGTTGCATAATAAAAAAATATCATTGTAAAATGTTATTTTACCAATGAATTTATTTGTATAATCGGAATTAATTTAGCATGAAAATGGAGCAAACATGTTCCAATTATTGTTGGTCAGATTTTACACTTTATAAAATATATATATATATATATATTTCAACAAAATAACGAAAGAACTTTTGCAATTTTCATGTATGTAAGTTAAAAACATAATTAAGTTTTGTTTTTTTAAAAATTTAGTTTAAAAGCTTAAGTTTTTTAATAAAATATGCGAAAGAATATTCAATGTTATGTTTATAAATTTAAAGTTTTGAATAATGATACGTAGTTAAAGAACATTTTTATTTTAAATTTGTGTAACAAAGTTAAAATTACATGCATTTACTAAAGTTCGGGCACTTTTTTGTTAACAAAATGAATTATGTCATTAAGTAATATTTATTTCATTGCATTGGTTTGACAAGGTTCTAACTGAAAATTTTTAGATTAGGAGAATTTAGAAAAAAAGTCATTTACCTTTTTTTTTTTCATGTTAACTAAAATTACTTATATTGATGTTTTTTTATGGGTTTATGTATTCTTATTTTAGTTGATATATAAATATACATAAATAAAAAATAAGAATTATATAAATATTTTTATTTAGACATTGAATAAAAAAAAAAAAGATTTATTTGCTATCTCAAATAAGTAATAATAAAGTTGAAAAAATAAAATTATATCAAAATTGAAACAGTAAAAAGAAAAGTGAGAGATTTCAAAATATTTCAAAAGATTACTGAAAAAAAAAAATTTAATAAGATCATATAATGCCTTTTAAAAAAAACTTGTGTATATATTTCAAAACTATCCTACAATGACATTAATTTGAAAACAAATACACGTTTTGAAATGGTATTTCAGAATTTAGTTTTACTGTCTTATCTACTGCAATAACTCTTAAACTGTAACTTTATTAATTATAATCAACTGTTTGGTTAATTGGTTATTGATTAAACAAACAAAAAATAAAAAGATTTACTTTTTTCTTCATATTTAACTACCATGTCTAAATCTTTAATGGATTTTGGAACAAAGATAATAATGATTCTTGATCCAAATGATTTAACATAGCAGATAAACTCTACATTCAGGTTTGAGTAGCACATAAATGGTGCTTTAGAGTCTCCAAGCCAGACAGTTAAGTTGTTGTTGTTGCTCCTCTGACAAATGTATGATACAATTGCATTTAAGGAGTTTGGTTTTAAAGGTACAATATAATCTGTCATATTTTGTAAAGTGTCAGACAAATGCAACAACAATATCTCATTTGGATCTAAACAAAAGCAAGTCATATCAACATCAAAAAGAACAAAAACTCAATTTCCATCAATATCAAAATAAAATAAAATTTAAATCAATAAAAATATTAACAAAATACTAATAAAACATCAATAGAAAAAAGTCAATAAAACATCAAGTAACACAAACATATAAAATTAATGTAAACAACCTTTGACAGTGTCATCTTTCATCAGTGGGTACAAACTTAAAATTAACCTTGACTTTTTTAATACTGGAAGCAAATCAAATAAAAAAGGAATTTTTATCAAAGAAGATGATTGAAAAGTATCTGTGGGAATAATTGGAAGATCACAGCTATCTATAGTTGAAGACATCACATGGCTTCGGCAAGACATATGAAGAGCCATATAAGTACTCATATCTGTAACAATTTGTGCATCTATTGAAAAGATCTAAAAAAAATATTAACATAGCAATAAATAATAAAATTTAACAAAGTTTAAACAGCAAATATAAAACACAAATTTATTTATAAAGAAATAATTGGAAAATATTAACCTTGGCAGGGATGTTATTATATTCCATTCCATGTATATATTCTAGAGGTGTTATTGAAGTATCCATGGTACCAAGCTGTGGCTCAACCCAGATTTCAGTTACTAACTGAGTGTGTCCTTCCACATCAATTGTAGTTAAGCACTCATTTGAGTCATCTTGAACATTCTTTTCATCACAACCTTTTAAAACTTGAGAATGAGGTGGAAAAATCACATATTGAATAACACAGCAATTTAATGAATGATCCCGCGTTGAGTCAACCTATATTTTAAGAATATTTTATCATTATATTATCTACATATTAATCATATTTTATATTAGTCATCACTACATTTTAGCATTTTAAAAATTTTTAACATTAAGCTTTTATTTGTTGCCTAAATGAAAAACAATTTAATAGTTGCAAAGTACATTAAAACTAATTGCTTTTTAAAAAACTGCAAATTTCGAAAGTTTTTAAATTAATGCTGTTTTTTATTTATTTTTTAATTGTTTATTATTGACCAACAGTTTTATTTACTTTTTTTTATTTTAAATGATGGATATAGTGTATGTAAGTTATTATTGACATATTTGGAATAAAATTTAAAAATAATAGAGAATAGATTGAATTTATTTGCTTTTTTTTAAAAAAAAATCATGTTGTTCCATTTATTTTAAAGAACACTGTATATACAAAAAAAAACTCTTGTACATATAAGAGTGCTCAACAACAAATACGATTTGTTTACATATATATTATAGTTGTTTGTTTTCAAAAACATTTGTTTGTTTTTTTTATTGAAAAAAATGACAAATGTTTATTGAAAACTGCTTGATACTTAGCAATATTTATACTAATTTATTATTGCTCCGTTTTTAAGTAGGGGAGATAAAGGCGCATTGATCGCCGTTGCAGTATTTTGAAAACTGCAAACAACCCGATCTAGATATAAAAACTTATTAATTACTAAACTAAACTAGAACAATCTGTCTTTAAGTAAAAATAAATGTTTTAATAAAAAACATTAATGAACGTGGTATATTTCAACATTACAACAACCCTTGCAAAAGATCAATGTACCCCATGCAATGGGGTACTATGATCTCCGATATGGGCCGCTTTGATCTTATATGAGTAACATTATTTACATGTTTAATACTGCTATACCTAAGTGCTACAAATGAATTAGTTGAAGGGTATTAGTGTATATTATATAATTAATCTAAAAAAAAAGGAAAATTTAAAACATACATATATATATATATATATATATATATATATATATATATATATATATATATATATATATATATATATATATATATCATTACAACCTAATACACACCAGTGTATAAAGTTTACATAGGAAGAATAACCACAATTCTATCTATGAAAATAAGCCCGTTATATACTACTAACATATATATGTGTTAAGTTTTACAAAACTTGAAGCTTATAAAGTCTTTAAGAATACAGTATTTTCAGTTTACAAAAAAAATACAAGATTCATACAAGACTTTTATTAGAACTAAAGTTTACAAGATTATTTTTTTATATTATCATCCTTTGTCAAAGTCAAGTCGTGATGCTGCTTTTACATTACATTGTTTTTTGTTTCTAAGCAAGTAGTTTTTAACTTTTCCCCTTTTTTTATCTTTTGCGATGAGTTTCGTTTGTTGGTTGATTTGTTTTAGGGTTTTCTTTTCTTCTGACAAACGAATTTCATTTCTGATTAGAATATCAGTCAAAGTCCTTGTTTTTAATTGCCTACTTTTAACACTTCTTTTTCTAGCAGATGGTTTCAGGTAAGGTTTGGTGACACTTTGTTCCAAAAACTTGTTTCATGATGTACTACAGGCATTTCAGGCTGCATGCCATCAACATGTGCTACAGTCATTTCAGCTTCCACAAGAATTGTGTTTACAACATTTGGAGCAGCACAATCTGTAACTGATGATGGTAAATATTCATCATCTTTAAAAACTTCTGGATTAAATGGCTCAATGCCAGTTACTTGAAATCCTCTCTGTATATTAGACCAACTCAAAAAAACAAAATTATTATAAACTTAACACATATGAGTTTACAATAAATTGGTTGTAAAGTCATACGGAAATCTAATTAAAAATTTATTTGAATTTGTTTACAACTTTCAAAAATCACTTTTCATGATGAAAAACAGTCTTCTCAATTTTCTTAACGCTGAAGTTGATCTTATCAAAAATAATGGTTAATTAAATTGCAATCTCTGTTAAATTAAGGCAAAAGTAAACAGTTAAAGCTAAAAGATCATACTGCCCCGGCGATCAATGCGCCCCCATCTCCCCTACAATAAGCAATCAACTTATAAAGAACACTAGCATGGAAAATAAGAAATTGAATGCAAGCGGTCTTTTTGACCAGCTAACACATAGATTTGTTAAGTCAGTTGTTTTTTTTTGGACAATCAAAATTTTCATTTTTTTCTTTGTTTAAATTTTTATCTTAGTAATAGTTTCTCATCATGACTGAACTTTATAAATACAAAAACAATTTAATGCTTGAAAATTAACAAATTTGTATTCCTTTAAAACTAATAATTTTTAATAAAACCAATTAATTTAATGTTGATTTTTTTTTTTTTTTTAATTTCAAAACAACTTTTATAACTTATATTAACAGAATTTAAACTGAATCCTTAATACCATGAAATGTTACTATAACAATTACTTATGTTACATAAACAACATAAACAAATAGAAAATGTGCTAACGCCCAGTTGTTATTTTTAAATTAATTAAAAAATAATTCATTCATTGCAGTGACTTTGCAAATGGCAGCAAAAGCGACAAGAAAAATAAATGAAAAGGTTTTTTTTTTCAGGTAAAAAATTATCTTTTTATGCCCTATAGTTTCAACTCATATAACACCCAATTTTCTTGATTTTGAATTATTTCCAGTTGTTTCAGGCGCCTAGAAACTATTGATTGGTTGACTCTCAATGTTTCTGCAAGCTGTTTTTGTGTCTAGCATGGATATTCGTCAAGTAATGCACCTAATTCTGTATCTTCAAACTTTTTCTCAGCACCAGGAGGTTCTTCACCTTTAATGTCAAAATCGCCACCTTTAAATTTTAAACCATCTTCTGCATGTTTGTTCTGAAAGAGCATTGTCACCGTATGTTTACACTCATTTTCTATGCACTATAACTGTTGTCTTAAGGTAGACATTATCCTCACAAAAACAATTACGTAGGCCAAAACTCAGCTAATCATGTTTTTTGGTCAAACATGACTGATAAAAATTCATTTTGGGAGGTCAAAACAGCAATTTTAGTCATTTTAGGTGGTCATATATATATATATATATATATATATATATATATATATATATATATATATATATATATATATATATATATATATATATATATATATAATATATATATATATTATTTATTTATATACAATGGTATGTATATATACATATATATATATATATATATATATATATATATATATATATATATATATATATATATATATATATATATATTATTTATTTATTTATATACAATGGTATATATATATATATATATATATATATATATATATATATATATATATATATTTAAATTGTGTTTAAATGAAAAACAATATATAAATAGAACTAAGAGTTTCATGCCTTATGACAATCATCAGCTATTATATATACAATTTAAAAATGTTAATTTCTTATTAAACATATTGTTCCCATTAATATATTGTTCCCATTAATATTTCAAATTTAACATGAAGGCAGAAGTTACAAATTTTTAGTTGTTGGGGTGTAAGGATTATAGCATTTTTTGATTTTCAATGAGGTAGAAAGATTAAGCTAAATTATTTTACCAAAAATTAGCTATGAACTCAAAAATGAACTATTTGTTAATCAAGTACAATGCACCATAAATGTTACTAAATGGTTTATAAAAATTAAGGAGAAGCATCTTTACAAATTTTTAGTTTTCAACAATTTTTATACTTCAATAAGTGAAAAAATCTTTAACAATTAACTTTAATAAATCTTTAATAATTAACTTTGCTGAGCAACATCTTTTAATAAATACTGAACATAAAATATTGATAAGACGAGCAAGAAATTTTTTTTTAACAATAAAGATGTGTACATCAGATAGGTGCTTACTATAATATAATTTCTTCAGAAAATTTCAACTTTTCATTTAAAAAATCATTGTAAAAAATCTATATGCCTTTAAAACAACCTCAACAAAGTTGCCATTTTATTCATTTATCCTTAAAGTTGAAATATTATTCATTTATCCCAACAACAACATAAAAAAGGTATACAATGAAAACACACTCCCATTAGGGTTATGACATTTTTACAATCTAATATGGCCATGGCCCTACAAGATGAGTTTTTGAACAAAAACCATGAAATTAACATACATTAATAACTTTATTTCAAAAACCTAAAGAGAAAAAATATTTTCGAAATTTTGCTATTATATATATATATATATATATATATATATATATATATATATATATATATATATATATATAGATATATATATATATATATATATATATATATATATATTTAAATTACTAACATTCCCAAGGCCCGAGGGGCCCACTACAGTCAAGGAGGCTACTCATTTTTTTTTTTTTAATTTCTTTATTTTTTTTGTTGTAAATCGTGGTACAACCCTCTCTCAACTCTTTAATTTTGAAACACGAACCTTGACAAGCAAGACCGCTGCGCGGAGAAATTAAGTTGAGCGCGGTACTTCCATGGACGTGGTGGGAGTCAAACTCCGAACCTCTCGCTTACAAAGCGAGCGCTCTTACCACTACACCACTACCGCATTTATATATATATATATATATATATATATATATATATATATATATATATATATATATATATATATATATATATATATATATATATATATATATATATATATATATATATATATATATATATATATATATATATATATATATATATATATATATATATATATATATATATATATATATATATATATATATATATATATATATATATATATATATATATATATATATATATATATATATATATATATATATATATATATATATATATATATATATATATATATATATATATATATATATATATATATATATATATATATATATATATATATATATATATATATATATATATATGTATATATATATATATACCTATATATATATATACCTATATATATATATATGGGTAAATATTTTTATTATCTTAGTTACAGTCCTAATAATTTGATTAACCATTTACTATTATGGGTTGATTTTCTGCTGTATTTCATATACTTTATATAAAATACAGCAGAAAATATTTTATACTTTTTTTTTATGTTTTTTTTCTTATATCTTTATTTTCTTATGTTTTACAAGAAGAAAACTGTGGGGGAGGAATAAAGCTTGATCTAACAAGAAGTCTGAATATAAAGAGAATACTAAGGAGGCACAATTTTAGCAGAGAGAAAGTCACAAAAAAAAATTGTTGTTAGCTTTCAGTCCTTAATTAATTCCAACCGTACATCAAGGCTATAGTTGTAACAATTAATTGGGTGAACTGAATGAAGAGAAAAAACTAGATAAAAGTTTCAGTGAGGTTATATCATGTTATAAAGCATGGACCTTAGGAGAATAAGAAGAAATTTAACACAAGTTAGAGTCATAAACAAAACACAAATCAATTAGAAAGTTTTTGATTGGTATTTGGTGATTGGTGAGTGATTGATTTGGATTGCCTAAAAAATAAAGTTAAAAAAAAAACAATGTCACAAAACCTACAGATCTATAAAAGATAAATGAAGCCATATAAATAACGCATTAATTAACTTATCACCGTAGCATTGATTGTTGCTTTATTTCTGGTAATAAAAAAAAATATTTTTAATTGATTCAACTTCATTTTTTAATTTTTACTTTATTTTATTAAGTAAAATAATCTTAAATACAGAATAATTTTTTTACTTTTAAAATAAT
>NC_061160.1:54810726-54835726 GCF_022113875.1 Hydra vulgaris
TATAGCTGTCTTCCTAATATTACCAATATTATTAATTCACACAATAAAAATATTATTTTATGTTTTTAAACTAATCAATCAAGATGTAACGGCTGGAAAAATTCACCAAGTCCTTTACAACGTATGTGTGTCAGTAAAAACATAATTTACATCTGCAGCATAAGAACAGCAGGTGATAATTTTGATCACATCTTGAGAATCACCACAGGATAACAGTTTTAATTTATTGATTTAACACACATTTTCAAAATAAACAAAAAAATTATTTAAAATGCAAAAGTAAACCAAGTTCTACAGAACTTTCTAAATATATCTGGAAAATCAAAAACAAGGGATTTTCAAATCTTATTCTTATGTAGGAAATTATTGATAGGGCACAGCAATTTTAACCTGATGAAAATTATGTGATACAGTTGTGTCTACAGTCTACACCATTTGTAAATAACCGCAAGCATTATCAGGCTATAGTGTAACTTTGTTTACTGTTTCAAATAATTAAAAATGGAAAAATGAACGTTTTATTTAAATACTAAATAAACAATTAAAAAAAAAAAAAAAACAAAGCAAAAAAAATCTCTATTCTAATTTCAAACTAATTACAAAACAGTTTAAAGAAAAAAAGAAAAAGCAATGTTTCATTGTACCACTACACCACTACCGCATGTTTCATTAATTCTAAATAAAGTAATTCAAGTAACATTGATTGTTTTAAACTTTTTATAAAACTATGTGTTCGTTTTTTAAATTTCCAAGCAAATGTTGACGTTTAAAAGAAAAGTCTGCTAATACAGCATTTGTTATATGTCAATTTTATTTTAAGTGTTCGCACATTGATGGATTCGTTGAACTCAGTATCTAAATTTTGTGCGGACCTGATGCCAACTTAGAAAGGTTTTAGGTTGACAAAAAATTGTTGATCTTAACTTTTCTAATTGTGAGAGCTGTATAAATATACTTAAATTTTGTGATACTTTAATAAACTTTAATAAAACAATAACTTGAAATTTTTAAAATAACTTAATAAATTGTTTTACCATAAAAAGTTTTTTCTGATTTTATGAATTAAATGGATAAAGATTTTTTTAAATTTTGAGTTTCAGAAAAGTATTTTGTCTTTTTTTTCCATTCCAATTTTTAGGATGATAAAATATTTCTTAAATTTATAAATCTTATTTTTAAAACAGAAATCAACTTTTATAAAATCAAAAAAACACTTTCAAAATAATTCATATCTTTTATAGGTTAACAAACAAAACTTATGATCAAATAAAAATATCACAATAAAATAATAAAACTAGAAATAAGATTGCTGTTTTAAGTAAATCTGAACTAATGGCTTGGTGCCCATATTTTGCCATTTCTTTTACAGGGTTATTCATTCTTATATGCACGTCTATTCATTTTTATACGTGTGTTTATTCATTCTTATATGTGCATTTATTCATTCTTATATGCATATTTATTCATTCTTAAATGCGTTTTAAGAAAACATATTTAAGCAATTTGTTTTTTCAATACAAATTGTTATTATTTGCTGGTAAACGAGGTTAAAAATACTTAAGACAAAGTTTTTTTACATTCAATGATGGTTTATTTAATTTAGTATAAGGTCTTTGTTTAATTTTATTATTAAATTTCTTGATTGATTAAACTATTATTTATCTAATTGTTCATTTATTTAGATTTAAATTTAATTATTTATAATTATTATTAATACTCAAATATTTACCCTATGGATGGAAGAGAAAATAGCAGTGCCAATCGTCAAACAAGGAAAAATGTTACAAAAGAGCACATTGAAATGGTTAAGCACTTAGTTGATAGAAATGAACCTACAACAAGCATTTCCACTTCTCTTAATTTATCTAAGCTCACAGTTCAAAATCTTGTTGTTAAGTTGTTAAACAGAGGAGTATTCGACAACATTACTACATTTAAGTCATTTTCTGATAAAAAAACAAAGTAAATGACCTATAAACGCTCAAATAAAAAATATTATTGAATTATGCGTACAAGAAAACAATCTTAACACAAAAAAAGCAATAAAAGAAAATCTTTCTGCATCAGGCTTCAACATGTCTCAGCCTACTATTTTAAGAAAGCTCAAGTGCTTGGATTTATTAAGAAAGTGTGTTGTGCATATACCAGAAGAACGAAACTCAACATGAGTTATTGTTGCACGCTATGCATTTGCAACCAAAGTTAACAGAATTTCAAATAAAAAACTTATTTATTTGGATGAAACTGAATTTATTGTGCACACTAACAGCACAAATGGTTATTTGCTAAGAGGTGCGCCAGCAATTTTACAATCATCTGCAAATCATGGCAAGAATGTTAGTTTGATTTTTGCTGTTTCAACAATGGAAATGCCGGCTTATGAAATAAAAACTGGAGGCTGGAATACAGATTCATTTTGTATTTTCATTCTACAATATTGGCACCAGCAATTAGGAATGCAATTATGGAAATGCCGGTGCTTGTTATGGACAATTGTAAATTCCACTGGAGTCTTTCTGTTAGGCAAACACTAGCCTCTCATGACAAAGCTATTAAGTATCTCCCAGCATACATGCCGCAGCTTAATCTAATAAAAGAATTTTTTTCTTCTTTAAAGCATACTTACAAACAGGGAGAAAAGCCTCAAAATACAGATGGGGTAATCTGGAAACTTAAAAATATTATGGATACTACAGAGTTTCAATTAATTCCATTTTACAACCATATGTGTAGTTACATAAACCAAGCGCTGGCTCGGCAACCATTTTTTAAATAAATAGTAGTGGCAACAACATAATTTATATTTTAAATAAATCTATTTAATAACATAAAAGCCTATTTATTTTTTATATAAAATTATATAAGGATTTTATGGGTAGTTGACTTACATATAAACGTGCATAAAAGAATGATTAAACATGCATATAAGAATGAATATTTACACATAAAAGAACAAATAAACATGCATATAAAAATGAATAGACACGCATATAAAAATGAATAACTCTGTAACATAGGTTTGCAATATTATATATATATATATATATATATATATATATATATATATATATATATATATATATATATATATATATATATATATATATATATATATATATATATATTTATATATATATATATATATATATATATATGTATATATATATATATATATATATATATATATATATATATATATATATATATATATATATATATATATATATATATATATATATTTATATTAAAATAAAATTATGCAAAAAAATTATAATGTAAAATGAAAAACAATAAATGAAAAATAAAAAATAAGAAGTAAAAAATATGAAACAAATTCTCTGACTTTAAAATTGCTTCCAGCATTTGAGAAACACTGCGATCTTCCAGCACAATATGCTCATTTGCATGTATTGTCCAAACCCATCGCTGATTAAAGAGGTATTCTGATAGTATTGAACCGGGTATACGTTGCTGGTCTTGTAACAATCTGTTCTGTTCTTGAAAATCACTAGAGAAATCTGTAGAAAATCTCTTTAAGACATTTTTGTTTGTCAATAACTGAATACTTTTTCGAACTTCATCAGGAATTAAATCATACCTATCATTAAATATTATATATATATATGTATATATATATATATATATCTATATATATATATATATATATATATATATATATATATATATATATATATATATATATATATATATATATATATATATATATATATATATATAGATATATATATATAGATATATACACATATATATATATATATATATATACATATATATATAAATATATATATATATATATATATATATATATATATATATATATATATATATATATATATATATATATATATATATATATAAAATCTGTCTAATAAAATAATAACTAAGAACATTTTTTAATTAGTTCATCATTTGAAAAAATCAATCATTTGAAAGCGTTATAAAAATATACTTGACAAGAATTCGTTCAAACTGTTTTGTTAGAAATATAATACATGGAAGTTCTATTTGAGACTTGCTTGCAACAGAAGAATTTAAATCAGTCATCTTTGAAATTGGGGCTCGTAAATTACCCAACTGTTCTTTTAAATACTCAACTTCCTATAATAAAAACATAAATTAATGATAAAAAATATTTATAACAAATTTTTTTATTTAATATTGTAGTTTCTAAAACTGAACATGAATTTGATACATCATAATACAACATTCAATCATTGATATTTACAACTAATAATGTAATATTTAATACTACATTAATTTAATTTATACTACTTTATTTAATATGGTTATGTAAACACTTGAAGTTAACACCTGTCATGATATATTTACAAGTTGTAATAATTACAACTTGTGAATATAATAGGACAGGCGTTAACTTTAAGTATTTACATAACCATATTAAATAAACACCTAAAATACTAATCTTTTTATATATAATAATAATTAAAAAATAATATAAACAGTAACATTTAATGATCAAACTTTTGATCATTAAATCATTAAATTATTAATTTTTTGTTTTTAGTTTCTTTTTATTTAAAATTCCTTCCTACTTGTTAACAACGTAAAGTTTGTACCACAAAAAATAATTAGCTAACAGCATAAAGTGTAAATCACAATAAATAACCTGTTAACAGTGTAGAGTGTGCATAAAAATAAATAACCTGTCAACAGCGTAGTGTGTATTAAAATAAATAACTTGTTAACAGCCTAAAGTGTGTATCACAATAATTAACTTGTTAATAAAAAAAACTTTATTTAATCAATGAATTCCTTATTTTTAAACTACCTCTTTTTAACATATCACATAACCAACTTCAACATCAACATAACCAACTACCTAATTCTTTAACTATCTATTTATAAATTAAACTTTCAAACTTTATTCAAATTAGTTTTATATGAAACTTTACCTTAATTCGATCTTTTCCAGGTGTACCAGCAAGAAAAGCAAGTCTAATTACTATACACAAACCTTTGTGCTTTAACCGAAGCACGCAAAATGATGATGGTTTATCTCCAGAGTTACTAAAAAAAAGTTAACCTTTTCACAAAATGCTTCTAATATTTCTAAATTTGCAATTTTATATTTTTAATATTGTTATTTGATACTAGCTTTATGTCAACTAGCATTTACGATGTGCTAGTACAACTAGCACATCGTAGATAAAAGAATCATAGTAAATTTTTTTCCACTATCATTTTTTAGTTGAACTAATCAATAAAAATACAATACTAAAAAAAATACATAAAATAGTAGAATATAATAAAATAGATTAAGTACTGTAAATCTATTCAGTACATGAAATCGAACCTCAGTCTCAAACCAACCTAAAAGTCTTATAAATAAAATAACAGCTTTTATTGATACATTCAACTCATACAACCCTCGAAATTAAGAAAAATGAGGTCGTCAATAATTTGCTGACCTTAATCTTTTAGAGGTCGGCAAAAAAAATTTGGTGCCAACGTCTTACTATAAAACATAAAAATAAGGTCTGCAATTTTTTGCTGACCTCAAACACTAAAAGTAAAAAATAATTATATATTATAAATTACACATTTCGTTTGTATGTCTTTGTTATATACTTCACCATGAACACGAAAATGTTTATTTTATAAAATACTTTTACAGATGTAGAATATTTTAATTTTTGTTTATAACCGTGAATACAGGCCTTCTTGTAAAAGGCATGTGATCGCACGCCTTATATGACTACGCATATAGTTCTTTGTTTTAACAACTTGACCACGGCTTATTGCAAGTTTTGATAATTAACACGTTTAAAAAATGCGCTAAAAAAAGCAAGGCAAATTAAAATTAAAATAAACAATCCATAAACTGAAAAGAAAATAAAATCCTTAAAATAATATATATGATATTAACCTAAAAATGTAAAATATTTAAAGAAGGATAAAATAAATAAAGGAAAAACCAGAAAAAAAATCAAAACATTTATTAATTATTAAATGTAAGCAAAAGTGAAAAAATGTCAGCTCTAATAATCTTTATCATTCCTTCCAATGAATAAATAGGCTAATACAAGGGCGGATCCATAGTGAGGGAAAGGGTCATGAAATTTAATAAAATTTTGTGGTGCAAATTTAAAATTTTATTAAAAAGCTAATGGGATACAGGGTGCAACAAATCGACAAATGTGTGCACATTTCTTAAAAGACAGACAGAAAAACAAACATCACATTTCATTAATTTTACTTATGCAAATGTTGCCGTTTGATTAATATTTTTTAAAACAAATGCATTACTTCAGCAATTTTTTCAAAATAATTTTGCGATCAATAGTTTTTTATTTTTTACAAAAAACACATATTTAAAATGAATAACAATTAATTTCAGAGACTTTTTTTAAAAAATGCCAAAACATTATTACTTTTTTCAATAGCGTCACTTTTAAGTAAAATAACTAACCACGCTATAAAGAAAAGTAATTATGTTTTAGCATGGTTTTTGCATGCGCTCACAAAAGTATGCATAATTTTACTTAAAATAAATGCTTTTGCAAAAATTTCAAAAGAAACCGTCCTTCAACAATTCGATTGCTTTTTTTCATTGAAGAAAGCGATTATGTTTAAGCATGGTTTCTTTTATGTTTTTAGCAATTACATTAAAGTAAAATGATTTCATTATAAATAAAATTGTGCATGCTTTTTTTTGTAATTATCTTATTTTCCTTTAAGTGAAATAATATTTGTTTGCATATTAAAAACACTTTTAAAAGTTATTTTTATTGTGCGTTTATCATAAATTTGCGTGCACTTTGCAAATGTGTAAAAAAAAAGTTTTTGAAAAATAACAATTGAATAAATTTACCAAGCATCTTTGATATATTTGATAACTTATTAACTAGAATAAAAATTATATAAAAAATTTGTTTGACATCAATCTTTTAAATTAGACGTTTGTCAATAAATAAAGATATGCAAGTCGATATTCATTAAAAAAAACAGTATGTCATGCCCTGGGATAAAAAATAGTTGGCAAATGCAACTGTTTCAAGATTATTGTAATTCTTTTTTATAGTAAATAATTTCTTTATTAGAAATTATATTTCCATGATAAAACGGTTTGTAATTATTTTTTGATAGCTTCTGTACTCATTTTGCCTTAAACTCTAATCTGAATATTTTTTTTAACAATTGCTTTTATTAAGTTGCATTAAAGTACTCAGTAAATTTTGTGACAATTTAATTTTAATTATGTATTCAATTAAATTAAAAATCGCATTTACATTTGCTTTGTTTTTTGTTTTTTTTTTTTTTAATTTCTAAAAACTTGCAAAATACAGTGGTCAAGTTGTTAAAACAAAGAACTACATGCATGGTCATATAAGGTGTGCGATCGCACGCCTCTTACGAGAAGGCCTGTGAATACATTTTCTGTAAGCTTATTTTTAATCTTAATTTTCTTTTCCGAGTTAAAGAGCAAGAAAAAAATTCACGATTTGAAAATAACTAAACTTTTTTGTCTGTTTTATTTGTTTACCAAATAAAAAAACAAAGTTGTTTAGTGTTATGTCATAGGTTAAATAAATGTTGTACTGTTAAACAAAAAATTTACAACAATATTTTAATAAAAACTTTCAAAGCTGCTGTAAACTATAAATATATTGTATACACAGAAGAAGTAATATGTTTTAATAAATAAATAAATAAATATATATATATATATATATATATATATATATATATATATATATATATATATATATATATATATATATATATATATATATATATATATATATATATATATATATATATATATATATATATATATATATATATATATATGAGAGAGAGAGAAAGAGAGAGAGGAACGAACACAGACTTGTTTTAGTACAACTGGAGCGGTATGGGTGTCCAAAAAAATGCACCTAAAAATTATTTTTTACTTGTTTTTTTGCTTTTGTTTTTTTATTAAAAATAGAATAAAAAAGTTTCAACTTTAAATGCAGTAGTAATAACTTTTGTTTCCTTTAGCTTCATTTTTAATGTAATTATTTGCCATAACTCGTTTAAAGTTCAATGTTATTAACGTTCCAATTTTATTGGAATATTAGATTTTTAAAAAATGATTAAAAACTTATTACGAAAATCAATTTGAAGACAATGGATTGTATAAAAAATTTGTTTTAACAAAAGATGGGACAATTTTAAAGTATTCATGCAGAGTAATGTTTTCATTTTGAAATTCAAGTTAAGTATAAAAGCCCTAAAATTCCTTTATGCATTTTGAAAATATATTTTATGCATTGAAAATATATTTTATGCATTTTGAAAATATATTTTATGCATTTTAAAAATATATATTATGTTTGAATAAACAAAAAAAATCTATATTTTTTCTCTTATTTCATACAAAAAAATGATTTAAAAGACAATTTGATTTTGCTACATTTTTTTATTTTTGTTTCATTTTTTGTCTTGTTTAATTATCTTTTGTCTTAAATATTATTATAGAAAATATATATTATCATAGTTAGTCATAGTTTATCATATCTAAAATTAATAATAAGATGAACAAAATCAACTGGCGGCAGCCATAATAAGTTGGCATCCAAATATAGTTCAATATATTTAGATGCCAACTTATTATGGGGAGAAAGGGAGAGAAGAGGAGGTATCTCTAGAACACTCCCCTCCACTATCTTTACTCCTTATCTTTCACTAATTGTCACTGGGAGAGAGTAGATAGATAAATATATAGGGATAGAGAAAGAGAGAGGGAGAGAGAGGGAGACAGAAAGAGAGAGAGAGGGAGAGAGAGTAGATAGATAGATAGATAGATAGAGTAGAACTTTGATTGATTGAAAAACAAGATTTAAATTAAAGCAGAAATAAATTAAAAATATATATATTTTTATGAAAAATTAAATTTTAATAAAAATAAATTTTTATTAATCTATATAAAAATAAAAAATCTCAATTATGTTAATTTTTTTTTTTTTTTTTTTGGTATAGTATTTAATTGGCATTCTCTATATAACTTTTCTGTAAGTTTCTCTATAACTTTATATACTTCTATAAGTTTCTATTTTTCTTCTTTAACTTTTCAGTACTCTTTAACTTTTTGCATCTTAAGCTGTTACAAGAAAAATTATAGCTAATGCAGGATAACTATAGCTGCATAAAAAGACTTCAAACACTCTGGTATCATCCTCGCATCAAAAGATTGCATTTCAAACTTGTAATCTTAATAAATAGTTAGTAAAGTAAATAATAATAAGTAATGTAAATAATAATAAGTAAATAATAATAATAAGTAAATAATCTTTAAGTAGATTGTAGAACAATTAAAATATTTTTGTAACTTTGAATCAAATGAGATACATGAAAGATCAAATGAGATACTTTGATCTATTGTTATTGCGTAAACTACTTTTTAAGTTTTTAAAAAAGCTTTAAGTGATTGTTTATATCCACCACAGCTATGTATGGTAGTAAGCATATTTCTATTATAAATATATATTAATATTGTAAAGTAAAAAAATAATTATAATAGTATTAAACAGTTTCAATTATTGAAAATAAGGAAATAAAAACTTCATTTAAAGAACTTCATTATTATAACTTTTAACATCAAATATTTATTGTGTTTAAAAATACATTGTAAACAAATTGAATTAAACTGTTATAGGTAATTAAAAAAAACAATTTAAACTAAAAAGCTTGCGCAAAAACTGGTAGCTTACACAAAAAGCTACTTTGACAAGCAACATACTCTGTGTGCATTTTAAAAAAGCATGTCTTAGCTTTGAGCTCACTCCAACTTTGTGTTTATAAATAAATTCAATTTTAAAATTTTTGTGTTTATAAATAAATTCTTTTTTAAAAAAAGACAAATTTTTTTTTTTCAAAAAGTACAAACCTGGTCATAAACTTAATGTATGAATGGTTTTCCAAAAGAGTGAATGAACACCATCTTTTCAATAATCCATTAAATGCAGCTACAGCTGCCCGCCGATGAATACAGGTATAATTTTTATTTGAAGCTGGAGTAAAAACCTCTTTTGTAACAGGTCTGTAAAAAAAAATTATTTTGAATTTATAATAATGATAAAGGGATTACTTTAAATTGATATACAAAAATAATTTATATTTCAACTGCTGATATTTATATTGAATATTGTGGCATACTATCAATAAGATATTATGCCACAGCATTTTCAATGTTTACTGTGATCTTTCCTTATTGTTTCAAATAATAAGGTTGAGTGATTGTGAATAGTAATAAAGATATGTAACAAAACTGTTAAAAATAAAAACTAACCAAGTTAATTGTAACAGTTTTATTTACAGTTTTGAGTCAACTCCCTGAACTTTAGTAAGTTCAAAGATTTATGGCAAACTCCTTTTAGTGAGTTTACATGAGTCTCCAATAACACATCACCCCTTGCTTTTTGTTGCTGCTGGTGTCATTATCTCAACTTTTGAGGAAATCAAGATTATCCAGATCATATTTCAAATATTTTAAATAGATTATTTTAAAAATCAAGAAAATTTTTTCTTAAAAATATCCAGAAAATATTTTTAAGAAACATCCGGAAATATAAATGCATTTTGTGTAACTAAGAAAATATCATGTATCATAAAAGTCTCAGAACATCTCAAAAAAAGAAATTCATTATTTGTACACGTTTACAAATAATGTACATAATAAAAACATTATTTGGACACAAAAAATGTTTAAACGTTTTAATTTTTCGTAAAATCAGTGGTGTAGTGCCATGGATGTTACAGTAATTAAATTTTAATTTTTTTTCAAAGTAGTTCTATGTTTTTTAACTATTATTGTTGTTATCCTAGATTACCCTAGATAAACTAGTCAAATAATTTTTTTAATATATGTACGCGTACAAATAAAAAAAAATTATTTGTACAAATAATGCCTAACCTAATTAAGTTTAGCGTAGAGTAACTGATGATCAATATCTGCTTTAATTACTAGATGTAAAAAAAAATAGTCGACTACCAACTAATGGAGAAGTTTTACACCCTTATCTCTTATGATGAAACTAACTATTAAAAAAATTGTTACCTCTGTAGTTAGTGAATTTTTTTGGAAAAAAGCATAAATTTAAACAAAACAGAAATAAATACTGTTACAATTACACATCTGATACATCTAAGAGAAAATTTGATTAAAAATGTTGTACAGTTCATTTCCTGAATTTTATTAATTGTCATCTCTGTTTGATATTGCAGCATCAAATGCAGAAGATTTGATTAGACATCTTTCGTGACACCATTTCGTGACATCTTTCATGACACCATTAACCATATATCAGATTTAGATTTTCTCGCAGATTAGCGCTAATTAAAAAAGCAACTTTTTTCTTTTGTCCATTAGAGTTATGAAAGTAAAAAAAAAGAGCAAAAAGAATCACAAAAAATAAAAGCTATTAAAAGAGAGAAATCAAGAAAAAACATATATATAAAAAGATAGATCTAACGTACTGCCAAAATTTGATAATGAAGACAAGATTTCTAAAAAAAATGGAAGAAAGAGCTATTACTAGACAAAAAAAAAAAAAAAATTAAGAAATTAGAACATCCTGAAGTTTTTTTAATAGTCGATCTCCATATTACAAACCACTTAGACACTTAAAAATAATATATGGTCTAAACCTTCATTAAGTTCAGATACCCCTTTAGAAAAATTGATATTGAGGAATCAGTATTAAAGGCATATAACAAATAAATGTACAATGGCGCAAACCTTGGGCCTTCCATTCAGCAAAATGGATGGGAACAATTTTTTAAACATCAGAAATCTTTGCTTTTGCTGACTTAATAGGGTATAAAGAAAGTTATATAGAGATATTATGACAGTTCTGGATTGCTAATCCTTAAAACACAAACCCTGGATTACTAACTTTAATAAGCCTGTAACTGAAACATTCGAGTAACAGGAGTTGGATAAATTAACTTATTCTTCAGTTTTTAATTTCTTCTTCCTAAATCATTTAATTAAATTCAGTCATTTAAAAAAGGTTTAAAAATTTATATGTTTATGTTGTTATATAATGTTTATGGCATTATAAGGTTTATGTTGTTATATAATGTTTATGGCATTATAAGGTTTATGTTGTTATATAATGTTTATGGCATTATAAGGTTTATGTTGTTATATAATGTTTATGGCATTATAAGGTTTATGTTTTTATATAATGTTTATGGGATTATAAGGTTTATGTTGTTATATAATGTTAATGGCATTATAAGGTTTATGTTGTTATATAATGTTTATGGCATTATAAGGTTTATGTGATGATTCAGTTAAAATGGTTATGTTATGATTCAGTTATAAGGTTTACGTGATTCAGTTAAAAAAAAAGATTATAAAAAGATCTCTAGGGACATCTGGGAGAAAAATCTGAACCATCAGAGTATGACTGTATGTTTTACCTCTGATACAAAGTTAAAACTATTAAAATAATTAAGGACGTGTTTTTGCAACTGCTATTAAAATCTGAAGTTCTCATCATCTGTACCCTTCAACATACTAATCTATATCATATTAAAACAAGACATTTTTTTATTTTGTGATTTTCGTGACTTGGCAAAATTATTTTTACTTTTATGAACCTTTTACAAGTAATCAAGGGTCTTAGGTTTTTATAAATTTTATAAGTAATCAAGGGTTTTAAGTGTTTCCTAAAATTTTTCTAATTGAGTTAAAAATTTACAAAGACATATTATACTGATTCAAACTAGAGAAATTTAAAGCCATACATAAACATTGCATAGATGTAAAGATAGGTTTTTAGCCTTTTGAGGCTCTTGAAGCTTATGTCTACATAATGCACTCTATGTCTATGTCTAAGGATAAACAACTACGCAATAAATAAAAACAAAATTGGAAACAACTACGCAATAAATAAAAATATATGCTGTAAGTTTTATTGCATAGTTGTTTTAGATTGGAAACAACTATGCAATAAAACAACATATATGTTGTAACAGCAAAATTTATGCTGTTACAGCATAAATTTTGGAAAAAGGAAAAAAAATTAGCAAAATATTAGTTGGATATTAAGACAGAGACACTTTAGAACACAGAGTTTCAGAAAAACTAATGAGTTTGTAAGTTTAATTTTTTACTTTTTTCCTTGAACAATGAATCTTTGGAATTTTTTCCTACTTTGAACATTTATGTTTTGGAATCTTTTACTGTGAATGGTACTTTGAACAATGCACAGTGGTTCAGAATACCTGTTTTTGAGACAAAATTCATAACTTTTTACCTATTAGTTATATGTTCACCAAATTTGGCATGTGTACTAATATGAGGTTTGTGCTTCTTATGATGGTTTTTTGGTTGCTATGGATACCTCATTTGCATAGCAACCAGGCTTTTTGGTTTTTAATAAAGTAAATTTGAGACAAAATTATTATTTTTTTCAAACTATTAACAGTATTGTAACAAATTTTGGTAAACATATTAAATGGATGATGTGATTTGTAAAGGAATTGTTTTTATGAATTGTTTTGTTACTTTAGACACCAAATTTGCATAGCAACAATAACATTTGGTTTGTTATAATAGTTATTGTAAACATATAAGTTTAGGCCTAGCCCTACAATAAATAATAAAATAGTTTATTCATTGGTATCAACCATGAACACTTGTTTATGTGCTAAAAGGGTTTTTATTCAATTTATAGAGAACAGGCATTCCGATAGCATTCCAATTGACAGACCCGCAGATGAGTATTTGATGAATACTTTGTGGAATGTATGACCATGGATAAGGTTCATTATATTGTCTAGCAACTTGATAACAAAATAACTATAGCTTGTCAGGATTAATATTAAATCCAGATAAGAGTGTTGCCACGATGACATGGATATTCTTGAAAAAGTTAATATCTAAATCAGTTATTGCACAGATTTCTTCAGCTCTATGAAAAAAATGCCTTCCAGAGTTTCCATCATTGCTTGTTCCAGAACCAGCAGACTTTGGCTAAACAACAACAAGACCAATCATTTCTTAGTCTCGCCTGAATTACCTTCTTTCTTTTAGCTACAGAAACTTTATCCACATCATTTCGAGATTTTTTTATTTCAAGTAAAATTAAAGTAAAATTTGAAGTTGTTGCTTATCAATGGTGTGTTATCTGTGTGCTTATCAATGGGTGTTATCAGGTGTGCTTATCAATGGTGTGTTATTAAATATTATCAATGGTGATTTGATATTTTACAAAATTTTGAAAACTCTAAAATCCTTTAAAATAAATATATATTGTTCTAAAGCCTTTATAGTAAAATAAAATGAAAAATTTTCTATGCTATAAAGATCTTAATATTATTAAGATCTAGATAGTTATTATTACTGTTTAGCATCATTCAATTAAACTTTTTTTTTTGTACTTTTGTCACACTGCTGACCCACTGTACAATGGTACTTTAGAGTTCTCAACAGTTTTCATATTTTTCTGAATCTTGAACTTTCAGTTTTTAAATTTTTTTTTAACTAAAATAAAAACTATTTTTTAACTAAATAGTGAAAACCACTATTTAAGTTGGAAACTAACAAAAGTATTTAATTGTGGTTTTTTGTTAACTTCCAACTTAAATAGTGTTTTTCTGTTAATTTTCAACTTAAATTGTGGTTTTCTGTTAATTTTTAACTTAAATAGTGGTTTTCTGTCAACTTCTAACTAAAATAGTGGTTTTCTGTTATTTTCAACTTAAATAGTGGTTTTCTGTTATTTTCAAACTTAAATTGTGGTTTTTTGTTATTTTCAACTTAAATAGTGGTTTTCTGTTAACTTCTGATTTAAATTGTGATTTTTTGTTAACTTCCAACTTAAAAAGTGGTTTTCTGTTAATTTTTAACTTAAATAGTAGTTTTTGACGCTTTCCAATTACAGCGGTTGATAATCTATTTAAAATTTTAAATTAATAATTAATATCAAATTTCTCACAAGCCTAAAAAAATAAAGACAAAAAAGAATACTGTAACATAATTATATATGATGTATATTTTGAATTTCATAAAAATTATAATTTGATTTAAACTTCTGGATTTATAATAGAGCCAAGAAACAAAATAAATTCAAATTATCTAGAGATAATTTAAAATTTCAACTCAGGAATATGTCAAGTTAAGTAATGAAAATTAAATCCCCCTAACTTTAGTCTACCCATTTTAAAAATTTATCTTTGAATATTTTTAATAACTAATCATTAACAAAACAGAAAAAAAAAACAACCTATCATGTTCAAGAAGGATACTAATTCTGTGGCAATGCAACCATTTAGACCTAAAAAAGATTCTACATTGTAAAAAAAAATATGTATGTGTATATATGAACACACACACACATATACATACATCATTTATGGTGACATTATTTTAACTTTTACATGACTATTTATTTAACTTAATAATATTAATTTAAACTGTGATATTTTGTCTCATATAGTTGGAGCCATTTTCAAACTAAAATAATATGTAAATGTAGTAGAAAATCACTTACCAAATTTTTTTCATTTTACTCTCTAAATTTTTCAGTGTAAAAGTGTAAAGTAAAATAAAATTTGATAAGTAATTTATATAGTATGCTTTTTGTAAATTATATTTACAATTATTTGTTATATATATACAGGCCTCAGTAGGAAGCAAGAGCTGAGTTCTTGCTCTCGCCCACACTCCCCTAAAATGGTTTACGGGACTAATTTACGGCTTTCACAATAGTATAATTTTTTCTCTAAATAGTATAATTATAATTGTAACTAAAATGAAAAAGAAAAAGTCATTTTATAAAAATAAAAAAATTAATTGCATAATAAACTGCAATAAATTTTAAAAGGCACTTTGGTTGCAAAAAAAAAAAAAAATTTAAAAAGAGCGCCAATTGAATTGCACGTTTTTGATTAGATTGGACTGATAAATTTAAAATTATTACACTCTAAATTATAAAATATAAGATTATTCAACTAGTAAATTATAAAATTAGTTTAAGTTATTGCATAATAATTTCTATTTTATGCAATGAATTATATTTTATATACATTATTTACTTTAATATATTATTCACTTTTATTGTGAAATTTTTAATTGTTGTAATAGCTCTTAAAATGCCTGAATTCTAATACAGTAAAAAAAAATATGCAACATTTTTTATAAGAATTAGAAATTGTTCACACTAGCCTATCCATTTATTTGTTAACTGTTGTTAACAAATAAATGGATAACTAGTGTGAAAACCCAGATAACACTTGTCCAGAAAAAAAACGTTACTAACATATGCTTGTAACAAGTATAAAATCAAATTTTCTATTTAAAAACCAATTTTTTAAAAGAATAAACAGACAGCTTGCGCAAAAATCAAAAGCTCTCGTAAGAAGCTATTTAGAGGAGCAACTCGCATGGATCTCTGTGTTTGTTTTAAAGGAGCTTCCCTCTGCTCTTGCGCTCATTTTCTCCCGCCAAGGACTGTATGTGTATATATATACATATATATATATATATATATATATATGTATATATATATATATATATATATATATATATATATATATATATATATATTTATATTTATATATAAATATATACATATATTTATGTATATATATATATATATATATATATACATATATATACATATATATATATACACATACATATATATATACACATACGTATATCATATAGTGCTCAAAGTGAGGCGGGATGCAGCAGGATGCCATCCTGTCACCTTTTTATAAAGTATAAACCATCCCACCGCCTTTTTATAAATCTCTATATATAACCAGAGGCTATTCTAGGAAAAAAATGTGGGCGACGGTACCCCTACATCTCAAAGAAATTTAGCGAAAATTTTGCCCAATATTCTCAGAAAAAAACAATATTTGCTGTAAAAAGGTCTTTGATTATTAATTTAAGTAAATGTAGTAGAAAACCATTTACCAAATTATTAATTTGGGCAAAGCCCAAATTGACGCCCAAATACAGATGACGCTGTCAAAAACAGTCTAGAATAGCCCCTGATAACAATGATTAGACGGGATGGTATTTTTAATTTACCGAATACTATCCCGCTAATTTTTTTTCTCAACTTCAAGCACTATATATATATATATATATATATATATATATATATATATATATATATATATATATATATATATATATATATATATATATATATATATATATATATATATATATATATATATATATATATATATATATATATATATATATATATATATATATATATATATATATATATATATATATATATATATATATATATATATATATATATATATATATATATATATATATATATATATATATATATATATATATACATATATATATATCATGACAAAAAAGTTTGATACAAGCCTTTAGTAACAAATTTACTAAATTAAAGTTTCTGATTAATTTATAGTTAAATTTATTTAACAGATATGTTTTATTTTTTACAAGAATATTGTTATGTACAATAGCATTTTAAAAATTTTTTTCTGATAAACTTTTAAATAGTTAACTTTTTAGTTAAATTTAAAATATAAGTAGATTATACTTCTTCTACATGTCTAATTATCAATCAGAAGGAAGAAATTAGGCTAGTGGGTGAGATGAAGTGACCATATTAAGTGATCAACCAAATTGAGTAATATGTAATTATTGCGAAGAGAGCATAATTTAAAAAAATAGAGTAAAGATCTACTTGGATAAATGCAGATGATAAACACCTTTGTAAATTTTAAGTATTTGACATAAATGATTTTTACCCATCAATTGATGAAAAAATACTTAATAACGCTATTACTTTTGCCGAACAACATACAATAATAGACAAGCAAAGCAAACCCATTATACGTCATGCAAGAAAATCTTTCATTTTTAATGGTGGCATATCATGGATTAAGAAAAAAGCAGGATTGTTTGATGTTACCATGGGAGCATAAGATGGTGCGGAAGTTTGCGAACTATTTTAGATCAACTTTCGCAGTTTTACAACAAAAATGATTTCGGCCTATATCGGGATGACGGGTTAGCTGTTTTCAAGAACAAAAATGGCCATCAAATGGAACAAATAAAAAAACATGTTGTTCAAGTTTTTAAATGTAACAATCTCAACATCTCTATCAATTGCAATCTTAAAATTGTTAACTACCTTGATTTGACTTTTAATCTTACTCAAAATTCATGCCAACTATACTGCAAACCTGATAATAAGCTAAGTTATGTACATGCTGATTCTAACCATCCACCTAACATAATAAACAATTTTCCAAAAAATCGAGCTAAGATTGTCCGCCAACTCATCAAGTGAAGTTATTTTTAAGTAAAGTTATTTATAAGTCGACACATCTTTATGAAGACGCACTAAAGCAATCAGGATACGATTATAAGTTGGCATATAAACCAATATAATAACAAATGCTCCAAAAATCACCACAAACGAAGTATAATCTGGTACAATCCTCCATTTAGTAAAAATGTTACAACCAAAATTGGTCAACGCTTTTTAACCCTAATTGACAAGCATTTTCCTAAAGACCACAACCTACACAAAATATTTAACAGAAACACAAATAAAATAAACTACTCCTGCATGCCAAACATTAAACCTATCATCAACTCACACAACAAAAATATTTTATATGGTGATGTAAAGTTATTAGAAAAAGCCTGCAATTGCATTAAAAAATCTCTTTGTCCACTGAACAACAATTGCTTGTCTAACAACATCGTTTACCAAGCCACTGCACAGTGGGCCAGAATTCCCTTTTACTAGACAAAATTCATAACTAATTTAATATTAAGGCTATAATTACTAAAATTAGCATGAGTACTAATTTGATGTCTGCCCTTTTTATAAAGGTGCTTTTTTTTATTTTGTTGCTATGGATACCTTTATTTTGCTTAGCAACAACCTATTTTTGGTATTTGCAGATATTTTACGAGTGCTATATTCACTAAATTTGGCATGAGTACTAATATGTGTGCACTCATGGCCTACTTTATACACGGCCGGATATGTTGCATAAATAGGCCGAAAATTAGAAGGCCAGTTTTTAGCATTTCGGTTATTTTTCATACTGCCAGTTAATATTGTTTAAATTTTATATTGGGAGATATTGATTAAGTTGGAAATTTAGTTTTGGATATAAGGGTGAACAAATGTGCTGTTTTTAATTGTCGATCTGGCTATAAATCTAAAAAAAATGAATCTAGTTTTCTTAGTGCAAGTAAAGCTGTTTTTAGTTTTCCTATAGATACTGTTAAAAAGAAATTTAAAAGAAAAATGGATGAAATTTGTTAACAGAAAAGATTGGAAGCCAACCAAACATTCAGTTATATGCTTGGACCATTTTGAAAAAAAGTATTTAAAATATGGAAAACGAGTTACCTTAAAATATGAGCTAAACCCATTTTCCAACCATTTATTCTGATGAAATTTCTATTCCATCTTCTATAATACCTAAAATTCCTACTTTTCGTAAACCTCCAACTGACCGACATTCTACCATCCCAGATGAAATTCATACATTTCAAGAAATGAATAAAATAAAAAAAATTGAAATGCTTCATGAATCTAACTCTCCAAATGGATTTAGTTTTTAAAGATATGAAAGTTTTGTTTTATATTATTGTTTATTTTTTGTAGACACAACTCCATTTATTGAATCAATACGCATCGATAACAATTTGCACGTAAAGTTACATTACAAAAGTTCTCCACTTCCACTCCCTAAATAGTTTAGAACAATTAACAATTGTAAGTTTACAAGTTTATCGATTTTAAATAACTTGGTGTCTTATATGCACAACCTTGTTGAAGAAAATTTGTATGGTTTAGTTAATGAACTATCAAATTTAATTTTTTACAAATCCAAAGGTCGTCCTCCATATTCTTCACAAGTATTACGTTTTGCACTTTTGCAAAGATATTCATCATTTCAGACTTATTCCCTTCTTTTGAAACAACTCCCATTGCCATCAATGTCACTACTAAAGAAGTTAGTTTCTGGTGGAATCGATTCAATAAAATCATTAAAACTGTTATTAAATGAAGGAAAAATAAGCAATGATTGTGTTCTCCTTTTTGATGAAATGTATTTCCAGCAATCTTGTGAACACCACAGTGGTAGATTAATTGGTCAAGATACTGAGGGTAATCTTTACAAAGGAATAATTGTGTTCATGATTGTTGGTATTAAAAAATCAATACCATATGTTATTAAAGCTATCCCAGAAATTAGTCTTACTTGAGATTTTATTAAAGATGAAATAGAAGAAAGTTTAAATACATTAAGATCTGCTGGTTTTAACATTCGTGCATTGATTGCTGATAACCATCCAACTAATGTGTCAGCTTATTCAAAATTACTCAGTGTTTATGGTTCAGAGAAGCCAGAAGAAAATTTTTGTATCACTTTTAATGGTCATATAATTTATTTGATGTATGATAGTGTACATTTGCTCAAAAAATTAAGAAATAATTTGATTAGTACCAAAAAGTTTGTTTTCCCATCATTTCAGTTCACTGATTACATTTTTAATATAAAGTCTCTGCAGGTGATATATCTTGGGGATTGATTCATAGAGTGCATGAAAAAGATGAAACTCTATCAGCAAACTTAAGAAAGGCATCAAAACTAGGAGAAAAGACATTATATCCAGGTAACAATAAACAAGACGTCAACCTAGCATTAAATATATCCCATGAAACTACATCTGCAGCAATTCAAAGTTGAATGTATTTTCAGCATCAGAATTTTTAAAAATTGTTAATTTATGGTGGGTAATATCTAATTCTAAAATGAAATACTCTAATCATAAGTTTGGAAATGCATCTGTTATGGGGGACAGTAAGCCACAATTTTTACGTGCATTTGCTCACTGGATTGATCAGCGGCAAAATTCGCAATACAGTTCCACCGAAAGATATTCTCTTACAGCTCAGACTTCTAAAGCCCTTATTGTATCACTGCAAAGTACTTCTAGTTTAATTGAAGATCTTCTATTTGAAGGATATAACTATGTTCTAACCTCTCGTTTCCAAAGTGATCCAATGGAGCGACATTTTTCAAAGTATCGTCAAATGAGTGGTGGCAGATTTCTTGTTGGATTACGTGAAGTAATAACTTTTGAAAAAATTTTGCAAATGAGATCATTATTAAAAGAAAATTTTGACTTTTGGAAAATGGATTTGAAAACTTTCAAGTCGATTGTAAATATAAATTCGATTTCTGAACTTTTTATTAATGATATTCAGGAATGTGATTTAGATAATAACAGTAAAGAAGTTGCTATTTTTATTGCTGGATATATATGCAGAAAATTACTCAAAAAAGTTAAATGTACTTTATTGTTAAAAAGTGATCTCATTGATTTAAATACAGAATATATTGAACTACTATCCAGAGGAGGTCTCATAACTCCCTCAAAATTGCTTGCAAATCATGTTATTATTTGCTTTGCTATGCTTGATGCAGTAAAAAAAAGTTTACTTACAATAGAAGTTCTTGACATCAGAAAAGTTAGCGAATATATTTTGAATATAACTTGAACCACAGCTTTATTTGTGAGGATCATTTAAAGTGGAAGCTTTCTCTTGTTAATCAGACAGTAATAAATATTTTTTATAACAATGAACAAAAGATTTTAAGTAATGGAAAGCGCAAAGATGCTGTATTATCTTTGAAAAGAAGACAAAGGGAAAAGAAAAAAAAAGAAATGTAGTTTATGTGTGTGTGTATATATATATAAATATATATATATATATATATATATATATATATATATATATATATATATATATATATATATATATATATATATATATATATAAATATTTGTTTATATATGTGAAATATATGTGTATATATATATATATATATATATATATATATATAAATATTTGTTTATATATGTGAAATATATGTATATATATGTATATATATATATATATATATATATATATATATATATATATATATATATATATATATATATATATATATATATATACATATATATATATATATATATATATATATAGAGAGAGAGAGAGAGAGAGATTTCACATATATATACACTCACACACACACACACACACACACATATATATATATATATGTATATATATACATACATATATATATATGTGTGTGTATATATGTGAAATATATATATATATATATATATATATATATATATATATATATATATATATATATATATATATATATATATATATATATATATATATATATATATATATATATATATATATATATATATATATATATATATATATATGTATGTATATATATACAGTTATATATATATAGTTATATATATATATAGTTATATATATATAGTTATATATATACATATATATATATATATATATATATATATATATATATATATATATATATATATATATATATATAACTATATATATATATATAGATAGATATACAGGTATGTAGATATATAAATAGATATATTTTGTATATGAAATCTTGATGAAACTTGCTATTAGTATTTTTTGATTTTTGTCTGAAATCTCTACGGTAAAAAAATGTGTATAAAAATAGTCATATTCCTAATTTTATATTTAAAATATTAAGTTGTTCAAAAGAAAAAATTATTTGAAGTGAACTACGAAAATCAAATAAACAAATTTAAAAAAAAACTACTAGATGTTAATAATAAAATCAACCTAAACATTTTTAAATAAGGAAAAACTAATACGAAAAGATATTTTACTATATAAATCTATTTAATTTAAATAATTATAATATATTTATTAACTTAAATTAAAAAACCTAGCAATTTAATTATATTTAAACCTATTTAAACTTAAATCCCGAAAACTTGTAATATTGAAAAACTGGCCTTCTAATTTTCGGCCTATTTATGCAACATATCCGGCCATGTATAAAGTAGGCCATGGTGCACTGTTTATGAAGTTGCTATTTTTTTATTTTGTTGCTATGGATACTTATATTGCTTAGTTACAATATCCTTAGTTACAATGGGGTAAACAAAATGTCGTTATAACATCCTTAATTTGTAGCAATAAACATATAGTAAACAGATAAGCAGAAAAAATGAAAAGAGAAACACAATTTAAGTAACATTGCAGTAAAAATGTAATAATATAATATATTTACACAAAATCTTTAAGTGGACTTCTTTTAGTAGCTCTAGCACTCCATCTGGAGTGCTAGAGCTACTAAAAGTCTTTCTTCTTTGGTGTGGTGTTCTCAAATTACTAATAATTGGATCAGATGAACACATCAATCTCCTTAACAAGTCTTCATTTGTTTTAGAACGGGAACACTTTCTTGAAAAAGACTCTAGGAAATTCTTGAAGTCTTTATTATGTACTTCTAGTGCCTCTTCACTGACCATGCCAATTGGCAAAGCCATTCGATCCACAACTTGCCAACCATGAATAAGAATTCAGTGCAGGCTCTGTGGTATGTGGTACCATGGATACTGGTTCACATATCGTTCAGCTGTTTGCATGCAGAGGTCTCTAAATCAAGAAGAATCAATAACATATTGTGACGATAAAGTGCACAAAATAACATGCAATTTCTTAATAATGATGACATCTAGTTGGAGAATTTCAGCAGTCTTCTCTGCATTTTGAAAAAATCGTCGAGCAGTATTGCCAGTGTTTGAAGATCCTGAACCACAAGTCCTAGTAAAATCAATTAAAAGCCCAACTTCATCACAAAATATCTTTTGAATTGATGTCTTTCTATCTTGAATTTTTTTTTCTGATGGTTCTCGTGTTGACCATTTCTTTTTTGTTATTGTGTAGCTTATTTTGAGAAGGCATTCCATAGTTCTGATCCATGCATGGAGAGTTGAAAGCCCAAAATGGAGTCCAGTTTTAGTAATTGGGAGATTTTTTGCAGTATTTAAGTCTTTTTTTTTTTTTGATAGTACTGTGGCAACTTTCCCATCCATCATTGTAGTTTCAATTTTGTGCAGAACTGTTAATTTGTCATACTTTGTAGTAAATAATTTTTCTATTGAGTTGTAAAGTAGTTGTTCTTCTTCTTTTAATACATCTGATATTTTTTTTTTTATAGGAGAATTTTATTGGTCTGCAAAATAAAGTGGATGATGGATGAGGGTTGGACCAAATAATCTTCTTTTCGCCATTACAATATCCAGACACAAAGCAACTGAGGAATAAGATGGATTCATTTGTAATATTTCTGTTTTCTTCTTCTGTTGTTATTCAAGTATAAAGGTTTTGGCCAGTTGATCTATCAAAGCCAACTTTGGACCTTAGGGTCATTCGTTGAAGATCTTCTAAGGAGTTAATAACTTCTGCCTGACATTCTGTAAAACGTAGTGCTGTATGATTGACCAATGCTTGCATGTTGACCTCTGCAGAATAGTCGGTGACAGTCCATAAGTTATTCTTTGGAAGACAAACTTTACTTTTGCTTCCCATACATTATTATAAGCTGGATATAAATTACAGCCTTTTATTACAGCATTGTTCCATAGACGCTGATAATCAGACTTGCTCAGATTATTATCTAAGATGAGTGATAAGGCTTCATTGGGATTATTATGAACATGTTCATCCGTTTGAGTTTTTGATAAATTTTTAACTACCTTAACATGCTTTCTCCTTCCTTGTTTCCGAAGTTTGCAACTGCTAGCAATCAACTGCTCATTTGAAGATCTTGCTAATGATTCAAGTTTTGACACTTTTCTCTTTTTAGATTTATCAGATGATTCTTCAAATTATTTACGAGGCCTGCCATAAGATAATTTAGGTGTAGTTTTTGTATTGCATAAAGAAAATGTTTGTCGGGGACTAATAAAGTCTTTGCAAAGCTAGGCTAAATTTTTATTCAAAAATATATTATTGTAAAGTCCACTTGCAGCCCATCGCTTTCTGTATTCAAAAGTAAATTTTGAAAATTGAACCTTACATTTAGT
>NC_061160.1:54840726-54843226 GCF_022113875.1 Hydra vulgaris
TGCTGCAGCTGCATAAACCAACAACTGAATGATAAGTTTGTATAATATGGTATTGAGTTTTGATTTTCTCATAATTTTTCAGTTATCATTGAAATGGCAGCATCATCTCGTGTTGCTATCTCTACACGACTTCAAACCGAAATCTTTTTAATTGGACAACCAGAGCCAAATCTTCCAGATAAAGTTCTTCCCTTAACATCTGATGTTTTAAAAACATTTTTTTATCATCTTAATTCAACCAAAAAGTCAGTGCCTGAAAGTCTTAAAACAACTGTTGATGAACTGATTATTATTTGGAATAAAGCCCGTATTCCGACAGCATTTCATCCGAATGTAGTCTTAAAGTTGAAAACTTTAGTCCAGGAATTTAAATTAATAAAAAAAAAAATCCAGATTGTCAGATTCTCAGAAATCAAGAGAGAAATCATTTACAGACACCATTGGCCTACTTTTTGACATTGCCCACAAGGATGCTGAAACCATGATCAGAATTGAAGAAGATAAAGAATTTTTATTGGATCAGAGATGTCAGAGAAAAATGGTGATATTTGGAGAGGACAAAGAACTTTCAAAATTAGAAGCAAGAAATGAAGCAAGGAAACAAGCAGAGAGAGAACGAAAGCTAAAAGAAGAGCAAAGACAATCTGGTGCGAGTGCAATAGTTCCTGTTATTGAACCTTTACATGACGAAAGTTATAGTGATGACAACGATAACGATGCTGTTGATAATGACAAAATGGTTGATAGAGATTTTGAGATAGAAATCCCTGTTTATTACAGACAACAAGTCAGTAAAGCAAGTTCTTCAGGGTCAGCTGAATCAAGTTTAGCAAGTACTCCAAAACGACAATGTATCTTAGATACAATTCTTGACTCGCCTGATGTTTCATCAACATTAGACAGAATTAATCTATCTGACACAAAATTTACTATACTAGCAGCAGCAATTGCAAGGGCTGGTGGACAGAACCTCGATGATGGATCATTGTCACGTTCTACAGTCCGTAGAAAACGAACCTATCATCGATCAAACATTGAAGCCACTGTTCGAACTGAATTCTGCGATTTGGACAAACCACCATTAATCGTCCACTGGGATGGCAAACTGATGATAGATCGTTTTCTGCAGACCCTAAAGCAAATGTTGACCGGCTATCTGTAGGTGTGACAGGTCACAATGTTGACAAAATACTTGGAATAGCAAAACTATCAGCTGGAACTGGAGAAGCCCAAGCAAAAGTAGTTATTCATCTGCTTAATTTCTGGGACATAATTGGTGATGTTATTGGAATGAGTTTTGATACTACAGCCTCTAACACTGGCTCCGAAAATGGTCCATGTGTAGTTCTAGAGAAACATATAGGTAGAAATTTGTTATATTTTGCTTGCAGACACCATGTTCATGAGATCATAGTAGCAGGAGTGTTTGGATCACTATTTGGACCATCATCTGGTCCCAACATACCTCTTTTCCAGAAATTTCAGCAATATTGGCCCAAAGTTAATCAAGGAAATTTTAAACCTCTGGATGACATTCGAATGAAAATACCCCTGGTGCAAGAACTACAAAATGAAGTGATGGCATTCCTCAAAGAAAACCTGCATGTTAAAATGCCAAGGGATGACTACAAAGAAATCATGGATCTCTGTCTGTTAATACTTGGAAAACTGCCTGATCAAGAAGAGAAAAATTATCATTTCAAGATCCCTGGTGCTTATCACATGGCTCGCTGGATGGCCAAGGTTATTTATTGTTTTAAGATTTATTTATTTCGTGAAGAGTTCAAGTTGACCACAAAAGAGGAAAAAAATCTCTGTGAATTTTGCTTATTTGCTAATCTGGTTTATGTAAAATCTTGGATATCATGCCCAAATGCCAGCGATGCTCCAGTTAATGACTTGTTTCTGCTTCAGCAACTTAAGCAGTTTGAAGTTGTGAATAAAACGATTTCCGAAGCAGCAGTCAAGAAATTTCAAAACCATTTGTGGTACCTTTCACCAGAATTGGTCCCACTAGCTTTGTTTTCAAACAAACTTAAAACGGAAGAGAAGCGAAAAATGATTTCCAACATGAAATTTCACGGTGAGAACTGGTCTGAAAGGTTGATCAAATTAAAGAACATTGAAAGTCTAGAGAAGAAATCTCTGGACATGCTGGTGACATCAGTTTCAGCAAGTGCGTTGCGGTCAATGAAGGTTGATATTGATTTTCTGTTCAACAACGATCCAGCTACCTGGAATGATTCCCCAGAATGCCAAGAAGGAAAAAATTTAGTATATTCATTGAAAGTAGTAAATGATGCTGCCGAACGATCTGTGGCTTTAATGTCGATGTTTAATGAGTCGATTACAAGGAATGAATCTGAAATGCAGAGGTTAATTCAGGTGGTTGAGGATCACAGAAAGCGAGTGCCAGATGCCAGAAAGTGTACTCTGAAGAGTTATAGTCCTCGCTAGCATTAACATTGCACGAACTATAACATTACGATAATTAAATGTT
>NC_061160.1:54848226-54873226 GCF_022113875.1 Hydra vulgaris
TGCAGCAGCACAATGAAAGGAAAACCACGGAGAAAAGTGAGGCTTGACTTGGAATTGTCAAGAGGGAATAAAAAACTCCATGCCAGCCTGAATCAAAGAAGTTACATAAGAAGTACATTTGTAAGCAGGAAGACAAAAGATTTCTACCCAAGGACCATCACAAAAAAAAATCACGGAAAGAGTCCAAGTCAGCTTTAAGGTAGTTGTAAGAAGTATAACAATAGGGGGATTTTAATGATAAAGAATAATAAGATAATAGTTTTAGAGAGATCAAACCGTGATCAGAAGGATCTAAGGGTGAATGTGGAGAAACTGAGCACTGACTAGGATCAGAAACAAGACATAAGTCGAGTAGATAAGGTAAATGATTCGGGTTGTCTAGAAAGTTGACTATTTGTATTAGAGATTAATAAAGACAAAAGTTGTGGGCCTTAACGCCTGCAGAATCACTTTTAATACTCATCACACTGAATGGAACCAACCCATTCAGTGTGATGAGCATTAAAATCAGCAACAACAAAGATATTGGCTGATGGATAAAGAGAAAGGACTTGGTCAATTTTATCAGAAATCAAATTAAAAAGAGTGCAGTCTTAAGATGTAAGAGAGTGATATAGAACAAAGAGAAAGGCAATAGAATAAAGCGGTGCTAAAAAAAAGCACATAAAAGAATAGTCTATGGATTCAAACTTAGTTTCCTGACAAATGTGTGAATTGTTACAAATGTAGATGCCAAGCATATGACTTTTGGTCTCGCAAAGGGTAAGTAGGTCTGGTGAACTTTGCAGGAGATAAGACTCAACATAAAAAAAATTACTTCAAAGACCACGAATATTAGTGAATGATAGATTTAGACAACTTGGTGATGACAATCGTTTTTTTTGTTTATAGTTTTTGGTACTTTAATCATTTTTAAACTTGTTAAAGAACTTGGCTCAAAACGTAGATAGTATTCAGTACACTATTTAATAGTCCAAGCAATTGCCTCATTACTATTAATAAACCCTAAGCCATAATAAAAGGCTCCAAATGAGGCCTCAACAATGCACACCAAAAGTATGAACTGAGACACCATCCACGCACAACATGGCACTGTGAGTAATCTGATACTTTACATTTGTTGATGGAATTAGCCTTTCTGAGAGCTACCACAGAGTTCGGGAAACCAGCCAACAAATATTGATTTGAAATTGGTTGGGAAGTTTACATTAAAAAATATATATAATAATTTAGGGCAAAAAAAATAGTTTAAAACGCACTAACTTAGTGTATTTTTAAAGTATATTTGAATAGAATGACGCCTGCAATGGAATATAACTCACAAACAAAAACAGTCTTTCTTTTTTTGAACTATATATTCTAAAAAAATTAGAAAAGATTAAAAAACGAATTCATGCCATACTTTTACTTAAGACAATAATATTTTTTTTAATTATAAACTTTTACTTTAAAATAAAAAATAAAAAGATTTAAAAGAAAAGTAAAGATGCTACTAAAAATTACGAGATCGCTTTCAAAGACATTTTTATTCGAAGATAAAAAAGTGTAAGAGTTTCTGAAAGAATAATGAGGAAATTATTCATAAATGAGGAAATTATTCTTAATTTTCATTACATTTATGATTAAAACATAGAATTGATTAAAACTTATCATTCAATATATTAACAAAGTAATTAAATTTCTGAATCTACCATCAAACATGCAAAAAAGAAAGCAGTAAGTACAAGTGCATCCAAATATCAAGAAGATATAATAAAAGCTGCAAGCCAAAGCAAATTAAAAGTGATCGTTTTGCTGTTCTTGTAAATATCAATGGTGATTTAAGACTTCTTGGCATTCCGCCAATGGAAAACTGTACTGGAAAATCTTTTTATGATACTTTAATAAACATTATGGATGAATATATGCTAAGAATTTATATATGAAGACATGTAACTGTAAAAATTTTTGGGGAAAAGTTCACATTGGTAAAACTTATGCTCCTAAAAATTTGATGTTCAAAGTTTTCCAAGCTAATTGGAACGCAACAAAGGAAACTATGAATAAATCAAAGTTCAAAAACTTTGACAAAGTTGCAGTTAAAGGAATGCATCTAGAAAAACAGATTGAAGAAACTGTTCAGTTTTGCAAATATGCACTTGCTAATTTAGTATTTCCAAGAGGTGATTACAAAGAATTAGTAGAACTTATACACATCTACTTATGTCCAGATGTAAGCTTTAATGTTTATGCTCCCGGATCAGTTTCCCATGCATATCTTTTATGGCTAAGACTATATATGATTTTAAAATTCAAGTTTTAAGATATTAGTTGCCCTACGAATGGACAGCTTGTTTACAAAAAAAAAAAAAACAGTAGAATGGCAGAACTTATTTCTATATTTTATACTCTGTGGTTTGTGTTCCTCTTTAGTTTCCTCTGCACCTTTTAAAATTTTAAGATTTAAAAGCATACTGGCAGATGGTCTAATGTAAAAATTAGGTAAAGCCTAATTATCGAGGAGCTAATGATGTACTAGAAGGAATTGAAGAAATATTGAAATCAATGGAGAGGCATACATGGCATTTGGATTAAACCTTGAATCCATTATGTTTTGCAGATAAAGAACTCAAAGATGATGAAAAAGAAAAAGTTGCACAATCTCACAACCTACATACTATGAGAAGTCTGAAAATCCAATCATTTTGAAAGATCTAGTGTTCACCTAGGAGAAACCACCTAGAATGTCACATTTAGTTGGTAGGAAGTAGCAATTTATTTTCAGTCTATTAAATTTGAGTAAAGACAATAAAAACATTAGCTGAGCTGTTCTTTATCTTTTTGGTGCTTTATCAAACAATTTAAAACTTTCAGTGAATTTGTTCGCCAAATACATTTAGTCAACGACTGCTTTAAATAGGCAATTAAGCTTGTGTCAGAGTTTGTTAATTCTGTTCACAATGAAGAGGACAGGTAAGATATGTTGGCTCTTTAGCAAAGTAGGGATTGATTCAGGGAGTTCGAAAAGGTACAAACTATGATGTGACAAAAAAAAAATGGCACTGACCAAGCATAATTTGGAGAATATTTATTCGATTTTTCACCAAAAACATGAAGAAAAGTTTGCTGAGTTATAGTTTTACAAACTGCTTTTGAAGAAAATTTGTTCTTGATTATTTATCAATTTATCACTGTTATCTTTAACAATGTCATTATATATTTTTCTTAGCAGAAAGTTTATTTTTTTACCTAACTATCCCAGCTACTTGAGATTGAGCAAAATATAATTGTTTCAATAAAACGCATATTTTGCAGCTTCTATATGAAAATCTAATCAAAATTTATGTAAAAATAAAACTTCAAAGCAGATGGCACATAAATATTCTGTAAAATCAAATATGTAAAATAGATGGGGGGGGGGGGGGAGTGAAAGAAACAAAACCTCTGCCACCCACTGCTTGCTCTCCTACAGGGGGTGCCTATTTTAGAAATTAATTTTAAAACTGAATTTTGGATTAAATTAATCTTTGTAAACAAGAATTTGATAAAATTTGTCTCGGAAAGTTTGAGATAAAAAAAACTGGTCAATTAAACATCTGTTGCAGAAGTTCTAAAAAAACAAGTAAAAGTTGATGGATTCTTTAAACATGAAACCCTGGCTGAATCACTAGCAAAATGTGCGGCAAAGGATGGCCCGCAATAGATGGCATGTCTTTAAGAAAAATTACAAAATCCAATCCTATATGTGAGTTTATTAAAAAAACATAGTTTCCAAATGCCAAAAAGTCAAAACACAGTCGCAAAACTTATGTTGCTGTTTTACAAAATTAAAAAAACAAGAGCTGTGTGATAAAATTTCTGTTTTAAAAAAATGTGGTGAAAAGTTTATCATAACAGTTGAAGAATGGACTGATATCTCCTTTAAAAGGTATATAAATATAACTCTTTACAATAAAGTTATTTAACAATTAGGTCAATAAAGTTATTTAACAATTAGGTCTTGTTAAAATTGATGGTACTTGTGATGCTTTCACAACCAAAGAATTAGTGAAACAAAATTTGACAGAATTTAGGTTAAATTTTACGTACATAAATGCGTCTAATCACGATGATGATGCAGTAATGCAAAAATATAGACAGATAATTCCTGTAGAGAGTCAACTGTGCCACAATCACGGTATTCATCTGGCTGAACAAATAAAGAAAATGCCAATGATAATGATAATGCAAACAATTCCTAATAACTTTTTTTTAATCTTACTTCGGAAGAGAATAATGATTCAGATTCTGATTATAATGGTTATCTTAAGAGATTGAATCACAGTTTTATTTTTATAATATCATATAAGAAACTGCTTCCATGAGCAGTTTCCTATATGATATCATAAAAATAAAACTGTGACATTAAGTCTGTATTGAATATTTCACATAAACAGATTAAACTTTTTAAATCGTTAAGTGTTTGTAACCCCATATTGCAAAAGCATGATTTTGAACAAGAAAATAAACACCTGATGCTAAAACTTGACATTAAAACTCTGTGAAACCTTTTGGTTCCCATGATTGAAAGGTTAGTAAAATTGAAACCATGCATTTAAAAAGCAGTTTTGGATTTGGAACAAATAATTTTTATGAGGATGTTGATTTTAATATTATAGAAGATATTTTAAAAGTGTTAAAACCTATTAAATTGGCTGTTAAAGAGCCAAGTAAGGATAATTCAACTATTCTGACTGGTAAAGGTTATCACATGTTTTTGTTCAAAAATCTTTCTGAACAAATGTCTAACTTAGGTGATATTAGATTCCCTCAAAAAGCGATACCATGAGTGACGCAATAAAGATTTAGTGTCACAAATGAGATACTTGCAAAACCTCATTTCAAATATGTTACAAAATAGTCAAAATAGTGGCTTTAAATATTCATCAAAGTTAGCGATTATTCAGTACGCAAAAATTATAGCTAAACAAAATTTTACCAAAATATAGTATCAATGTTGACTCATTGAATGAAGAAATTGCTGAAGAAGCCAATTATAACCTTAGGAGACAGTTGTAACAATCCCTAACAAAGATGGTTTCTTTCCAACCCCAAGATTAGTTATTCTGATCCATTTTCAGAAATATTAAGGGAGTTTAAAACTGTTCGAACCAAGTGGAGTTTGAACATGGAATTTAAATAAGATTGATGGTGCTCTCAAAATAATTCAGCCCACGTCATCCAGCGAAACATCCAACATCCAGCGAAATAACTTTTTTAGTTGCTAGTAATTTTTCAACTAAGCTTGTATGCTAAATGAATTTTAATTTATACTAAATTATCTTTAAAATACTATTTTTTGGAACTTTAAATTATTGAGTTATTACCGCTTGATAAAATATTTTGAATATTTTGAATAATACATTTAATTTTTAGATTTTAAAAAGTAAAATGAAAATAAAATAGAAAAAGAAAAATGTGTAAATTTTCTTTTTTTATTTTATTTTTCTTTTATAAAGTTTTTTAAGGATTTGGCTAACTTTTTTTTATATTTTTTATAAATACTGCGCAATACGGGTTTATACAGGGATTGATTTCTTTTAAATACAGAAAACCGATATTATAATTTTCCGGTATTTTGGAAACTCTAATTAGAACCTTTCGCCCATTTTTCCAGGGTCAAAATAATGCACTTTTTTAAAAACTTAACTTTCCAACCAATTCCAAATTAATATTTAGGTTTTTTAGAGTTCATTAAAAAAAAAAATGGTGTTTTATTTCAATTTTTAAGGTCCTCGCTTTTTGGTTTAAAAAGTTGGGGTTTCGGGGTACAAATTGTAAAAGCAAGAACCTTAAAAATAAAGTTCAAATTTTTTTTTTCAGTGTAAAATCATTTTTATCCAATCGCTCACCTAACTCAGGTGGTTGGGATCTAGTTTTAAAAAATTGTTGAAAAAATACGCACCCTAATATATATATATATATATATATATATATATATATATATATATATATATATATATATATATATATACATACATACATACATACATACATACATACATACATACATACATACATACATACATACATACATACATACATACATACATACATACATACATACATACATACATACATACATACATACATACATACATACATACATACATACATACATACATACATACATACATACATACATACATACATACATACATACATACATACATACATACATACATACATACATACATACATACATACATACATACATACATACATACATACATACATACATACATACATACATACATACATACATACATACATACATACATACATACATACATACATACATACATACATACATACATACATACATACATACATACATACATACATACATACATACATACATACATACATACATACATACATACATACATACATACATACATACATACATACATACATACATACATACATACATACATACATACATACATACATACATACATACATACATACATACATACATACATACATACATACATACATACATACATACATACATACATACATACATACATACATACATACATACATACATACATACATACATACATACATACATACATACATACATACATACATACATACATACATACATACATACATACATACATACATACATACATACATACATACATACATACATACATACATACATACATACATACATACATACATACATACATACATACATACATACATACATATATATATATATATATATATATATATATATATATATATATATATATATATATATATACATATATATATTGAATGATTTAGACTTTAAACCTGGAGATTCGACACGGCAAAATAATGATATAATCTCAATGGCAAAATCTTATTTGAATTTAAAAAAGGCAAGAGACTCAAAAACGACAGACTAGCAGTTCTTTTAAATATTGATGGTGAGGTTTATTTTCTCAGAGTACCATCTCTAGCATTTTCCTCAGGTTAGGATTAACATAAAGGTGTGATGAATCTCCTTAAGGAATATGAAACCAAAGGAAACATCAGAAGGCTATGCTTTGATACAACTTCCAGTAATACAGGAACGAAGAATAGCAAATAATCTAGATATCTATCTATTATTTTTTGTTTGTAGACACCACATATCAGAGCTGAAGATTGTTCACTTTTGTAATGTTGTGGCATATTTGAAACTCCTAGTTTTCATTATGATACTAAGGCTGCAAAAAGAACTGTTTTTGAATGTGCTACAGTTGAGTCTCTAAATTTGTACAAAGAACAAAAGAGATATTAAAAGTGAAAAAATTTTAAGAGACGGTAGAAAAGAACTAACTGAGCTAGTTGTTGCTTATTTGTCTTCTGAAGGTGTAAAAATTAGGAAACCAGGAGCTGTCCACCATGCAAGGTTCCTCGGAAAAGCCATACATTATCTAAAATTCTTTCTAATCAAATTAAACTTGTTCACAAAAATACACTACTTTTAGAAGAAATAAGTCTGATTGCAAAAATCATAGCACGTTTTTATGCAAATTAGTATTTACAATCTGATAAGGCTATCAAAGCACCACATCTAGATATTTATTAAATACATAAAATGCATCTATACAAAGAGGTTTGTGCCAAACAAGACGCAGTTGAAGCAGTATTACAGTCGTTTTATAAACATTCCTGGTAACTAGATTATACGATTCTATCTCTTTCTTTGTTGGATAAAGACGTTTCTAAAAAAGAAAAAAGTAAGATTGCGTCTGCTATGCTTCAATATGACATGCCACACTCTGATAATTTAAAACCGACAAAAAATCGCTTATTGGAGTTTTCTAAAAATGGTAGAGTTGTTCTAATTTTATAATTTGACTCTTTATAATTATGCTTGTATCAGTGTGTGTTCTGTGAAATTTTTCTTTTAGTATTAATTTTCTTGTGAACTGTTTTATATCAGTCAAGTGTGTAAAAAATTTCCTATGGTTGTAGGGCAAAACTTAGGACCTTTTATAAGGAGATAATTGAAATGTTGTCAGGTATTTGGTGAATGGGTTGACAACCCTAGCTTAGCCAGTTTTTTGAAGCTATTATATTTGATGTTTGTTTATGGTCAGTATCAATACTAGTTGATCCAATAGAAGTTGAGCAATTGATAATAGCATCTTGATGGTGTTTTATCAAACTTTTTGAATTTAGATTATTTCTATCTTTTTCAAATGCAATTTTAGTGGATGCATATTTTTTTGTCCATTTTTCAGCAATGCGATCAATATCTTCTTTTTTACATTCCTTGTACCGAAATATCAATTTATCTTCAAGCTCTTCTTTGGCGCATTGTTAATTATAAAATTTGTCACTTGATCCACAAGATTTTATAATGAAGAAAGAAAATTATCTTTTCTTATTGTAAAAATCTTACATACTGATTTGAGGCGCTGTAGGTTAAATTTTTTTATTGCATTTTCTACTTCATGTGACATAAAATAGAAGTTGTTCCTTCTAAATTTTTTTAAAATAAACAAAGGTTCTTGTTGTAAACAGTCATGATAAATGTTCAGAAGGTTTGTAAATCTGCTGTGTTTGTAGTAAAGATATTCATGTTTTTCTAAAGATTTGATAAAATACCTATGATGTTGATTTTTAAACTTCTTGTATTCTTTTTCTCAATTGTAAAAGTTAGTTTTATGTTGCTGGTATATAGGTAAGAATTCTTTGATAGTTGATTCTATAACTTCTCTAATTAAAAGACTTTAAATCAAATGTAAAGAGTCTTTCAATTTATTAAAAACTTCATATAGTTTTTTTGCATATTCTGAATACTGCTTATCTGTTGACATTTAACAATATGATTTGAAATGTGTTAATAAGACTTCATACAAATGGACATATTTCTAGTTGTAGAACTGGACAATCAACAGATAGATATGATAACCATGTTTATAATTGTCAATAAGCATATAATACAATTATAGAACCCTTCTTCAAGCTTTTTTTTTTTTTTTTTGGTTAACTCAAAAATGAAAAGAATTTAATTTCCTATGAAAAACATCTCCACAAACAAAAACATGAAACTTTTAAATTCCTGTTTATTTAAATATTATTTTGATAACAAAAATATCACTACTAATGATTTTTCGAAAGGCCTCTAGTGCTAAAAAATATTAAACTTAAATTTAGTGTATCTTCATTAAAATTACTTAATAGAAAAAAACGTAAGAAATAAATATTTCATATACAGTGTTTATTTGTTTGGCAACTAGATAATTTATATTGGTTATTAACACATTTCATCAAAAAAAAATATATATATATATATATATATATAAAATGTGCGGGAGTGGTGTCGTGGTAAAACACTCGCTTCATAAGCAAGAGGTTCCAAGTTCGATCCCCACCACGTCCCTGGTAGTACTGCGCTCAACGTCTTGTTTGTCAAGGTTCATGTTTCGGGGTTATAGAGTTGAGAGAGGGTTATAACCACTATTAAGTAGCCTCCTCGTTTGTAGTGGCCTTCTTGGCCTTGAGGAGGTGAATAACAAAACAAAAAATATATATATATAAAATGAATAAAAACAACTTTTGATGGAACTCTGAGTTTCATGCCTTTCGACAATCATCAGCCATTGTGTATTTTGTCACTTAAAAACTGTTTAAAAATTATAAATTAAAGTTACGATGGAACGAGTTCTGACCTTACAAAAACAAAACAAAACAAAAAGACACCAAAGGTTTTAGTCCCGGTATTGAATAAAGATAGTAAAAATTTCTTTGAATGCCGGCACTTTGATATTATTTCATATCTTTCATTAAGTAAGTTTTCTCCTTTATATGATAATATATGAAATTTCTTGTGGAGTCAAAGATTACAAACTTTTGATGCTTGATTGTAGGGCTTACATTGTGCTATTATCTTCCATGTAATCACAGAATTTATATTTTTTGATTTTAGCTTCTTTGGAAAGTTTAGTGTCATTTTTATATTTGGGTGCATTGAAAGATTTAAAATGGTTGGCATATCTTAATTTAAATGTGGTTTCACTTATACTGAAATAAACTTTATCTTTGAATTGAGGATCTCTGGAACTTACAGTGGCTTGTTATACAACATTGCTAGAAAAGCAAAAATTTTATGAAGCAGACTTCATAAAATTTTTAATCAAACTATATTAAAGTTAGCTATAGTTCATGCCTAATGTCAAGTCTTTAATAAATGCACATGCAACAAAATTTTACAAAGCGATAAAAATAAAACATCAAAAAAATGTAACTGCATAGACAAAAAAATTTGTCCATTAAATCACAAATGCCTTTCTAGCAATGTCGCATACCAAGCCACTGTAAGTTCCAGAGATTCTCAATTCAAAGATAAAGTTTATTTCAGTATAAGTGAAACCATATTTAAATTAAGTTATGCCAACCATCTTAAATCTTTCAATGCACCCAAATATAAAAATGACACTGAACTTTCCAAAGAAATATGGAAGCTAAAATCAAAAAATATAAATTCTGTGGTTACATGGAAGATAATAGCACAATGTAAGCCCTACAATCAAGCATCAAAAGTTTGTAATCTTTGTCTCCACAAGAAATTTCATATATTATCATATAAAGGAGAAAACTTACTTAATAAAAGATATGAAATAACATCAAAGTGCCGGCATTCAAAGAAATTTTTACTATCTTTATTCAATACCGGGACTAAAACCATTGACGTCTTTTTGTTTTGTTTTGTTTTTGTAAGGTCAGAACTCGTTCCACCGTAATTTTAATTTGTAATTTTTAAACAGTTTTTAAGTGACAAAATACACAATGGCTGATGATTGCCGAAAAACATGAAACTTAGAGTTCCATCAAAAGTAGTTTTTTTTAGTATTGAGCACAGTTTTAATAGTATTGAGCACTCTTAAACGCACAAGATTATTTGTATTATTATTATTATTATTATTATTATTATTATTATTATTATTATTATTATTATTATTATTATTATTATTATACCATAATAATACATTATCTATTTTGTGTATATATATATATATATATATATATATATATATATATATATATATATATATATATATATATATATATATATATATATATGTATGTATGTATGTATGTATGTATATATGTATGTATGTATGTATGTATGTATGTATGTATGTATGTATGTATGTATGTATGTATGTATGTATGTATGTATGTATGTATGTATGTATGTATGTATGTATGTATGTATTCAACTGTAAAAGCAAATGAAACGTAAATGAAATGAAAAGGTAATATCTCGTTTTGCAAAACATGGTCAAGCATTGTCATGGAGAAAGTAAAGTTTTTTGCTTAAGCTTTTTTAGTTGACTTCAGTAGACCTCTGCATTATTATTATTATTATTATTATTATTATTATTATTATTATTATTATTATTATTATTATTATTATTATTATTATTATTATTATTATTATTATTATTATTATTATTATTATTATTATTATTATTATTATTATTATACCATAATAATACATTTTGTATGTGGTGTTTTAGAAATTGCTTCTTACTTTAACAGTTGTTAAAGTAAGAAGCAATTTCTAAAACACCACATACGTCCCACTGTACTAAAAAAATTACTAATGGCCTCCACTAGAGGACAAAAAAAATTGCAATAAACTTATTTCAGTTAATTAGAAGTAAAAAATAAAATAAAAATGATAATAAAAAACAGTTAAAGAATAACATTTATAATACAGAAAGTTGCTGTTAAAAATAAGACAATATTTTTTATTTAAAAAAAAAAGAAAAGAACAGAATGCAATAAATATAGTGTTTTTTTTAATATAATTTTTTTTTACCTTTTCATGCTTTGATCAAATGATTGAAGAACAAATTTTCTGAAAAAAAAAAGATAAAAACAAATCTGGTAATATAGATCCTGAAAACAAAGAATTTAAAATTTTATAATTAAAATATTTGTAAATAAACTAAACAAAGATTAAAAATAAAAAAATAAACTAAAGATTTATTAATTACATAAATTAAATTAAATTTTAAATAAGATTTATATTAAAAAAAAGATGCTTTTATTATCTTAAATGAAAAAAAAAACGATTTATTAAAAAAATATTTATTTATAAAACCTGAATAAAGGATGATTTCTTTGTTTTGTACTTGTGATATCAACAAGAAACTCATATGGTCCACAAACACTAACAATAACCTCTGTTTTATGAGACATGGATTCAAAAGGCCATGCCTAAAGTTAAACATCAAATATTTAACCCAAAACTATAAATTTAATTTGATTTTTATGTTATGTAAAACATCTTTATTTTATTTATACTACTAATATAAATGTTATTTTTAAAAGTTCTTCTTTTTTTTATTCCAAAAATTTAAAAATAATAGAAATTTTAATAACAGAATCAGGCCCCTATAACATTTTAGAGTTACGTTATGTATTGTAACGTAAACAGGATTCGTTATGTTACGTGCAAAATGTCCGTTATTTGTAACCGAGACGTAATATTTTACATAACAATACGTAATACTGTAACGTAAAAATGTCCGTTAATTTTACGTAACCAAGACTTAACATTGTAACATAACACTATGTGAAAAATGTTATGTAACAACATGTAACATTTTGACCTAATGACACGTAACACTGTAATCTATAGTATCTATCGCTATATTTTTATTTGTTTTTTTATATGTACATTTATAAATACCGAGAGATACTATTAATGAAGAGGGCCATGTAGAGAGAGAAAGAATAAAAGAGATTAAAGTTAAGTCAGACTTGAAGTGAAACCAAGTCAGACATCTGTAGACAGATATTGCACAAAAAGTGCCAACTATATGCATAACTGACTAATGCTATTTATTGTATCTAATGACTAAAAATAATTTCATAAGAAACGTTGACATTTTATATACATTTTTGCTTCTAGGTTTATAAAAACACATAAATATTACACTTGTGTTATTGACCAATAAAAAAACATTGCAAATTGAATTTTTTTCCCATTAAAAATAAATGATGATAATTAGCAATTTAAAAAAAAATATTTTTTAGTTACAAATTTCTCAACAAACGCATTGTTAAATACCGTAACTGATGAGTTACGGTATTTAACAGAATTGTTTTATTTACAATATTATTTATATATTTGATTATTCATGTAGTTGGTTACACGAGTTACACGCTTGTGGGTTTGTTTTTAAAAAAGCCTTCCTAAAGGTAAATACAATTTTTGAAGCTTTAAAAGTTGTATTTACCTTAAAAAAAAGATGTTACGTAATGTAATTAAATCTAGATTTGAGACGTAACTAAAATACATCTCAAACATGGATTTTTTTAATGTAATGGCACATCTTAATTGCTAACACTCTAACAAGTAAAAAAATAGATTTAGTAAGGTAATATAAAAAAAATTATATTTGTGACGCAATATATACAGCAATTGAGATGTACCGTTACGTTAAAAAAAATCCATGTTTGAGATGTATTTTAGTTATGTCTCAAATCTAGATTTAATTACGCTACGTAACGTCTCATTTGGTTACACTTTAAAAAGTTAAAAAAGAAAAGCAATTGAGATGTAACATTGCGAATTGAGATGTAACATTGCGAATTTTTTTCGTGACAATGTAACCAATTGAGACGAAGCAATTTTACAATAAAAATAAATTAAAAGATAATATTTAGCAATAGTACAATATGAAACAAACATTGCATAATCAAGTTTATTTACTTAATATTTAATTAAAAGTTAGAGAATGAACCTTGTTATTAATTGAAACCGATTAAGACATAACGTAACTTTAAAATGTTATAGGGAAGAATAGTACAGAATCAGAATAATAAAGAATCAGAGTAACACAGAAACCATTAGATCATTCTAATAAAAGTTGTAATATTTGTTAGCTGCTAGTTGGTTGTAATATTTGTTAGCTGCTGATAGTTGTAATATTTGTTAGCTTATTGACTGATGATTGTTATCTATCAAATATTAATAACAACAATTGTTTTTTTTTAATGGTAAATAGCCATGAATATGGATCTAGAGTTATATAAAAATAGTGAAATCTATAGTGAAACTATAGAACAAAAGTTTAGATTTGAGAAAGAATTTGATAAAATAAATTAGCATGCAAAACCATTAAAGCTTATTAACAAAAAGTGAACCCCCTGTGTTCACACACAAGTGAATTAATAAAAATTAAAATTATTTCAAACAACTTGAACTCATTATCAAAACAAAACAAAAAAGTTTTCAAAACTATTTTTATCTTTAAATATAAAAATTTGTTAAAAGCTAATCCTTACAGCTTTTGCAATATACTCAATAGTAACAAATTCTTTCCAGGGCCATACAAGCTTCACTTCAATGAACTTGTTATCTATAAATAATGGAAACTAATACACAATTTTTAATTTAACACACAATTTCACTTTAACATGTGTATATATATATATATATATATATATATATATATATATATATATATATATATATATATATATATATATATATATATATATATATATATATATATATATATATATATATATATATTATATATATATATATATATATATATATATATATATACATATATGTATACTTAAATTTAGAAAAAAACAACTTTTAATGGAACTTAAAGTTTCATGCCTATTGACAATCATCAGCCATGAAGTTCAAAATCAAAAATATAAAAAACCATTCAAAAATTACAAACTGTAATTTTTAAAATGTTGAGAATGTTACGTTTCAAAACTTGAATGACGGTTTTTTATTTGTTTCATTTGATGGGCATTTTTGTTCCTAAAAACAGTTAACCCGTCATCTCAATATTAACCAAAATCATTTTTGTTGTTAAACTGCAAAAGTTAATCTAAAAGAAAAATCCTAACTAGTTCACAAACTTCCACGACATCATAGGCTCCCATGGTAACATTAAACAATCCTGCTTTCTTTTTAATCCACCATTAAAAATGAAAGAATACAATCCTGCATCAAAAATTTGTAAGCTTTGTTTAAACAAGAAATTCAAAATATTATTTTACAAAATAGACTGCTAAACAAGAGGCAAATTAGTTTCTAAATGTAGACACAAAAATAAATTTTTTGTGGTAATAAGTCCTTTTTTTTTCCCCATAACTAAAATAAAATATCACATTTCAGTACTAAAGTTAAGAATTTGCTTTGGTACTCATAACTTTAAAAATATCAAATCAAAAAATTTTTACTTTAAAATAAAAAGAAATAGTTAAGAAACAATATCAAAAAATATAAAAAACGGTTTTTTATATTTTTGATTTTGTTAATAAATTATAGAAAAACTTTTTCTACAAGTACTTTTTAAAAGTTCTTCTATAATTTATTAACATAATTATGTAGAAAAAAAAACAAATGATCAAAAATGAACAAAAAAATGATCACTTCTTCAACTATTACTTTGCCTAAATAATAACTAGCCTATACTAAATGATAATCAGCCTATCTTTTTATCAATATATGATAATAACTTTTGGCTTACAAAGCAAAAATAAGATCTTTAATATACTAACCTTTAGTAAACCGTATTCCATCAGTAATATAACCTTCCCTAGAACGAACTGTTAACACACTAAGAAAAGAAAACAACAAAAAATTATTAATTCAAACTCAAAAAAAATTCAAAATCATTGTTTTAAAAGGTTAAAGTAAATATTTTTGTTAAATTTTATTATAAAAAGAAAAATCCTGCCTTGATATTTTTGTTTGAAGTTCAAATTCTTTATATCGAATGGTTTGCTGCGTCTGAGGTGACAACATTGCTTTAGATTCCTTGGTTAAAAAAATAAATTCTTGATTCCATGAATCTATTTTATATCTATCAATATCTCTTTGAAAATTCCAACAAAACAAAGCCTTGTGGTATATGTTCATCTCTGAATCTTAAATACAATAGTTTATTTACAGGTAATTATTATGCCTTTATTAACGAGTGACAACTGAAAAACAAGACTGTATTTATAAACACATAACTCCTTTGAGGTAAAAGTTAAAACAAAAAGGAAAAATGTTTTAGAAAATATTATTCTAGCTTTTATTTAATCAGTTATTTTCTACAAAACTTTTTTCCATTATTTCTTCTTCATTTTCATTTTCATTTCCATTATTTCTTCTTCATTAATGAATGGCAATCCTCTTACTGAGTCGTCCTCTTTACGTCTTCTTGGATTATCGCTTACTACTGACCTTTCATGGAAACCATATATACAATCGATTGCTAAATTAGCTTCTGCTAAGGTTGCTTCTCTTTATCGTGCTCGCCATTTCCTTACTTCTGATTCCATTCTCTACCTCTACAAATCTCTTATTCGTCCCTGTATGGAATACTGTTGTCATATTTGGGCTGGTTCTTCTAACGATTCACTTTCTCTTCTTGACAAGGTCCAAAAACGCATTGTAAATGTTGTTGGACCTGGACTATCTGCTAAGCTTGAACCTCTTTCCCATCGTCGTAAAGTTGCATCTCTTTCTCTTTTCTACAGATACTATCATGGTCACTGCTCAAAGGAGTTATCATCTCTAGTTCCATCAACTAAAATTCATTCTCGTTTTACTTGTCATTCAGCTAAGTCTCATTCGTTTACTGTATCTGTCCCAGCATGCTCTAAAAACTTTTATTCATCTAGTTTTTTTCCCCGCACTTCAATCCTTTGGAACTCTCTCCCATCTTCATGTTTTCCTGACTCCTACAACCTTCAACTTTTCAAGTCTTCTGTCTACCGTTTCCTTGCTCTATAACTCTGTTCTTTTTTTTCCTAGTAACTCCCAACTTAATAGTGGTTGCTTGCAGCCTTGTTTGGAGTGAATGCAAATAAAAAAAAAAAAAAAAAAAAAAAAAAAAAATTCTTCTGACTTTGTAAAACATTTTTCCCCTTGTTTTACTTTATACCTTGAAGGAGTTGTGTGTTTTTAAGTTTAATATTGCTCTAAAGGTTTCAATTGTTATTTCAAATTATTTGATTGAAATTTTCACTATTTTTTACTTACTATTGGTTTTTCGAACAGGAGGACACTTTATAAGATATGCTCCTGATGTTGCAGTTGCAATAAACTGCATGAGAGTGCAATGAGGTACATAACCATACCTAAAATTTAGAGAGAAAAACAACATAAAATATTTTTTAGACAATATATTATACCAAATCATGTTATCAAATGTAACACAACATATAACATAACACAGAGTCTGAAATAAATCAATACAATGTATGCAGACACAAACAACCAACCAAAGTTTGACTAGATTTAGGTTGATTTGTATTTGAACTAAAAGACTTAAGGCAATTTTGATTTCTTTATTTTTTGCTTTCACGCTTATTTACTCCCACCAGGGCCTCGCCTCAACTATCTTTAAGTTACAAAAAACATACTCAAATAATTATTTTGTGACTATTTTGTATTCACAAAATTTGAAAACAGCCTGTCTAAATAAGTTACAATATAAGATTGTCTTGCAGATCATGTATTCCATTGTATATATACTATTATACAAATATTTACATAATTAGCAAAGTGCACACATAATTATAGTTGTAATCATGTATACACAAAATTTGACTTGAGAGTAAAATAGAATAAATAACTTGTATTCATAGTGATATTTAGCTTAACAGTTACAATTTTACATTTAAACAATTTCATATTACATAAATTGTATATATTAGACAATCTAATTAAACATCAGTGGAAAACAATTAAGTCCCTCAAGCTGGTTGGTAAAGCGTGAATCATTTTAAACCCACAAAAATTTCCATTTGCTTAAAGAGTAGTGAATTTTGCAGGTTTCAGAATATCTGACTGGAGAGTTAGACCACTGTCTAAATACATTAATGCAGTCAATCATTTTCATAGATACCATCTTCAATAACAGACATTTAATGATTGTTTAACTTTGTGATATGTTGTGTATGTGATATGTGATTGTGACATCTTTTTCGTGTCAATAATATCACAAAATTTATTAATATTATCAAAAACACAAAACTACAAACAAAAAAATTTACAAGAAAAATTAATTATGCATATGCTACAGATGATGTAGTATGCGCTGTTAAGGATGTAAAGATTACAGACCTATTGGATCAGCTTGTGGAATTATTTGTAGAATTTTAACTAAAGATAATTATATATCTTTATTTGTAACTATTTGTATTTATAAAATCTGTAGTAGATTATTTGCTAAAATTTATTTTTTAGGAGTGGTAAAATTTAAAAGTTTTCCATTAATACATCTGAAAAGTTCTTTAAACCCTGCAGTAGGTTACAACAAATTCATTTGAGTTTGACAAGCTTTTATGAATGTTTTTAACACTATTAATAGAGTTAAAAAACATTTGAGGTTAAAAAAAAAAACTTAAATTTTAGACATAAAAAAAGATAATGGTTTAATAAACTTTTCTAAAAGATGAAGACATAACTGTTGTCAAACATCGTTTATAGGTTTTGTATAAATATATAACTTTTAAATAGAATTTCCGTTTTTGTTTAAAAAGTTATTGATAAATAAATAAAATCAATGATTTCAAACTAATTAGAAACATTTTTGTATTTTACTGAATGAAAGTAAATTCATTTTGGAAACTTTCAAGTTTACATTACTTTTTACAACTTCATCAGATTTAATTTAAGTGCATTCAAGAAAACTTTAAAAATGGCAAACAATTAATTCAAATAATATCAGTTCTTCTAAAGGAGTTTTAACTAGGATTGGTAAAAACTTTCTTAGAGTCTTGTAACAAAGAAATTAATTAAAAAATTAATCAAAATTTATGAGCATAAAAAGTTTGGACCCCTCAATTTGAGGAGGTTACAAATTGTGTATGGTCATTATTTTTGAATGTAAAGAGATAATTGTATGAAATTTAAAATTTATTGATGAATATAAATTAATTAAGAATCGTAAAAAAATATTTTATCAACTTGTTGCTCTGTGTGTAACTTTTTGCTTTTTTACTTCTTAAGTTTTATTAAAGTCAACAATTATGGTAGTCAGCTCATGGCTGCTTTCCAGATATAACTATCACTTTTCAACATGGCATCAAGATATCAGATCAAAATCTTTAACATCTATAACACCGTCAGTACATAAAAAACATCAAGAATATATATGGCTAAACTTCAGATTTCTAGCTTACATAGTTTTCTTCAGGAAAAAATAAATTTCATTATTTTAACATCAAAATTTTGCGTTGGTGCTCATATTACCCGATTCAACCTTATACTATACACGATTGTTCTAAATACAAATAAATAACTCAACATATGCTAAAGACATTTGAAGATCTTTGTACATAACGCTATACAATATATTTTTTATATTTGCATATAACATATTTGTTTATTTGTATATTATGTTATATTAGATGCTATGCAACAAAGCTGCGCCTATTTAGAGAATTCGCTTGAAAAATGTTGATTAATTGCAATCGGTGTAAGAGTTTATAAAATAGTTTAGTTTTAAATTACATGCATAAATTTGATAGATCAGTGGTTTAATGCGCTGTCATCGGTGTCATTTTGCACCTTTTAACACTTTATTTTTTAATCTGGTCATATATATTTATAGTAAAAAAAAACTAATATATAGCAAAAAAGTTTTAATTGTTAAAATAAATTTTTTTCTAGCTGTAGGCTTTTTTTTTTTTTTGCCTTTCTTTTTCTTTATTATGTTTCAGACCATCCGTAGCTTATTAAGAATAATTACTTGAGCACATTTAATGTGCTCAAGTATTTATTCCTAATAAGCTACGGATGGTCTGAAACATCAAATAAAACCATCAAACAAACCTATTTTATGATAGAGATACTTATGTTATTAATGTCATTAATAACATAAGAATCTCTATCATAAAATAGGTTTGTTTGATGGTTTTAGAAACTTTAAGCTTTTTTAAAAATTCTCTCTCTTCATTTGTTACAGTATCTAATATCTTTACATATATTATGTAAATAATACCTATACGACTTCAAAAGAGTTCTATTTTGTGTTTTAAAAAAATCAAAAAAGATTTAAAAAAAAAAAGGGTCCAATGATAGAATTCGAACCACAGTACTTTGCTTCAAAAACTCAGTGAGCTAACCACTCAACCACACTGACTGTCTGTTGAAAATTTTAAAAGTATTTAAGAAATAAAAGACTTTATAAAACAAAAATAAATGCTTTAAATCAAAATTAAGGAGATGTTGCTGCAATGCAATTTTCAAGTGAAAGTAAAACTGTAAAACTTGATATATGTTTTAATATGTTTTAATATTACATAATTTGAAAATATTTGCTTTTTAGATATATGCATACACTTTTGCTCACATTTTTTTATTAAAATGGAAGCCAAGGGTTCCATGTCAAACACGCTTAATAAGGCACTACTACTACTATTAGGTTAAGCATTATTTTAAAGATATATATATATATATATATATATATATATATATATATATATATATATATATATATATATATATATATATATATATATATATATATATATATACAAACATTTATATGTATATGTATGCAAAAATCTTCCTGCACTTAGCTGAGCAAAAAAGTTTATAGATAACATCATACTGTAATACCCATCAGTAGGGACTTCAGTACATACATCAACTGAGGTTTTGGGCATATATATTTTATATATATAACATCAAAAATATTTTTATTCATGACTCTTATTTTCTTTTTTGTTATCTGCATTAACCTTGATATTTTTAATATTAAAGTGTGCAAAGTATCTTTAAATGATGACAATCTAAAAAAGCAGAACTAATATCATGAAGTATATAAAGTATAACTAATATCATGAAGTTTACAGTAACCTAGGTTAAGTTGTCTGCCATAACCAAGAAGAGGTTTTGCAGAAAGGTTTTACCTTTAATAATCAGGTAACAATTCTTTACTTGTTTGGATAAAAACAACTTGTGAATGTTTTTTAAATGTTTTTTAAATAAACTCACCCAACAGCAGCAGATTTGTAGCCACTTCCAACTTGGATAAATGAACAAACAGCTGCTGAATTACGAACTTGTGAAAGTAGAGCCTCTGCAACATGAGAATTTTCCATGTTGAAAACTCCATCTGTGATGACAACAATAGCTAGAAATCAAAATTACACAGATATACAGAGAGCTTTCTAATTGATCAACTCAAAATATATGAAACCATGCTATATATGGTTATTTTACAATGTTATGATAACAATAATGGCAAAAAAAAAAAATCTTTGCAAGTTTTTGTTAGAATTTATGCTGTTTTTGTTGTCCATAAACCTGTTTTTGAGTTTACTCTCTCAATAAATAGTGAAAAGTTAGACATATTACTTAAACAGATTTGTGTTACATATAAGTTGTTGTACAATACTATTTAATTTAAAAGTCATTTAACATTAAAAAAAGTTTTCATCACAGATTATGGCTTAATTTTTGCCTTGAATCTCTTCTTTTAACTTATATATTTAATTTATTTAAGAATCTAGATTAGGGTTTTGTTTATTGCTTTTTGATTTTAATCCTGTAGCATTCAGTGCATAAAGTTTTGCCACAAACAACAGAAAAATCCTTTGAAACCAGATTAAATCTTGCAATTATTGAAGTTTACACATTTATCTGTCAAACTTTTTATCTTAACAACTTGCTAAACTAAAAAGTTGGCAATTGATTAAGATTAGTTGTCCTGTGTTCCTTCTTGTAGTCATCTTTCTACTATAAGCTCACTTAAAATGCTTACAAACTAATACAAAAATCAACTGACAATTTAATTATCAAAAGAAATGTCTTGTTTATCTGATTTTATTAAACCCACAAAAATTGTATATCACTTTGACAATTTGAATATCAAAAGAAATTATAATTGTTAACACAAAAGTTAAAAAAAAAAAAATGAAACTTATGATCATTCTTTAAAAAAAAAATAATAAATAGATGAAAACTTAAATAATGAAAATTGTATTTGCTTTTAATAAAAAAAGTCAATAAATAATATAATAATAAATATACTATATTTATTGTTATAGTTACATAATTACAATAATTATTATCATTTTGCTGTTGTTACTATTGTTTTTTTAATACATTTTTATTTGCATTTATTAAATAAGTCCTAAATGTCACTAAAACATAGAAATCTTAAAACATGTCTTCTTTGCATTTCAATGTATTAAAACGTGTCTTCTTTCCATTTCAATGTATTATGCATTAAAATTTATCTAAAATGTTTAAAAAACAATAATTCATACTCTAATTGAGTCTTACAGTTAATCAAATTTTTTTTAAAAGATTGTAGATGATGGTATATAATTATTAATTAAATAATTAAATAAAATTAGATAATAGTATATGATTGTTAATATAATAATTAAATAAAATTAGATAATGGTATATAATTAAACATTTTTGGGATTTTGAGTGTCCATTTTAGTTCCAAAAATTTACAATTCAATATTTTTAAATAAAATTAAAAATGGATTTTATTGTAATTTCTAAAAATGGCATTTTTAGAAATGCCATTTTTAGAAATTACAAAAAAAAAAAAAAAACTATGAAATATTAAAGTATGAAATATTAAAATATTAAAATATTAAATTTCAAAGTTCAATGACTTGTCACGTTACCACAGTTAATGTAGGCCATTTTAGTAACACAACCATCAGATCTTGACATACATTTATGCTATATACATTTATATATTGTAAAAATAAACAAACCTGCACTTGCATTGTCTGGAAGAAGTTGGAGGGCCAGTAACCCATCACGAATAATATAAAACAAGCCTGTTTCATTAGATTTTGATTGCTCTACTCCACTTGCATGCTTTTCCCCAACCTAAAACACAATATCAAAACTTAAGATCTCAAACAAAATTAAAAAAAAACACCTGAAAATACTTATAACTCAAAACTTAAAAGATAATCTTTTAGTTAATAAAATAATATTTAAGTTCTTAGGGATTGTCCATTAATAACGCAACACAAATTATATTTAAAAAACAGAAGTAGGAGATATTAAGCTCTTTTACGCTGTGATCTTCATTAAACTTAAAGAGCTACTTTGACTTTTTATTTAAATTAAGACTCTGCGAGGGAAAACTTTTGATCTTTTTTGTTTTGTTTATTAAGAAAGTTTGCCTTACGTAATTTATGGATGATCCCTTATATATACAGTAAATTCCATAAAACCTGAACCTCTAAGGAACAAATAAACACTTTAATGGTTGAAAATGGTTTGATTTTAATGTTTTTTATGAGAAATTTGGTTCAACACATATTTGAAAATGTCTTAAGTTACTGGAATTTTAAACTCCCAACAAAGAGAAATAAGCAAGTAGTAATAAGCAAACAACCACTATTAAGTTAGGAGTTGCTAAAAAACAAAGAATAGTGCTAAAGCGGGACAAAACAGTTGGCAAAAGAATTAAAAAGTTGGAGATGAAGATTAAAGAGAGTTCTGATCAAGCAATCGAAAAGACTTTTTTTCAAGAAAGGAGCAAACACAAGTTAAATTGTCAGCAAATAGAACCATTTTAGATATAAGTTGTTGAAAAGATCATTTATGTAAATAATACAGAAATACAGGACCAAATATATATATATATATATATATATATATATATATATATATATATATATATATATATATATATATATATATATATATATATATATATATATATATATATATATATATATATATATATATATTTAAATATACATACATATATTTAAATATATATATATATACATATATTTAAATATATATACATATACATATATACATATATATATATATATATATATATATATATGTATATATACATATATACATATATATATATATATATATATATATATATATATATATATATATATATATAATTTATATATGTATATATATATATACATATATATATATATATACATATATATATACATATATATATATATATATATATATATATATATATATATATATATATATATATATATATATATATATATATATATATATATATATATATATATATATATATATATATATATATATATATATATATATGGTTAGAATTCAATAAATATGGCTGCGTATAAACTTTTTTTTAAATATATATATTTTTTCTTTAATACATAATTATTTCGATATTTCGCTGATCTATTGTGATCAGCGTCATCAGGTATAATAAATAAAATAGTTACAAAAATCGTTATAGTAAAAACAAAGCGTTAAAAAGATAACATTAAAAAGCCATAATATAATACAGAAAAAACTTTTTCAAATAACTGACGTCAGCAGATTTTATTAAAAAATGGCCCCCAGGTTTTGGTTGTTACATTATCGCCGTCATTCCGATTGAGAACCACGTCACCATTTCTCAACTCCTGTTGAACCCTAGCCTTGCTTATTTCGAGTGACTCTCTGATTTTCCGAGTTCGATATTCTGGGGCTACAGATAATATTTTGGGGTGCAACCAATCAAACTTACCATGGCATGTTTTAGAATGCTCAGTTGCACCCAAACTGGACCATTTTCCTTTTAAGCTGTTTTTTTGGTGTTCAATACACCTCAATATCACCTTCTATTTAGTTTCGCCAATGTATATCGAACCGCATGAACATTTTAGCTGGTATACGCCAGGGTCTGTGTTTAGTGGTAGTTTAGTTTTATTGTTGCAGAAAATATTTTTTAAATTGGGAGTTGATGTGAAAATAACTTTTATGTTTTGCTTTTGAAATTTTTTACGAAGTTTTGGACCAACAATTGGTATCCAAGGTAGTTTTATAAAGGGTTGGGTATCTATTGGTTGAAATGTGGTGTTTAATATTTTACCATATTTTAACGTATAACAAGAAAATGACATTCAAAGATTATATATATATATATACAATCCTCGGAATTAGGGTTGTTTCTATGTTTTATGGTTAGATCTTTGTATCAAATAATTTTTGACGACCTCATGCTGACCT
>NC_061160.1:54878226-54930726 GCF_022113875.1 Hydra vulgaris
TACTTTTTTTAATAAATTAGACGCTGTTGGAAGATCAGCATTAAAATTTCTTTTTAGCATTTCAAAATACAGCAAAAACTATCTGCATTTCTACTTTAAAATTTATGACGTAACTGCCATCCTCAATTATTGGCATCTTCATGCAATACGAATTCTTCAGCTTCAGATAAAAATAGAAGACATTTAATTCAATTTATGAAAATTTATTAAGCGATTATTCATATTTATGTAGATGTCCAAAGAGAGTTAAAGGTTATAAAGTTAACTAAAAATTGATGAGTTCACTAGGGTGTGAACAAAATTAAAGTGAAAACATTGATCGTTTTTTGATTAGTTTAGATATAGTTTATTTTAAAATATACTGTTGATTTAAATTATTCTTTTTTGATTTTACTTTAGTTTTATTGTAAAGTTTAAGTATTCGTTTTATATTTAGTTTTTTTTTTTTAATTTAATTCAATTTAGACTGTTTAGTTATAAATATTCATTTTATATTTAATAAAAATTTATACGTTTCGGAAGAGTTATTCGTTATGTAATTAGTTTATATTTAGCTTATATAACTTAATATATATACTTTTGTGAAATCATTTCATGTTTAGTTTTTTAATTTAATTTACAACGTTTGGTACAAATATTCATTTTATGTTTATTAGATCATTTATATTTAGTAAATTATATTTTTGATTAAATTTATATGGTTATAGTAAAATTATTCATTTTATATTTAGTTTACATTTAGATTAAATTACTTTTATATCGTTATTTGTTTTAATTTAATTTGTCTTTAATTTTTAATTAACTCAGGTTTAGTGCAAATATTCGTTTTAAGTTTGTACTAATTTTTTAAGCCCCCAAGTTTAGTTTTTAAGTTGGGTAAATATAACATAATTAATAGAAATAATAGTATAATTAGAGAAAATTTATGACTTAAATTTTAATCAGTGGGAGTAATTGTCCTAAATTTTGTGATATAATTTAGATGAAATCCCAATTTAGAAAAAATTTCCTTGTAACACACGAATTTATGTGTACGCGAAGTGGTCTGCCTATTAGATTAATATGATAAATAAATAATTGTATAATAAAGTTTTGAAGATATTTATACAAAACAAATAATAAAAAAAAATGATATTATACCAAGCAATGAAGTAAATATAACCTATGTTATTGCAGCGAGAATACGCATAAAGTTACAAAGATCTTGTTATGGGGAGAATAAATTTTTTAAGGATTTTCAAGCTCTCCATGGTTAATGGAAAAGTTGCCAACGACCTTAGTGAAGTGACTGATGCAGCTACTAGTTGCACCATCTGCAATCTGACCAGCTACAATAGGAATGAGCTATAGAAGGTTTATAAATTACGGCAAATCTTCTAGATATTAGACTTTGACATGTCTTGTCCTTAGGTTGGGTTTTAAAAAATAGCAGGAGGTGAAGATAAAGAACTACTTCACCTAAAAAAAGACAGGTTCAAGTAGCCTTGATATCAATGTTGATATTCCAAAGTTAGGAGAATCTGGAAAATCTAATGATGGCAATGTTGACTGGAGGTTCTTTAGGTTGTACGAAAATCAACAGTGTTGATAATAAGCTGTTACAGACGTTTTACATAACTCTTTGAATTCTTTGTAGCAATGTGGTGATGAACCCTAACAAGTTTCACCAGTATAACTTAGAAACTGCACGACTGTACACCAGGTTGTATAACTAGCATCATATACTTTAAGAAGTCGGATCTCTGTCAGAGGAGCAACAGTAGTCCTCTAACAAAGTATTCAAGCAAAACAAGTAGGATTACACAAAGAAATTCTTCTAAACCGAGACAAATAATGTTTTTATGATGAGGATGCTTTACAACTCCAATCTTAGGGTGTCCAGAATGAGGAACAGTCAGGATAAGGTCAAAAAAATTTAGCTTCCTGATGAACCTACAGAAGGCGAATTAGCCTATCGGAGAAAAAATTAGATAATTATTTTTACTAATTCATTATTGCTCTGTTCTTTGAGAACATTGAGCGCTCTATTTGTAGAATACACTAACTTAATTTTTATATTTATATATTCATATATATATATATATATATATATATATATATATATATATATATATATATATACATATATATATATATATATATATATATATATATATATATATATATATATATATATATAATATATATATATATATATATATATATATATATATATATATATATATATATATATATGATATATATATATGTATATATATATATATATATATATATATATATATATATAAATATATATATATATATATATATGTATATATATATATATATATATATATATATATATATATATATATATATATATGTATATATATATATGTATATATATATGTATATATATATATGATATATATATATATATATATATATATATATATATATATATATATGATATATATATATATGTATATATGTATATATATATCATATATATCATATATATATATATATATATATATATATATACATATATATATATATAAAATGGGGTTGGGCAGCAAGTTTAGGAGGCTTATTTGCAAACATAGGGGCTCCTTTTCAAATTTAAATAGCTTTACTAGTTACAGCTTTATTATATAGATAAGGACCATGATACAAAATAGAGAAATGCGAGATATTTGTTTTTTTAAAGGGTAGTTTATAGTCTCCTTTTTCTCTTGAGTCGTATCTATTTTTGCTATTATGAAAGAAATTTTTTGAGAAACGGAATGAGCCATGTCCAGGTTTATATTTTAGCATATACGTCACATTTTGGAATATGTATGTATGTATATATATTTATCTGTTCAGCGAAAAGCTTTTGAAACAGTTTAAGGCAACATTTTTTATCTTAATTTTTTCCATCTTTTTAAGTAGGATCTACAGTGTTGAACACTTTAGATAATTCAACAAAAATTCTAAGTACAAATTTCAGAATTTAAATAAATCTAAGGCAAATAGCCTTTTTTATTTTTAGCGATTTTTTTCGGTTTCTATTTGATTATAATTTAGTCTATTGAAATTTAAAATGTTATTATAATTTTTATTATCGGTCTCAAAAGAGTTACTTAAGCATTGAATTTTGTAAATTATGTTAGGCCAATAGTTGCAAAAAAATATTGAAATTTTCGGTAATATAATAGAAAGTTAAATGATTTTACTTTTATAAGTTTAGTTTTAAAATTGTTAAATTGTAGTTATATTTTTTATTTGTTAAATTTTAGTTACATTTTTTATTTGTTAAAATTGTAGTTACATTTTTTATTACTTGAAGTAATAAAAAATGTAACGGAAAATGATCTGAAATTTTCGTTTTGATGGTTCCTGCTATTAATATGGTTTCTAAAAAAATGTGTCAATAGAAAAATGTGTCAATATGTAGTCTGTAGTTGAAGCGGAGGTAGTTATTCGGCTCGGTTTGTTAATGATTAGAAGAATACATTACTGAAACATATTGTCTAAAAATAATTTAGTAATCGCATATTCATAAGTAATTGCATAACAGGTTGAAGTTATAATATTTATCTATGATTTTTTAATGTTTATCTCAATCGTAAAAACTCCACTGTTTTTATCGGAATTTGAGAGGTTTTTTTCTTTTATTTTAATCGTTTGATTATTTCGGATATATGTAGTAGGGTGTCCAAAAACATACTCCCCCCCCCCCCCAGGGTACCTCTCAAGATCCTTCTTGAGGTTTTTTTTTTTTATTTATTTAATTTTGCCGTAGAAAGTTAGAATTTATAAAATAACATAAATAATAAAACAAATGGCTGGAGCAAGAAGAAGACATCAGTTTGTTTTATCACCGAGCCCCATAGTGACTTCATTACAGGTCGTTTTTTACAACAAATTATATAAAATCGTGATAAATTGTTTGTGATAAAATATGTAAAAATGTGAAAAACTACGTTTTACAATTGATATAACTGTTTATATATAAATTCGTTTAGTAAAATAAATTTAGAACAAGTAAAAGTTAAAACAAATAAAAGAAATAAGTTGTGCTAATTTATTTTTTTACTAAAAAAGAAAAAGAAAATTTAAGACCGTAGATAATAAAAAACGTATTGATTTAGATTTGAACTGTTCAAGTGTATTTCTTTTGATAGTAACAATCTGGAGAAAAATTTTCCACAAATAAGGTCCGCGGTGTTGGATTGAGTATGAATTTAACTTTAATGTGAATTTTGGGATGACAAAGTTGTTATATGAGAATCTAGTAGGGTATTTATGACTTATTTCGCTAAAATAGGGTTGAAATATCGGCGGAGATAGTCCATTTTTTATTTTGTACATAAACTGTAAAACAAGATGTACGTTAATTTTGTATATATTCAATGCTCCAAGTTTGCATAAGAGAGGTTCACTAGACGCTTTTTTACTGACTCCGAAGACAATTCTACAGGCATGTTTTTGTTTACTGTAGAGTTTTTTAAGCTTAGTACAGTTTGTGCTTGCCCAGGCCATGTTACCATAGCTTAGATGACTATGTATTAATGAAAAGTATAAACTTCTTAAGGAAATGATATTTAGGAAAGGTTTTGCTTTATACATTAATGAAATATTTCTTGAGAGCTTTCTCTCTAAAGTGTTTATATGGAGCTTCCACGACAAATTTTCATCCAAGACCACACCTAGAATGTCTATAAAATTTTCTCTTTTTATATTAGTATTATTTATTTTAAGATCAGGTAGTTTAAGAGGAATATTTTCGTTTTTATTTGGTTTATGAAATAGGATGAACTTGGTTTTTTTGACATTCAAACCAACGAAGAAAAATCAGTAGTCTTCAGTAATTTTTTCTAATTTTTTTTTTCTATTAAACTTATTGATGATTAAAAAATTAAATAATAATATTATTGTTTTTTTTTTCTGTTTTTTTTGTTGTTGTTGAATATTGCATTTTAATTAAGATATAATAATGTAATTATAATTTTATACAAAAAAACAACACAACAATTTCATTAAATGAATTTCATGTAACAAATAAACATGAAAATTTTGGCATTAATAAAATTGTGCTCATATTAACTCATATTTACAAAATATGAGTAACTTAGAGTAGGGCTCAAAAATGTATTTATCTTTGCTTATTTTATGTTAAACAAAATCTGAACATTGATATGCTTATAACCATTTTACTCATTAAAAAAACATGTCAAATTAAGCCGCTGTTGGTCAATTAAAAGGTAAAATTTAATTACTGAGCTTTGGTCACATGTTTGTAAAATTTTTGAGATGATGAAATCAATATAAATGATTGTACATTATATAACTTAATAAATCATAGTATTTTTTAAAATGGGTTGTCTTCGCTAGAAAGCTAAGAATAAAAGAAAATAGAGAAAGATACAGACAATTCCCATAAAGCTAGTGTTTCTTCTAAAGTATTCTATTAATCAGTTGCCCATGAACCAGCTCCCATGCATTAGAAATGTGCTTAGATATATATACACTTTGTCAATTCTTCAAGGTCTTTAAAGTTTGAATTTACTAAATCAGTTGCAGCTTATTCTCAAAGGTTTTTAGGCAAAGATCTTATCATCAAGGTTGGACTTTGTAAAGATCTCAATTACAGATGTGTAACTGCTCTTTGAATGGATCTGTGGAACAAGGCTGGTTTTGGAGAACTCATTATTTCTGGAGCTACTGTCATGTAAAAAAATGCAATTTTTAATTATGTAACTAAAAATTAATTTTGATATATCGTGTAGTTTGTTTGGACTCAAATAAAAATACTTTAATAAATATTTTTATTTGAACCCAAACAAACTGCACGAAAATAAAATATATATTTTGTATTTGTAGGGCCTAATTTAGATAGAAATATGATAAATCCAATAAATGGTTATGTGTTTCCATTAATCTCTTGTTTAAACACATTTGAATAATCTTTTTCAGAATTCGAAAGAGCTTTTAAAATGCTTATTACTAATAAAGCAAAAGGTCATGATGATACAAATTGTAATATAGTTATAGATTCATACAATACTATAAAATATTTTCTTTTTAAATTTTTTAAATGTTCCATAAATCAAGGAGTTTTCCCTGATCAATTTTTTTTTTTCAAATATATTTCGCTGTTTATATAAAAATAAAATAATAAAATTACAATGAAACTTTTACGTTACACAAAGAATATATATAAAACAAACAGGGGCTCAAAGAAGATAAGGATGACTAGTGTCACCACAATCTTTTCATAGAGCCCCTTTACAATATCATTTAAATTGAAAATAGCTAAATTTACGCCTATGTTAAAAATTGGTGTCAAATGCAATTATCGGCCAGTACCTGTCTTCTCTGTTTTTTCGAAATATTTTAGAAAGAATTTTGTTCAACCGTATATCTAATCATCTTACTAAATAATATTATAGATTTTTATAATATGCATTATTAAAATCAATTTTTCAAAGAAATAACTCTAATGAACATGCAATAATTCATCTTACTCGAAATATAACTAATTCATTTGAAAAGTCAGAATTTACTAGAGCCATTTTTATAGACTAATCTTAGGCTTTTGACACTATTGACCATGAAATGTTTAAAAAACTTGCATATTATGTATCATTGGTCGAGCTTTAATGCAAATTAAAAGTTATTTAAAACATCGCAAACAGTTTGTCCACGTTAAAGAATCTTTTTCACGTGATTTTTTAAATATAACCTGTGAATATTCGCAATGAGCTATTCTAGGACCTTGGCCGTCCCGAACGGAGGTGTAAGGGGTGTCCCACCTCCCCAAAGTTGTCATATATGCATTTGAGTTGGCACATTTGAATATTTAGCATTTGAGTTAGCAAGCTATAGTTGGCAAATTTCAAATATCAAGGACCTTTTTTTTTTCGGTGTTTCATAGTTAGCAAAAATTACGTACTAACCCCCTTCCCCCATAAGAAACCTCATCGGGACGGCCCTGACTAGGACCTTATTATTTCTAATTTATGTTAATGATCTCTATAAAGTCTCAAAATTAACAGCACTAATATTTGCTTGATTAATGATTCAAACATATTCCTGTCTAATGATCGATAAACTTCTTTATGGTATTAACGTTGAGCTATCAAAAATCTCTGACTGATTCAAATCTAATAAACATTCACTCAATATTGATAAAACTAAATAGACACTCTTCCATCTGAGTTCTAAAAAAAACTTACTTCCAAGTGATATGTTTATCTTTATATTGATAACATTCAAATAAATAGAGTAAAGTTTATAAAATTTCTAGGTATAATTATAGATGAAAATCTATAATGGAAGATTCACATCAAACAGCAGCAAGATTGCAAAAAGTATTGGAGTTTTATTTAAAGCAACAAGCGTTTTAAATAAACATTTATTAACTCAACTATATTACTCTTTTATACACTGTCATATTAATTATGCTAATAATGCTTGGGGTAGTATCCATAAAAATAAACTGAAGCCTCTTTATTCTTAAATATATCTGTTAATATTTTTAATGTTCTTTGTTTCATGTTTAAATGTAAAAGCAACTTATCTCCAGCTTCCCTTCTTGATTAATTTTCTTTAAAAGATATCTTAATAATTTTTCGATTTATATATCTTACTTATATTTCTTTTGTTTTTAAATTAATGTCATTATATTTCTTTTGTTTTTAAATTAATGTCATTATATTTCTTTTGTTTTTTAATTAATGTCAGGTCAGGTTTATCCTGTTACTGGTAACATGTAACCCAGTACAATCTGCTTCATGTCCTGCTGCTTTGTAGGATATGCCTTTTTAGGCAAAGGCTAGGAGATGCAAACTCCGACATAAAACACCCCCTGCCTTGGGGCTCTTGGTTGAGTAAAGGCTAGAGACGGTGTCTCGATAAAAATACTCATCTTGGGCAGATGTTAAATGCATCCGGCTGCTGTCTTGTAGAAGGCCTCCTAGGCAAAGACTTAAGGGGCAAACAGATTCTATCTGTTGACCAGCCTCGCACCCCTTCTTCATCTATTAGGCTGGCGCAGATGTACTTTTAATACATTGTTTCCAGTTTAGGATGTTGAACGCTGGATCTTCTTGACTCGATTCATGGGTTTTGCTTGTGTCTCTGTTTTTATGACTAGGCAACTCATTCTATTATCTCCAAATGAGGGTACAGCTTTAAAACTCAGTTTTATGGTTCTGAGGCCGGCTGGTAGTCAGGTTTCCCGAACTCTGTGGTAGCTCTCAGAGAGGCTGATTCCATCAACAGCTGAAAAATATCAGAGTACTAACGGTGTTATGTTGCGCATGGATGGTGTCCCTGTTTGTACTTTTGGTGTGCATTGCCAAGGCCACATTGAAGCCCTTTGTTACGGCTTAGGGTTTATTAGTGGAAATGAGGCAATTGCTTGAGCTATAAAACAGTGTACTGAGTACTATCTATGTTTCGAGTCAAGTTCTTTAACAAATTTAAAAATGAATAAAGTAACAAAAACTATAAAACACAAAAAACCACAGTCATCACCAAGTTCGCTAAACTTATCATTCACCAATATTCGTGGTCTTCGAAGTAACTTTTCTTCTGTTGAGTCTTATCTCTTGCAAATTTCACCAGACCTACTTGCTCTTTGTGAGACTAATTTGAGTTCAGCTGTCTCATTTTGTGATCTTAGTGTTGATGGTTATCTTCCTTTAATTTGTAAAGACTCCAATAGTCACATGAAAAGTTATCCTTGATGGATAGCACTCTTCTTCTTATTCTGTAACCTCACGGGTTCCCCAAGGTTCAATCCTTGGCCCTATACTCTTTTTAATTTACATTAATGATCTTCCAGATTTTCTCACATCTAAGGTGGCATTGTTCGTTGATGATACTACCATTTATTCTTGTCACGATAAGAAGCCAACTCCCTCTGATTGCTTGCAGGGGGCATCTGAGCTTGAAAAAGATCTCACTTTTGCTACAGCATGGGGCTCACAGTGGCTGGTGAACTTTAATTCAATTCTTTTAGACAAGGTGCAAAAACGAATTGTAAACATAGTTGGACCTGCTCTTGCAGCCAACATTCAACCTCTGTCACATCGTTGTAATGTTGCTTCTCTTTCTCTTTTCTACAAATACTATAATGGGCACTGCTCGAAAGAGCTAGCGTCTCTTGTGCCATCTACTAAAATTCATTCTCGTGTTATTCGTCATTCAATTAAGTCTCATCCTTTTTCTGTTACTGTTCCTAAGTGCTTCAAAAACTCTTATTCGTCTAGTTTTTTTCCTCGAACATCAGTTCTTTGAAATTCGCTTCCTTCATCTTGCTTTCCTGATTCATACAATTTGCAATCTTTTAAGTCGTCTGTCAATCGTTATCTTGCTTTACAATCTTCATCTTTTTTCTTCCAGTAACTTCCAACACTAATTAGTGGTTACTTGCAGCCTTGTTGGAAGCGAAGATAATTAAAAAAAAAAAATAATAAGAAATAAGAAATGATAATTTTCCAAACAAACTTTGATAATTTTTGCATTTCTTTTCGTGGAGCTTGTTAATGGAATCATATAATTTTAAAAAATTTGGATTTTTCTCATGAATGGAATTATTATTTTTTCAGAAGAAAACTAAAAGAAGTAATTTTTTCAATTGAAAATATACTTACCATAAAACCGCCTAAGTTCGGTCACGATATAACTTCGGTCATTTAACAAAAAATATAAAAAAAGCAAAACTCAAATTTTACAAACTTTTTTTTCTCAAATAATATTTGTAATTAGTTCTTAAGTATGAATCTATAAAAAAATTAATATATATATATGCAGCCTGCTGAAATATTTCTTTAACAAAACAACAATTTGAAAAAATGCATACTGTTAAAATCTAAAATAAGTAAACTATTAAAATAAATGATCATTTTAGTATTATTAAGAATCATTAAATTAATTATATTCACAAAAAAAAATATTAATTTGTAAAAATTAACTAATTTTTTTTTAACAAAATTAGTGAAATTTTTAAATACTCTAACTTCGGTCATTCACGGATAAACAACGAAGGAGACAATTAGCAGTAATATTGTGAAATATTGACAAGTGTTGCGGATGTAAAATAAATATCAAGCTTGTGACATTTTTTTTGGAGATAAAATAATACTCAACGACAATTATGGATGCGATGCGAACCCTGAGACGATTGTTTGTTTGGATCTTGCTGTTCTACTATGGTCAACGATACGTGCAAGAATTTCCAGTAAATATCGATGGTTAAGAGCACAAAGGGAATATGTCCATCATTTTACGGTTTTGAGTTATTGCGCGCGCACCATTCAGTAAGTGATAAGGGTACTATGGTAAAAATAGTAAAAAATAAGACAGAATTAATTGAGGAATGCATTTGGTTAAAAATCATGACAATAAATAAATATCATGAATTATTGTATGTTTTCAAACTTTCAAATTCAGATTTCTCAAAACAATGGTTAGTGGACGTATTCCCTTTGTGCTCTTAACCATCGATATACAAAGCTCATTTAAAGCAAAGTAGTGTTTTTTTTGTTAATTGAAAAAACTCTTTTTAAATTAACTGAAAAATATATTTTTAATTGTATTAACCGGTGGCGTACCAAATGTGATTATGTCCAAAGTAACAAAATAGTTGACTAATTACAATAAAAATTTAAAATACTACTACTTATATTTAAAAAGATTTTTTTTTATGTGCTCCTTCTTGTTTTATTTGGTGCCCCAAAAGACTTTTTTTTTTGAGCCCGGGCCAACGCCCTCTTTAGTTTCTGGTATTACCTGAATTTATATCGTAATTTTACAATAAAAAAACATTTAAAAAATAGTTTCCATTAAAGTTTGTGATACGATATTAGTATTTATATAGTGGCCCAACTTAAGAGATAGTATTAAAAGTTCGGTCAAAGAAGATAAAAATCAAAGTAGATGTTTCCATTTTAAATTAAATATTGAGTACTAGTTTTTATTTTTTATTTCTTTATTAATTATCAATAAAATTTTCTGTATGTTTCAGGAGCAAAAATTAAAAAATTTTATATCTATGCGTGTTAAATAAATGTTCAAAGCTTAAGTGACCGAACTTTTACGTTATATACTTTTAAATAATACCCAGTTTTGTTTTACACAATTATATTTAACTTTTATCCAATATAAATTTAAAATATGAGAAAATGTTTTTTCTTTCTCATTTTACGGCATTAATTTTTAGTGATAATTTATGTAAATCTAGGGGATCTTTAGCGTTTCAATTTGTTTATATTAGTAGACTATTAATATTTACCACTAACTAATATTATTAACATTTATTTTTATTATAACTTATAATAATGTACAGTGACGGGTCCAGGTGTGTGTGTGTGGGGGGGGGGGGTATGCGGGTATGCATCCCCCTTACCAGAATCTGAAAGTCCTAAAATATCTTAGAAATTGTGGACCTTTTATTTTTTTAGGAAACGCAAATATAAAACGGTAATATAAAATACAAAAATATTTCAATATCCCCTCCCACCACCACCACCTAAAAGTTCTGGATCTGTCACTGATACTGCAGTATCAGTGACAGATCCAGAAATTTTAGGTGGTGGTGGTGGTGGTGGAAGGGGATATTGAAATATTTTTGTACAATGCAAAATAATGGGAAAAAATGCTAGAAGACAAGATTTTTTTTTTTTATAAAGAACGCGGATACTCAAAGAAGATCGTTAAGTCTTGTTACAGAGAGCCGCTGTTGAAGTAGTTTGAATAAAATAAATTTAAACTTTTGGTACATTACTGATTTAAATTACTTTTAAAGTATATACATTTCGTATACATGTATTATGAAATGTATATACTTTAAAAGTAATTTAAATCTGTAATGTAAAGACCAAAAGTTTAAACTTATTTTATTCAAACTACTTCAACAGCGGCTCTCTGTGACAAGACTAACGATCTTCTTTGAGTATCCGCGTTCTTTATTAAAAAAAAATCTTGTCTTCTAGCATTTTTTCCCATTATTTTGCATTGTACAGGTGCGATGGAGATTGAAATGCAATTTTCTAGGTCAATTCTGCAACCTTTTTTGAACAGTGGCTTTACCTTCGCCAAAAGCCATGACTTTGGGACTACGCCTTGATCTAACAAGTTCTGAAAAATAATGGCAAGTAGGGCAGCCGCCGCATTGGCACAATCTTTAAGCACAAATGAGCTAATATAGTCACCTTCAGTTTGTAAAGTGTTTGTAAAGTGAAGTGAAGATAACGGAGGAGATTGAAGAGGGTATGCCTTTGACGAAAGGCGGTAAAGATTAATCTGACGGTTTAACCGTTTATATTGACCGGAACTGATTGTGTAGTATATTGGCAATTAATACTCGGTTATTACCTGTTTCCCCAGAGGGTGAGCACATAAAAGATTTTGGACAGCCTCTAATTAGTCCTATTAAGCTGTGGATGGCCTGGAAAAATTATAGTCTGAAACTTAATAAAGAAAAAAATTGATAAGACAGTCCTGCTACTTCAAATTGTGCTGCTGTGGAGGCAAAAAAAAAAAAGAAAAAAAAAAAGGAAACCCTTTGCTAGAAAAAACTTTAACGTTCATTTTAACAATTAAAAGTTTTTTTGCTTAATTTACTTGTTTGCTATAAATATATAAGGTCAGATTTAAAAAATTGAAAATACATATTGTTAAGGGGTGGATATGCACCTTTGGAAATCTATCGAATTTATGCATGTAATTGAAAAACAATCCATTTTATAAACTTTTATACCGATTGCAATTAATCGACACTTTTTAAGCCGGTTTTCTAAATAAGCGCAGCTTTGTTGCACAGGAATAAAGTTGCGCTTATATATAAACAAATGCAAATGTAAAAAATCAATTTTTATAACGTTTTATACAGGATCGTGTGTAATATAAGAAAATCTTTCTAATAGCTGCAGGTTTTTTTTCCTCAAGCTGTTTTGTTTTGAATTTTTGTGATTATGTTATTGTATTTAAAAAAATTAACAAGATTTAAAAAATATGAAATATTGTCTCCTCCAAGTAGAAAATTTGAGACTTTAATTTTAAATTTGCCCCTCTCTTGATAATTTTGAATTGTTAAAATTATCTCATCTTTTTCTTATACCATTAAAAATGATAGACGCGGCTTTTCGCTGAGCCATGGAAGTATAAAACAGATGGTGTTTCAACCGCATTAAAATGCTTCGAGACTATGCTTGCAACCTTTTGTTTCGTAAATAAAAAGACAACGACATCAAGCTATACTTAAACCCTTAATCTTTATACGTTGACGCAAATAGGTACGTTTATAATAATTTGAAAATAATATTTTGGCGGTTCGCCAATAATATTCAAGTATAAACATTAAAAATGGCGATAGAGAAACGGCAAACAAACGCTTTTTCTTAAACTTTACATTAAATGAATGGAATACTCCATTCATTTAATTTAAAGTTTAAGATATAATATAATAAAAATATAAAATATTTAAAAATATTAAATGCAAATACATTTTTATTACCAAAGGTTACATCAGTAACCTTTGGTAATAAAAAGGAAATAAAAGTGTATTGTTAGAAAAAGTCATGTAAAAAATCTTAATTGGTAATAAGTTCGATTATGTTCTTTTTAAATTTTTGAGAGGTATTGGCTTCTTTAAGTTTACAACTCATGCTTGTAAAATGGTTCCATAGCATTGGGCCACGTTAGGAAATGGCAAAGCTCGTAAGTTTTGATGTACGGAAAGGTTTTTTAAATCTTCCGGTAGATCGAGTATTGTATCGGTTTAATGTTTTAGGGAAAATATATTCGAAAACCTTCGGCGTTTTTTTTTGACTGATGTTGGAACATAAATTGTGGAACTTTGAAAATATTTAGTTCATAAATATCATGTGCCCTAATAATTAGAAGAGGTTTAGTAATTGTGAAGCAATTTTGATAATGAATAATGCGTGCTGCATGATTCTGTTGTTTAAGGAGACATTCGAGTTTAGATTTATTTGAAATTTTTGAAAAAACTGGTATATTGATCGATCATTTGTAACCAGACTTCCATCTCCTGATTTAAAAATGGCTGTAATAATTGCAACCTTTAGTTTATCTGGAAAAACACTTATTTTAAGTGATTTGTTAAAAATATTTAATAAAATATCTTTAATAAGTTCGTAGCAGTCTTTGATTATGCTTGCTGAAATAGAATCATAGCATGTTGCTCTATTTATATTTAGTTTTTTTATTTAGTCATCAAGTTCTTTACAAGTGAGCTTTTTAAATGCTAAGCTTTTATCAGACTTCAATAGATAGTTCAAGAAATGTGAATGAGTGTGTTTAATTTTACTGGCTAAGTTTAGACCAATATTTATTAATATAAATTGAAAAATAGAAAGACAAAGAACAAGAATTTGTTTTTATAGTTTAACATGTTTCTTCTCTGTATTATAAAACGAAGCTATGTGTTCATAACTTTTGTTTATTTGATCTTACAATAAAATCCGGATACTGTTACTTGTGGAATAAAATTGAGGGTGGACTAATTGCAAAAGAATATGAAAGCATAATGGGAAAATTCATTAACCATAATTTTCTTCCCAGACTCAACAGGCAAATTGATTTTATATAGTAATGGTTGCAGGCCAAAATAGAAATTCAATATTGTCGAATGTTTTGATGAATATAGCTATTTCAAAATAAATAAACATTGAGCAGAAGTATTTAGAGGTTGGGCATACCCAAATGGAGGTCAACTCAATGCATGCATGTATAGAGAAAAAACTAAAATACCTGTAAAGTACTACGGAATTTGTAGAAGTGTTCCGAAAAAACCAGAACCCTATGATATTTCTTACCTTACTAATTCATTTTTCAAATCATTTGACTCAATCAAATTTTATAAATCAATAAGACCTGGAAAAATTAAAGGGGACCCCAAGGTATTATTTTACCAAATATTTACATACATTTTTCTTTAAGTCATTGGATTTTTTTTACTTAAAGGTATTTGGATTTATTACTAATAGAAAATATGTTTTTATGGTGGCTGACATTATGGCTTACAATATAACATAGATGGCAACATCAACTATAAGCTAAGGTTTACAGATGAGTAAGGTTTACTTCCATAGTTAAAACCAAAAAAATTTTTGACGTTACTTTGTGGTAAAAAAACTAGAAAAAAGATTTAGTTTGAATTTTTTTAGAAAAATTCCTTTTATTAAAAATATATTTTTATCGGATATGTTCTAATTATAATAACTACTATGTTATTCTCTTTAAAATATTTATTCATTACTATTGTAATAAATACAAACTCTTATCCATGAAATGTAACTGTACCAGTTTTATATCTTTTTGTACAATTGCATGCACCGTAATCAAAAATAATCAAAAAATGTAAGATAAATGCAAAAGTAGCTCGACGTTAAAAAGTTTTTTTTATTGCAAAAAAGTGACATCATTGCGTAAAATGTTTTTTGGCTAAAGCGTTTGATAGCTAAGGCCGCGTCTATAGTTTTTAATGGTCTAAGATTTTCTTTTGTGTGGTGTTATTTGCCAACGTCTGTAAGTGTAAACGTCTTTAGCATATGTTGAGTTTGCCGGCAGTATATGGAACAATCGTGTACAATATATCTATTAAATGAAAAAACTTTAAAATTTTATTTTAACAATTAGAAATCTTTTTTGCTATTTTTTTTTTTTTTTTTGCTGTAAATATATAAGCAAGGTTGAAAAAACTTCAAAGTTTATTACGCTAAGAGGAGGTCTTAGACCCCCAATACGACACTAATAACAGCGCAATAAACCACTGAGCTATCAATGATATGCATTTAGAAGAAAAAAACCTCTTTTAAGAAAAAAAATCTCTTATAAACTCTACGTATGTGGAAAAGGAGTGCTGTAAGTTGGAAATAGTAGACAACCGCTATTCACTATTGACTTGTAAAGCAACTTTTTTATCGTTTGACTAGTTGATGCCAAAACACCAATGATTGCATTGCTATTAAGTCTTAGAAGAAGGTACTTTTTACAAGACACCAAAGTGAATGATTTGACTGTCTCAACAAATTTCTTATTCTGTTCAAAATTTATTTCAATTTCGAAAATGACCGTTCACAAGCATTTTGTGATGAGGATAATGACAACACAAATTTGTAAGCCATGAATAAATTTGAATACGCAAGGCTATGTAAATTGAACTTCTGGAAAACAAAGTAACAACAAACAATATATTTTTTGCAAGATTTCATTCATTTCTGTGGCTGTTGCTTTTTTCTACTGCTGGAATTGTAAAGACAGTATCTTACGTCATTGTCTTTTGGCTAAAACTTATCATAATTAACTAATGAGTAAAAATAAAACAAATATTTAATTTACTCATGTTAGAGACGATTGATATCTACAGGTGTGATGGTATAGTGCATTAGTATGTCCCGTTCGGTCGTCTAGTATGGTCTCGATATGTTTTCGTCCATTTTCAAATATGGTGAATAGAAAGCTAAACACACTTACTTTTTACGCTTATGGGCTAACAAATCAAAGCCAAACGTAAGACCAACAGAATTGACTTCAATTGATCAATTGCACACATTTAATGTGGGCCTACGGTGACTAATTTAGTCACCGTAGGCCACAAACCATCACTTTTAGCCAAAAGAGCTACGACCCCGTACTGGTGTGGAATGATGTGCTAAGAAGTGAGATTTTAAATCGAGCTCATAATCAGCAAGCGCTAATCTAACGTGCATTGAGGAGCTTACGAATGAACGTGTGCAAGGTTGTCAGCGCAGTCATTATATTATTGAGCGCCGTAACCACATCGTAATCTTCGTTTTGCCATTGTGGTGTATGTTGGAAAAGGTAGAGCTCACCAGCTACAAAGAATATATTTATAATTGTTTATGCGAAACAATATTAAAAAAAAAAAAAAACATTAGAAATATAAAATGAGCGGTCAGACTTTTGTGAAGTAGAAGAACAGAGTATAAATGCTCAGGGGGCAGGGGGAGAAACAACTAATGCTCGAGACTCTGCGTTTAGATCATATCTAACAAAAAACAAATATTTGATTTATTGGTATTAGAGATTGTTGATGCCTACAGATGTGTGATGATGTAGCGAATTAGTATGTTCTGTTTGGTCGTCTGGTATGAGACAATCACATTTGATCTTAGAATCGTCTGGTATTAAAGGATCACATTCGCAATCAAATGAAAATTCTATGCGTCTTCAAATAAAAACTCATTTAAACTGTTGTTCTTCTTTTTTTGTTTTAGGTGCTCCAAGAAGCTCTTATAGTCTAATCACAAAGCACAGCAGAAGAGCATTTACCACGTCTTTTTCTTCACCGATGTTCCGAAACTTGCCCAGCGATAAGGTTTGAACCACTGATACTTTGTTTCGATGAAAAAATTTCGATGTACAACCAACAAAATATATAATACAACAAACATAAACAGTATATAATTTATAACTAAAAAATATCATCAATAATACTAACCTGTAGCTTTTCTGTCAGTAAACAATACACAAACAAGGACAAATTTAAATCTACGTAATTAAAAAATAGTTCAACATTTGTTAACTAATTAGGTTTTGTTTACATTAATACAATACTATTTTTGATCTGCTCAAGTTTGCCGCCAAAATTTATATAATTAGCCGGCAGATGTTGCAGATGTGCCGGCAGATATGCTAAAGCACATTTGTATATTAGCACAAAATATAACCTTTTTTCTGGCCTATAATAAGCTATAGCCTATTATTGGCCAGAAAAAAATTATTATATTTTTATTTACATTTTATTTTACTGTATATGTAATTAAAGAATTAGTTTATAAAGATAGATGGAAAGTAGAAAATTTTGAACAGCTTTTAAGGAGGATATAGTATTGTTTTTTTAAATTGACCAAAGCCTTATACAGCGCCTTTTCTGAATCAATAAAATCTTGATTTGATTCTATATAAGAAAATAACATAAGTGAAAATATATATTTTTTGACCTTAAAACATAGAAACGAGGTCGGTAAAAAATCGTCGCCTCGTTTTTATGTATCTTTGTATCTTTTGTATTAGTATTTTTTTTTGTATTTCATATATATATATATATATATATATATATATATATATATATATAGACCTTAAAACATAGAAACGAGGTCGGTAAAAAATCGTCGCCTCGTTTTTATGTATCTTTGTATCTTTTGTATTAGTATTTTTTTTTGTATTTCATATATATATATATATATATATATATATATATATATATATATATATATATATATATATATATATATATATATATATACATATATATATATATATATATATATATATATATATATATATATATATATATATATATATATATATATATATATATATATATATATATATATATATATATATATACATATACATATACATATATATATATATATATATATATATATATATATATATATATATATATATATATATATATATATATATATATATTAAATAGATATAGATATTATATATATATATATATATATATATATATATATATATATATATATATATATATATATATACAAGACCTGCGCGATAGGGGGGTGTAGGGGGTGTTACACCCCCCCCTTCATCAATGATTTTTAGTCAGCAAATTTGACCCTTAGTCGGCAAATGTGACCCTTTTTGACTAGTTAGTCGGCAAATGTAGACACTATCGATAGGTCAGTCGGTAAAGTCAGTCGCCAAATGTCGTTATGACAGTCGGTAAATTTTAAAAAACGAGGACTTTTTTTTTCAGACGGCAATAGTTGTAATGGCACCCCCTCCTCCCACGTGACACCTACTCGCGCAGGCCCTGTATATATATATATTTTTGTATTTCATATATATATATATACATATATATACATATATATATATATATATATATATATATATACATATATATACATATATATATATATATATATATATATATATATATATATATATATATATATATATATATATATATATATATATATACATATATATATATATATATATATATATATATATATATATATATATATATATATATATATATATATATCAAATGAACACACGTTAAAAACATAGTTGAAATTATATAATACTTTTCAAAAAAAAATAAGCATAAAAAAACAACAGAAAAAACACATTTGTTTAAATAAAAAGGTAAAATAAATATCTGATTTACAATTTTAATTTTAGTACAAAAGATGTAAAACGAAAAAGAAAAATACAAATGATGTTTGAATACTATAGTATGTTGATGTTAGAAATTGTAAAACTTATAAAAAAAAAAAACAAGGTTCAAAAATTTTAAATGCAAACAATAATTTCAATCTTTTAATTGCTATTCAAATTTAAAAAATAAAAAATGTTAAAAATTTTTATTCTTGTTTTGATTGAAGAATTTTATTTTTGTTTGGATTTCTGTTGATCTTTGAATTCTAACAAATGACGCAGCGATATATATCCACAGATGAAAGTTTGCAGAAACCATTTTAGAGCCATGTCTGAACGTATATTTAATTCTTTGCAAATCTTAAATGCATATAAGGCTTCAACTATATGCATCATTACAGCAAAAAAAAAACCAACTTGAAGTTGAACTAAGTAATTTTTGCGTAAATATAGCAACCTTACACCTGGACCACCAATTCCTTTTAAAAATTCATCGTCGTCATCAAAACATATAAACCCAAATAACATGAAACTGAATATCATAAATATGTAATGAAAAATGGATACACAATGGAAATAAATGGATTCATTTTGATATAAGATTTTAACTTCAGACTTTTCCTTCCAACGACTTGAATTCATAATAATTCTATTAATAAAACACTAAAAAAAAAATACATATAATAATAAATTAGTAAAAACACTATTATAAAAAATTAGTAAAAATAATAATCTAGTAAAAACAGTAATCTATTTTTTTTCTTCAACAACTTGTTTTTCCATCAGTAGGTTCATTAGGAAGAACCTTCCTGATGAACCTACTGATGGAGAAATCATTTGTTGAAGAAAAAAAGTAAATTTAAAAAAGAATTTTTAAAACTCAATGCTTTTATATCACAAATTTTATTAACATTCAGTGTGTGTAAAAAAACAAAAAAAATGTAGGAAGTGGCGGGTCTCGAACCACAGACATTTGATGTCAACGTTTACAATGTCAACACCTTATCCAAATAAGCTAAATGCACATATAAGTAGGAAAACAATAAACATACTTATTTTTAAATCTATTATTCTTTTTTCCATAAAAAAAAATAAACTTAATTAAAATTAACTAAGTTAATTGACTTATTCCAAAACTAATTATTGAATATTGTATTGTCATCAAGCAAGAGTATGTAGACAAAATTTGAAGAAATCATCAGGAAGTGAACTCAAAAATTGATTGCCAGATTTGATATTCACAGGCAAACAGAGACAACGAGTTAATAAAAGGATTGGTAAAAATTAGATAAGTGTTTTTAATAATTTAAATAACTTTACTAATTTAAATATTAACATTAATAACTAATTTAAATAACTTTGATTTGAAAGTAATTGAAAAGTCATTTCAAAATTCAGTGATTTTAAAATTCATAATCTTTTCTACTGAAACTTAAAAAAAAAAAAAATATTGCTAACCAATTGTCATAAAAAACGACCTTTTTAATTTTTAGTTAAAAATTGTTTTTTTTTTTTTGTATATAAAATTTAAGAAATTCATTTTTATTTATATATTCATTTATATTTATATTTCTACATTTTAAAAGATATAAAAACATGAGAGATATTATCATACTTGTCTAAACTAAAAAACATACTAACACATTTGTTGTAGCAATACTGAAGGTATGGCATTGCTTTATCCTATTAACTATCCCACAAAGAAGCACCATATAAATAAATGCAATATGATTTATACAATATAACCTTTACTCTGTAGAGCATAAATAAGAGCTATATGACCAAGATACTTAAAAGATTCAACAAAAGCAATTTAACAGCCTGTTACACATAATTCAAACTGTGCATGTAAAAATTAAATAGAAGTGGCGACAATATACTACCTTAATGAACACCATTTCTAACTCCAAAACTACCTGACTTCATTTCCTGCCATTTAACTGACATTTGTTGATGACTATACTAAAATGCAAGCAAACAAACAAGATTTATGGGTAATTCATTATCTATTTATTTCTAAAACAATAGCCAGTAATTAGCTGACTAATTATTCAAAATTTTTGATTTTACTAGTGGAATGACCGTGACCACACAAAACATAAACTGCAAATAATCGTTTTTATTGCAGAAATTTAAAAACAAACTAATGGGAAGCTGCAGTCTACTCCCACTATACATAAAAGATTTCATAAAAGGTCATCAGTTTTTATTGTAGTAGATATGTCAATGCAACTCACAGTAGTATCAGATTTTTATGTGGATAATTCCATTTTATATGTACAGTCATTATTAACGCAATTGATACCAGGTTTAATCAGTTTATTTTCTAAAGCAAGATTAAAAAATACTTGACCAATTATAGCAGTTAAAATTGCCAGCAATAACTGTCTTCATATCATCAGCTTCCACTATTATGAAGGCAATGTATGCCATATTAATTTGTGGCCATGTACATATTAATAATGTATATATATATATATATATATATATATATATATATATATATATATATATATATATATATATATATATATATATATATATATATATGAATATATATATATATATATATATATATATATATATATTTATATATTTATATAGTAAGTGATCAGAGCCCTAGCCCCAGCTAAAAATGAGACTTTTTGTTAACCCGGTGTCAGCAAATAGAGCCACTTTAGATGTAAATAAGAAACAATATAGAAACAAAGATAAAACTTTGTGGTACCCTTAAAGTTACTCAAAATGAAGAAGAGTGAAGGAGTGTAGGCCTTCAAGAATAACTTTAATACTGCAGTTAGAAAGAAATGACTTTATAATCTCAAAAACTTTATATAAAGAAATAAATCATAGAGTTAAAGACTAATCAAAGGATAGTTTAGAAGTCAAATTTTTTTTAAAAGAGCTTTAAAAAATCGGAACCATTTATATAGCATATTTTATTAGTTTAGCAAAAATTGAAGAGAGTCGTAGAGAACATTTTTTCAAGACTATGATGGAAATCTTGTTTTAACTTTAAATTGGATTTAGATGTTTAACAATGGGTTAATCTGTTTAACTGGTATGAAGAATATGGCCTCTAGATTCAATATTCAAGTTAGAGGAAATGTTTTTTGCAAATAACTCTACCCTATTCTAGGGAGGAGTAAAAAGATCAGACCCATGAATAAGAGACTAAATGTTAGACTTTAGTTAGTGACACTGTTGAAGACTTTCTAAAAGTCTCTAGATGTTAGGCATCTGAAATAAAATACAAGATTTAGTGAACAGAGCTTAACATTTGACAGGACCTTTTTATATTGGCTTCTTGCAATAAAAGAACATTTGCTCTTAAAAGAGATGCTCGTGTATAAAAAAAAGGAAAAAAATGATTACAGTTTAATAAAGCAACTGCTCAAGATGGTGAAAAATGTGGAGTAGAATGAAACTTGACTTGAAAATTGAAGAGAGGGAATAAAAGCTTCCAAGATTTTATTCCAGAAATGCATTTATGCATACATAAAATGGATATAAACAGATGCTGGCATACAATAGCCTTTTATATTTATAAAAAATTTAGTATTTATATGATGTAGTATTTGTTGAAATAGAAGATGATCTGATGCATGTGTGTTGTGACTCTAACAAAACAAGAAAAGGAGACATAATCTTAGATAGATTTTTAAAAAATGTTTTATCTAACAACGTTTGCTAGAAAAGATTTAATTTAATTTAGGTAATTGATTTAGGTATCAGTACGTAGAGGTAGCAGTCTTAGGAGAAAATGGTAGTGGTAGAAGTAAGAAAACTTTAAGAGAGTGCCTTATATATTGTATTAGTGAGCTTTAGTTAAGAAAAGAAAATGCTCTTGGTTGTTTATATTAGAGAAACAGCATAAAAGAGGAAGGCTAAAGACTAATGATGATGATGATGATGATGATGATGATGATGATGATGATGATGATAAAGTCACGATGATTATGATGGTAATGATGATTATGATGATCATGTTGATTATAATGATGTTTATACATGCATACATTTCCAAAATATAACATGAATTTTGATTATCTACTATAGCATATATAGATAACAAATTGTTACTAGCTTTTTCAATCTTTATAGCATACAATATTTTCAGAAAAAGAAGAAAAAAATGAAGAAAAATAAAAGCCCAACGGCAAACCCTAATTAAATGTAGAGGCACTACTTTGTGGCAAATGTACGCATCATGTTTCACAAATGTACACATTTTGTTTCAATTTTTGTTTGGCTTAAGTTTTATTTAATTACTTTATCGTGTTTCAATTATTGTTTGACTTAAGTTTTATAAGAAAAATGAACAAAATGAATTGTGTACGCATATGAAGGGGATATATATATATATATATATATATATATATATATATATATATATATATATATATATATATATATATATATATATATATATATATATATATATATATATATATATATATATATATATATATATATATATATATATATATATATATATATATATATATATATAATTAAGTTTACAAAAAGAAAAAACAAAACAAACAAGGGTGACTATGAACGCTTTTTAAACATTTTAGCATCGTTTAAGAAAACAGTAAGTCCAATCGCTACCTCTTTTTTCATAGGGACTGAACATTACATGTTACAGAAAACTACATTTAACAGAACATTTTACCATCCAGCAAGCCCGTAAAAATCTTATTTTAAACTTTATGAGATTTTTACTCCAATGCTCCATTACTCCATTATGAGATTTTTACTCCAAAACCAAGGAGGTTTAATAAACCGTTTATTAAACCTTATCGCCAATAACATATTGCGGGAAAATGTATTTTTGCTGCCAAACCACGTTGTATTTTGTGAATACTTTTAAACGTTTTAATAACTTCAGTTTCTTGAAAAGCAATAAAGAAGCGAGTATTTAAAAAAGTATATTAAAACCTTTGTAACCTATTATCTATGTAAATCTATTATTATTTTTTAAATTATCAAATGATGATAATGTCAAAACTGGACCAATTAACAAAGACGTCAAATCAAGCAATACGTACGATAATACTCGAATCAAGCAACACATACGATAATACATGAAAGCAGTGTAAGTGTTTCAAATGAAAGATTAGCAAAATGTGCAACTTTTTATATGAGAAAATAAATTGCAGAAAAGTTTGGAATTGTTAGGAAACACAATATTGCTGTAGGAAACATCAACCTAACTCGTTGTCCAAGGGAATCCATAGAATTAAACCATATGGAAACTGCTTTTTTAGAGCAATTTCTTTTATCATAACTTGAAATAAAGATGAACATAAGCCAATAAAAAACAAAGTTGTTAACCATATGTGTAACAAAATACAGGATAAAATAACTGGTTATTTGAGTATGCCAATTCGAACGCATATTCTAAAATTTTTGAGATAATTGGATGTGCTTCATATATGGAGGTAGGTATCTAAGTATACAGCAAATATGGAGTGAAAACAAAATGGATGACCTACCCATGCAGTTTACGGCTTAATAAGTTGGTTATTCTACAATTCTAGACAACTCAACTGGAATCCACTTTTATGCTGTGATTAACAGTTGAAAATCTAGTGCATTTACTTATGTATTTATTTCATGAATTTTAAATATTGCAATATTTAAAATTCAACAAATTAAACAACAATATTGTTGTTTAATTTCAATTATTGTATATATTTTTTTGCTCCATATTTAGTCTCTATATATTTGAATATCTACCCCACATAAATGAAGCACACCTTGTTATATTCTCATGAGTTCCCTATGTCGCACCCAGGGCCATCCCGAAGAGATTCAATGGGCGGAAGAAGGGGAAGCGTATCCAACTAATGCCAAGAAAAACTCTTTTGATGACTAAGATCTTAAAAAATAAATGGCCCTCGTTAGCTGACATTTGAGGACTGCCAACTATAAATTCAATTATGCCGACTCCAGTGTCCAATATGCCGACAAGTAAATTTAGTAGAAGATTAGACACCCCCTCGGGACGCCTCTGTTTTTCAAACAAATAGTTAGATTAAATCGTCCAACACCGACATTTTGTTTATTTGTAATGCCTAACATTTTGTCAATTGATTTGGTTAAAATTTTTAAAACAATGTTCATATTAAACAAAATCACTTCTTTACTGCTTTTCAAAAGCCGAAACCTTTAAAACGTTAAAAAATATTGTCAAAATGAAACAAAGTTGTAAAACACATTTTGCTGCAAAATATTTTATGGGAGTAAAAATCTCATAATGAAAGTAAAAATTTAGTGCGAAATTTTTACTGGGGAGTAAAAAAAAACGCGGAGTAAAAATCTCATACTACACCGAATTAAGGGTTTTGGGGGCCGAGAGCCAAAAATTATTTGGGGCCCCATTCCTATAGAAATGTATTTAAAAATGAATGCAAAAAATATTACTTTTTTGTTTACAGAGAAACTTTTCTTGCTTTTACATTTGCGAAATCAATTAAGACATCTTGAAAATTTATATTTTTTAACAGTGTTATTTTAATTGTCATTAAACTAAGAGGATTTAAACGATCATTTAACATTGAAGAACGGAGATCATTTTAAACTATTGCCATTTTTGAAAAGTTCTCTCTGCAATACAATTGGTTATGGGAAGGGTAAGAAAAATATGCGATGATATGCGATGTCAACATTGGGAAAAACTTATTTTAACTTATTCCTACGAATTGCTTGTAAACATTCAATTGCTGATATATTTTTCATATTTGCCATGAACTTGGAAAATTGGATAATTTCATCAGGGAATTGTGTATCTAAGTCTGAAGGATAAATAGTACATGAAGATTTGGCAGGAGCAACAATGACAGAAAGGGTAATGGTCTGAAAATTAGTTAGAAAACTAAACTTTCTTTTTGCCTTTCAACTTGTCTATAATAGGGGGACAAAAAAAAATATTTTAAATTTGTCACTGCCACTAAAAACCACTTCATTCTCGCTATTTTCACTAAACCCTAATTTGCGCATCTTCTTTCTTGAATTTTCATACTTGCGCTGATTAGGAATAATGCTTGAGAACCTTCTAACACTTTCTTGAATGTCGAGAAAATTTTCATGAATTGATGTCACATATTCCAAAAGAGATTTAAGAAATCAAACACCTAGAACCAAATCTGCAGTTTTACCCTAAAGTTTCATACAAGTTGCATCAAACCGTAACATTATTCTGTACCAAAGCTCCGTCATAAAAGCAACACCCAAAGTTTTCACTTTTTTAAAAAGTGAAGTGGCTTTGTTTTTTGTATGATTTTTTTCATCTTTATCTAGAATAATTGATTCTAATGTCTCAAGAACATAATTGTAATTTGGTAGAAAAGGCTCTTGCTGACCACCTTGTCCCACTCAGGCTTTTAATGGTAACTTTCCTTTCCTTTCCAGTACCACTTACAAGACCAGAACAAAGTATCTGCTATCTGTGAGTTGAAGCGCAGAAATTATACTGCCATTGGAGAAACCCAAAGAAATCAAATGCAACCTCACAGCTGTCAACAGCATTTACGCCAACTAAATTTAGAAAATGTCCTGCACAAGGAATAAGTTCAATGTTTGGGTTTTCATTTTTCTGTTTTTGCAAGCCATTGTATTTTTCTGACATGTTAAATGCACTGTTGTATGACATACCATAAGCATCGTTGATGTTTAAGCCAAGCTCATCTAATTTTTTTATTGACAGCATCTGCCATAGCCTTTCCGCTATGTTTAAATGAAGATTCAAACTTAATAAATCTTTCTTCCAAAACAGCTTTCTCGCTCACATACCAAATGATTATTGCAAGTTGGTCGCAGTGTACAGTGTCAGTTGATGAGTCAACAATCAGTAAACTTGTTGATGAAATGTATTAAACATTTTCTCTGCCCTGATTTCCTTGATTTTTTAAGTGTTTTACAAGGAATGGGTTAAATTTTGCTAAGAACTCTAAGGTCCCGAGAAAGCTTCCATTAATGAAGTCAACTATTTCTTATTAATCACCTCTAAAAGCTAGACTTCGACTGCACAAAAACTTCAAGCATTCAACAGCTCTTCCTAGAACTTTCTTCCAGCAACGCTTTTTATCCTCCAACCGCTGTTTTAAATGAATATCAATTTTTCCTTTTATTGTGACTTTTCCAAAATAGCACTGGACTACATCAGAATGCTGCTTGCTTTGTTCGTGTTTATGTATAAAACGCAATCCATGTGCCCAGTCGTTGAATCCAGTTCTGAAATTGTCGTTTGAATCTTGAAAAAGCAAGCTAAAGAAACAAAATATTTTTCCTGTGGATAGTGAATAAGTCCGTTTTTCTTTCGAAATTCACCATTTTTCAACTTAAAAGAAAAATAGATAGGTGTAACTTTTTGGGAATTTTGAAAATTTTTGTCTTTAACATTTTAATCAGGAATTTCTTTTATAGCAATCCAGTACCGCTTCTTTCAAATACGTCTTTTATAGCAATCCATTTTTTAAAGCAATCCAGCGCTTCTTTCAAATCCGTCCAATGCTGGGTTAGATTGACACATTGTCAAACTGGACTAAAACAAAAAAGAACGGTGCAACTATACAATTATAGAAGAATAGAATTAAAAATAATAATACGTTTAACAACTTTACTCATAACAATAATAATATTAATAACAAGAATAGTAATAATAATAATAACAATAATAACAATAAACTTAATTATTTATTCCTTCCTCTAAATTCCATAGTATTATACATTGTCGTATGACACACTTTCTTGCTGCACTGTTGAATTGGATAACATCGATACATTGTTCATTGAAGAACTATCTGCTACGTTTTGCAACTGTGGACTTTCTGCAGTTGGGTTTGGTTCAATTGACACACATTGATTCTCCTCCCATGCTTTATCAGAAGATTGGAAAAAAGTAGTCAATTTTGGGATTTTTTTAATGTTGCTTGCTGTCTGCCTTTTTTTTTTTTTTTTTTTTTTGCAGTTTGAGTTTTAAATTTCCGCTTAGATATTTTCTGTCCCTTATTGAAATAATGAAATTAATATGATTAGAAATTATCGAAACTAATTTCATTAAAAATTAATGAAAATAATTTAGAATGTCAAATCTTATATAATATAGAAAATAATAATATACGTTAAAAATGGGGGGTCCCACTGGTACCCTAATTTTTGGGGGCCAGGCGCCTAGGCTCCCAGGAACCCGATTTAATCCAACATTGCTATCCAGTTCCTGAATTGGTTCTAGGTCTGATTAACATTATACAACAAATACTTTTTTTTTATTTATACGAGCATTTCGTATTTTTAAAGCGTGGTGAGAATGAACAGCCGATTCGGGGTGACTTTAAACACGACGTAATGTTTACTTTTTAGATTATGGATAGACTAACACATTATAAAAGGAAAAAATACTGTTAAAAATCAAACAGATAACAGAAAGATTCTACAACATATTAAAAAAAAGTTAATATGTTGTAGAATCTTTTATTTCAAATCAATTCATGTGAAAAAAATACCCAGCCAGCAATAGCAAACAGGTCCCGTACGGTTTTTATGTGGGCTTACGGGAACGGAATTTAGATGGGCGCGAATTTTGGTTTCTAGGTGGGTCCCGTACGGTTTAAAAGTCACGCAAAACTTTGCATCTGGTAATGAAATGGGCTCGAAAATTTGGGATTTTGACGGGTTTCCCGTTTGGGGCCCATTTAGGGGTAAAACAAAACTTTAATAAAATGTGTTACGTGATCGCCTTTTAAAATTCAAACTTTACGTACAAAACTTGTATAAGTATAAACGCGTAAAAATTATAGTTATAATAAAAGAAAAGTTACTTTTTTACATTAAAAAAGTTTTTCTTTTATTTGGTTTTTATCTTATATATGAAAAGTATTATTTTTTCATAGAATTGTTATCAATAGCATTCACGTTTTTTAAGTTTTATGAAACGAGGAAACCCATATATTATAATTCTTATTATAATCAATATCTGAAGTTGGAGAGTATTAAAAATCCTAAAAAGACAAGTGATCAACTAAGTGATCAACCAAGTGATCAACTAAGAAATTATATAGCTAGACTTGACATACCTTTCTGTTTGGGTACTGTACAGATAAGATCTATATCTGTTGGAAGGTTTTTTCGAAAGCCTAATAAAAAGCAATTACTTTAAGACGCCATGAAAAGGAAGCATTGATGAAATGGAGAAAGGTAAGATAAACTGAAAAATTTTAAATTACACAATTATTTTGTTATATTTATATTCCATATTGCACTATACTTTAAAATTTACACCGTTAAATTAAAAACACTTGAAAACTGTCAACTTGTTTATTTAATGATTGATTGCAGGTTTTAATTTGAGAGTCAAATTTTATATGCAAGATCAGCGGTCACAGTTTGTTTGTTGTTCTGATAGTGAGCCTATACGACTCAAACACATTGAACAACTGGCACGATGAAACTTGAAACTTACATCGTTTTTATGGAGTGTTCCTAACGGATTTTTATAGGTTTTATCTGCTTTCCTGATAGATTTTATTATATATAGTAATATTTTATTATATATAGTAATATAAGGGTTGAGAATATTTTTGATGATTTGCAATAGATGAACAATGACTGTTGGCATTATTTGCAGCTGATTATTAAAAATGACTAGAAACAACCAGAATGTATCAGTAGTTTTAATAAATAATAATTATGAAAGATTTGTAAATATATTAGTATAGTTTGGTTTATAATAAAGTAGTTTTTCAGGGTTTGAAGTGGTTCTTAGGCGGGCAAACCCATCTGGGGCCCAGATGGAAACCGTGGCCAAATACCGCCGGGATCCCGGAGGATTTCTTATATGGGGCCTTTACAGTTTAATAATGTGGGATTTGTTTGGGACCCATACGGGTAACCCAGCAGGCACACCCATATGGGCCTGCGAAATCCGGGAGGGCTACCCACATGGAATAGTCCTCCGGGATCCCGCGGTAATGAGTTAAAATTATTAATTTAAAAATTCGTGATTTATAATATAAAGTGATGGTTATTGACCCATGCAATTAAATAATATACGAAAATCCGTCGCACCACAAGCCTACGTAGCCTTGTGGTGCGACGGACTTGCGTATATTATATATTTTTTATTATTTATATATTATAATAATGCTATGTAGTTGTAAGGAAACTCGCAGAAGACTAAGAATCTTTTCATAGAAAACCTTTAAAATACAAAATTTATAAAGCACACATTACCTTTTTGAGGTTTACTGTTCAATAATTTACTATGTATTGTTGGTAACTATATTTATTCTTATTTTACTTTTATGCTTCTATGTTTTTTTTTATATTTTTATGATTTAAATTGTTCTTAATTGCATTTTTTTTAATTAATTGTTCTTTTACATTAATACATATGTAATACATAATACATTAATAATATGCCGCACAAAAGACTCGTTTTAAAATTAAAAGCGTATGGAATAACAGGAAAGCTGCTAAAGTGAATATAGGAATTTTTAAAAGAAAGAAAGCAACGCGTAGTAAATGGTGATATTGTCTCGAGCTGGCGCAAAATCTACAGCGGAGTTCCGCAAGGATCGGTAATTGGTCCGATCTTGTTTGTTGTGTTCATAAATGACCTGCCGGACAGAATACAAAATATAACCAAGCTCTATACAGATGACACAAAAATAATGATCGATTTGAACTCAATTGAGAAAACAAACAGTCTTCAACGAGATATAAACAGTGCTTGGGACTGGTCTAAAGAATGGTTAGTGAGATTCAATAAAGAAAAATGCGAAATAATACACTACAGCAGTAAAAATCCAAAACACGAATATTTTATGGATAATGTTGTTCTAGGACAAACCACTCTTCAAAAATATTTAGGCGTATTATTCTCGGCAAACATAAAATGAAGACAACAAATTGTATCTTGCAGCTCGAAGGCAAATAAAACGCTGGGAATGATTAAAAACGCATTTGTGGAACTAGATGTGCAGACTTTTAAAGTCTTATACGTTTGTTCGCCCATTAATTGAATTTTCGGTTCCAGTGTGGTCCCCTCAGGAGAAATAGAAATGCTCGAGAAAGTTCAACACAGGGCTACGAGACTCAATCCGACTCTGGCAAAAATGAAATACGTGAAAAGACTGGAGACTCTTGGCCTCACCCCATTATATGAACGCAGAATTTGTGGAGATTTGATACAAACTTATAAGTTATTAAACAAGATTGAAAATGTGGACTTTATAAACGGTTTCAAGCCAAATGCTTTTCAATTATCGAGAGAAAACGGAGTTAGGTTTGAACGCGAAAAAACAAATTGCAACTTAAGACATTCATCCTTTACTAACAAAATAACAAAAACATGGAATAAACTACCAAGAGAAGTGGTTAATGCAAAATCAGTAAACAGTTATAAAGCACAATTAGACATATGGTTCCTTTTAAATTAAATTAAAACTGACACGGCTGTCTAAGTGTGATATTAATACACACACTCGTCGTCTTCGGGCGGCTACAGCATCTACTACTACTAATGCATATCGGTAAAATTGATTTTGTTAATTGTTAATGAGATTTTTCAGTTTTTTCTTCAGATGTTATTTTGTTGTATAAATAGAGGTCACAGTATACTATTGAAAATCTCGAAAAAGGTTTGAAAAAAGTTATCAGTAAAATGAGTTGGGACAAGTCCAAACTTATATTTAAGCGTAAATAAAATACTTTGTTAAACGTTAATTTGATAAATATTTAAAGCATTCAAGTTTTAAGTGAAAGATCAGCATAAGTGAATTTATTTTTATTATAAATTAATCTTGATGCGTGTTTCTGGCGTATATATAGAGAATTTAGTTTAGATTTATTTGTATTTCCCCAGGTAATAATAGTATTTGTTAGATAACTTTATATATATCCTATCCTCTATATCTTTTTTATAGATAAGACCACAATACTAGAGGTGATAAGGTTTGCTGCATTTGTCGCATTGAATCCACACGTTATCGCTTAACCCCACCCATTTTTTGTTACCAAAAGCACAGTGCCAATCACTATCTTTGTAGTTCAACTCTGTTAAACTTGATGGCATTGACTCATCTAAACAAAGAACTCTTATTCCTGGTTAAATCTTTGGACCGTGTGTTTTTCATTTTGCAAGTGGATTTGTGCCTAAGCCTAGATTGCTCTTCAGAATATCTAAAACAGATTCGTTAAAAACCATTACAGTATCTTTACCACCAGGTTATTAATTTTTTTTGGAAGTTGTTTTATAACCTCTGTTTTGTTCATAGAGCAGATTCCTATTGCTCGAAATTTTGAAATTTAGAATTCTGTTTGCTAAGTATTAACTAAATTGTATACAGTTTTAGGTGGTCCACCATGAATCCAACCCTGATAGAGATTCTTTGCTTTATAAGCAATCATAGGCGGCAAAAATTCTTCGATAGCGTTACCAGCAAATATTGTACTAGTTGATTGTTATGAATGTTCCTGTTTGTTTTAAAAACGGTGTCCATGGCCACGACTAACAATAACAGCTTTGGACCCTGTGTTATTTGTTATAATGGTCTCGTCATAGTTATAGATGTTTTCTGCAGGTATACTCTTTAAGACTTGGTATAAATTGTTAAAATAACTGTTAAGGGTTTCTTTATTGGCTAAAGTCCTGCTTTAAACTGTCAGCAACTTTCCTGATCCTTAATACGTGGTTTTTCTCTTTATTTACAGCTACTAGTAAATCTTTTTGAGTGTTATTTGTTTTGTAACCTCGGCTATTTTTTTTTCTTATGTAATTTCGAAGCATAATTCTTTAAACTAATCTAAAAGAAAACTTAAATTCTTGATTAAAAAAATGTCATTTTTAAACGAGCAAATGATCATTTACAGACAAACTACACCCTCAATTTTGAATTCATTAGAACAAAATTTACCTGAACTTAATGCATAGCAACTTTTATTGTGTTTTGATGCACGCTTCTTAAGATATAGCTTGATAAGTCAACTAACTCATGTTGTAAATATGCGATAAAGAAAAGCCGAAAAAGGAAAATTTTTTGCGCAGGCTAAAGTTTTAAATATTATACTTAAATATTATACTTAATGTAACAGAATTAAAATAACACCCAATTTAGTTCTATTGTGTGTGTTTTTTTCAGCGAGGTCGGCAAACATTATTAACGGCATCACGCTAAAATGAGGATATGTAGGAGATTCAGTATTTACATCGATTGACAGGTTTAAAACTTACTTAAAAATTAAAAACGTTTTTCAAACCACTTATCTTAATATGGAGTTTTTTAGGATTCTTAAACCGAATAATTCTTGGACCACCACTCCATTTTATAATCTATAAAAAATGATCTTTATGAAGCCCTTAAACTAATGCGCATTATGTTTGATGATATTAACTTACAATTCATTAACAGTGATATATTTGTGCTAACTGGTTTAAATGTAATAAAATAATTTCTATCCTAACAAAACAAAATGAAGTTTCATTTTCTTGCAACAAAAAAAACATTTCGTGAATTTGCGTCAAATAATTAATAATTTCCTTGATTTCAATAATGACTAAAAATCGTTTGCCCCATTCTCCTTTTTGTTTATTCGTTGTAATTTTAACGGGACAATAAAAAGAGATCAGGAGAAGATTGTCACTGTATATCTCTTTTTTTAAACAAAAAATAAGTATCACTTCTTGCATTCAACTGAAGTTTGGAAGCTTTTCCGTGTAATCCTACAAATGCTTCGTTTTTACATATGTGAACCTTTACTCCAGTTGTATCGGCACTAAGAAATTATAAAAATTTAAATCAATTGATTTTAAATTAGAATTTGAATAACTTATTTAATAGAGTAGTTGCAAGTTGCAAGGTACCTTAAGCACATAGCACAAGGTTAATACCTTAAGCACATAGCACAAGGTTAATACCTTAAGCACATAGCACAAGGTTAATACCTTAAGCACATAGGTGTATCCAATGCCTTGGATAAAAATATGGTATCTGATTTGAGTAAAATTGTTGTCTAGCTAAGGAAGGTTGTTCTTTAAATGTAGAAAATGTTTTTTTAAAAAGATTGTACTAAGTGCGGCGCATTAACGCTACTAGGTTGATGTGTTTTGCTTCTCGAGGTATCGCGATGCATTTAGAATGGCTTAACGATAATATTATTGTCAAATAATATTATCGTTAAACCATTCTATATGTTTGGGTTATACCTATCGTATGACCCAAACATCAGAGTTTATAGTTATATCCTTTTATATCCCCTACTTCTAACAGCTGCAATAATATTTCTTCTAAATACTGAAAAACCTTATTTTTCTTGTTCAATGAAAAATCATTTCGTCAAATACAGAAAATATGTTGAATGATAAACCTTTATGTTTCCATTTTGATGAGACAACCAGGGTGGAGACTACTTTAAAATCGTGCGAAAAAAAAAAAAAAAAAAATAGAGTCGCCTATGCCAAAAGTGTTCAAATGGTACCACAGAATAAAGAAAAAGGTGATGAATGTAAAGAAGATGTTGGTACTTTTATTGCAAATGGTAAAACTAATGTAGCAATATTTTTGGAAATAAAGTTGTTCTTAACAGAAATTCAATTGCAGGTGAACGTAAGGCGTGGGAATTTTAAATCTTTGTAGGATGGGTTTGTAATTCAATATCAGAAGAGGCTCTGTCTAACCACATCAAAAAGGAAGTTGGTATCGAGCCGATTGATGTTAAACTTAACCGTGAAAGTAACTACAATTGATCATTTAGAGTAAAGATAAAAAGTGCTGATAAAGGTTTTCATAACTCTAAACCCTGATGTTTGGGACAATAATATTATCGTTAAACCATTAAACCGATAGTATACTTACACCTGGGAGTTGGTATAACTGTTGATTGTTTTGTTTGCAATTTGCTAACAATTTATTAATATCTACTATGCTACAGATTAAAAATATCAAGTCTTTTGGATGAGAACATATTTAATATGTCCTCATATTTAATATGTTTGTTAACATATTTAATATGTTAACAAACATATTAAAAATGAGAACATATTAAATGTTAACATATTTAATATGTTCTCATCTAAAAGATACGATCATCCAAGGGTTTTCGCAGTTTAGAAAACTTGATATTTATAATCTGTAGCACATTTCACCGAAATTTTAGAAAGTTTCGATTTGGATCAGTTCTCTTCTATCAACATTACTCTTGACGCTGAAGATCCTGCGAGAAAAAATCTAAGAAAGCGTTATAAGAAATTTAAGAGATAATTTCAACTTTGAATTCAGATAAAAATATCTTTGAATATTATTTAAATGTCGCTGCGACATTATTTAAATAATATTCAAAGATATTTTTATCTGAACTCAAAGTTGAAAATATTTCTTTAATTTCTCTCGGATCCATCTTATTTTTATCTAGATCCATCTTATTTTTATCTTATTAAAGTTTTGCCTTTTTTCTTCTGATTTAATTTGCGCGTCCGTTCACCATAAAAACCATGCAGCAAAAAGTAGTTTGTTTTGAAAATTTTGTCGGGTATTTATGTACTACTTTTTCAAAATAGGACTGAAATATTTTAGGAGATAATTCCATCTTTGTTTTAAACAAGAACATTAAAACTTTACTGAAGTTTCTTTTTTAATGTTAGCGTTATTGATTATTAGATTTGGGAGTTTAATGGGAATATTTTCTAATTTATTTACTTTATGAAATAAAATTAATTTGGTTTTATCCACAGTTAGAGAGAGTATATTTCTTATAAACCACTCATAAACTTTACCCAACTGTTCGTTTGCTGTTTAAAAAAGTATTTTAATATCTGTATGAATAAAAAAAATTTGTTGCTAAATTGTTGCTAAAAATCAATCAGTTATATATACTAGGAATAATAAGGGTCCTAAAATAGAACCCTGGGAAACCCCACAATTGAAAAACCCCCTACAGCATAAGGAACTGTTTGTTTTTGCTCATATTGTATAAACTGTTTTCTATTGAACCTAAGTAAGTTATTATTTTTTAATCCATAATATTCAAGTTTTTTTAATTAGTATATTTTTTAATTAGTATATACCTTCTTATTATTAGTATATACCTTAGTATATACCTTAGTATATACCTTAGCATATACCTTAGTATATACCTTCTTATTATTAGTTTTTCAACTTTCTTCGTAGTTTTTTTTTTTATAGTTGCGTTGCACCTGATTCTTAATCTGTTTGTTGTTTTCGGATTAATTTTTGAACATAAAAATAATTTGTGTGTGTGTGATTGTGACAAACATTAATAATATATATAATTATATATACGGAAAAACTGTAGTTATATATAAATACATATAAGTATTATTTATATATATACAAAAATTATATATAAAATATCCTTTCAACTATCCACCAACTTAATAACCAAATTTGTTATCCAACCACAACACTTATTCGAAGCATAAACCTCAAATCCAATATTCAGTCATTTAATTAGATCCTCAACATTCCAAAATGTCCGCCAACGAATTGTATGAAACATCGTCCATTTCACCTTCTTTAAACCCAATAGACCTGCTTGAAAATTGGCCGGGTCCCGGAAAAGGCAAGGCTGCTTATTTACCTAAAAGATGTGACGCCATGATTCGCTCTCTAGCTACAACAGTCAAATTACTGCTTGAAAAAGTAGCAGCTCTCGAAAAAACCAACACCAACTTGCAAATTCAACTCACTAACTGCCAACCACAGGAATTCCCAACGCAGCCAGTACCGATGCTTCCGTCGTCGATCAATCGGTAAAGGATATATTACAATACGTACATTACTCTGCTTCCTTCAAAGTTGTAGGACGCATTCCTGCCGCTATTTCTAACAAAAATAACAAAATGCCGCCAAACACTAGCATATCTACTTCTTCTGCTGTCACTGCCCCCACTCAACCAGCTCCACCGTCTCTTATCATCGAATTCGCAACCAATGAAACTCGCAACGGTCTTCTAGCAATCGCAAAAAACCTTGCCACCAATGAATCATACAAAAGTGTCTTCATACGGCCAGACAGAACTCCTTCAGAGCAAGATCTTTTTAACAAGTTGAACAACGAAAAGTTTAAGCTCAACAATGGCCTCAAAGCAAACGGTAAACTTGATCAGCCCTTTCGTTTTGTCATCCGCAGCGACAGAGTCAAATGCATCGACGTTAGCAAAAAAGTCAACATCAATGGCTTGGAAAAACACCCGTTCATCAACTGGAAAGGAGCGCTCGCGGCGGCCCAAACCAACCAATGAGAAGTCGCATCATTCAACTCATGACCGTTTTCATATAATTAAAAATTTGTCTCTCCCACTTCACAAAGCAATGCTTCTAAATTGTTACTAAACTGCTTCTATGCAAACGCCACATCTCTAAATCCTAATAAACTCACCGAACTTGAATTAGCAACGTCCCCCTATGATTATGACACCATTTTTATCACTGAAACATGGTTTAACGAATCCTCAGCACCAGCTATTCCCAACTACAATTTCTTTAGAAAAGATCGCTCTAGTCGTGGAGGAGTAGCCATATATGTCAACAGCATTATTGCCAACGAAATTGACTACTCTCAACTTCACATCGGTTTCCAATGCAATTTCTCTAAACAGATCTGGGTCGAACTTAAGCTCCCACAAGAATCTCTCCTAATCGGCTGCATCTATCGCCCACCTACCAATAATGTTCTGGCCTTTAACGAAATAGTAAAAGCTATCTCCTACGCGAAATCGGCCGTAGAAAACAAAAAGTTTAATAGTCTAATAATCACCGGTGACTTCAACTTTCCCGACGTCATATGGCACGACGACTGGATCAATACCACCGGCGCTGAAACTAGTTTTGGCACTAAATTTGCCGAAACCATTTTTGACCTACATCTACACCAGCACGTTATCAATCCCACCTTTATCCAAGCCAACAGTCTGTTCAAAAATACTCTAGACCTTGTAATTACCGAAACAACCGAACGATTAACCCATATTACTATCGGTCCTCCTCTTGGTAGCGCCTCGCAAGGTCACTGTATGACATGGCAACACCAGCTAGCCAAAAACGTCTACAACTCTCCCCGCTTTAACATCTCAAAATTTATATACATGAGAGGTAATTACGCGAATCTAAACGAGAAACTCTCCTAAGTTGATTGGGTTAGTTTATTTAAAGACCGATATGCCGACGAATGTTATCAAATTTTCTGCGACAACTATATCAAATTATGTGACAAATTTATTCCGCGTGTCACCTCTAAACCGGCCAAACACAGGCAGCCTTGGCTAACCAGCGAACTTTTTTTACTAATTAAACGTAAGGAAAAACTTTGGTACCACAACCGCAACAGCAAATGGCGAGTCATTCCTCTTGTCAAAGATTATAACCAAACTTGAAACCTTGTCAAAAAAGCTTCCTGCACTGCAATTAGAGCATTTGAACACAAATTAGCTAGCGACAAATGGAACCCTAAGCGTCTATACGCTTATGTAAACAACAAACGCGCCGTCAGTAACCAGATAACTTCTATGTGCTCACCCGCTGGAGAAATAAGTAGCGACCACGCATCCATAGCCAATATACTTAACAACCAGTTCCAGTCAGTATTCACAATCGAACCATCAGATTAACAACTACCTCCCTTTGTTAAACGTACAACCGCCTTAATCTCCTCCGTCATCTTCAGCTATGATTCCGTTCACAAACACCTATCTGCTCTCAACGCCAATAAATCAACTGGAGGTGACGGTATCAGTCCATTTGTGCTTAAAGCATGCGCTGATGCGGCGGCAACCCCGCTTGCCATCATTTTTTAGAAATCGATGGATCAAAGTGTAGTCCCAAAAGCGTGGCTCTCGGCAAACGTGACGCCACTGTTCAAAAAAGGCTCCAGACTCGACCCAGAAAACTATAGGCCTATCTCCATCACCTCAGTACCATGCAAAATATAGGAAAAAATTGTTAAAGAAAAGATCATACAGCACCTTGTAGCTCATAAACTTATTGCCGATTGCCAGCACGGCTTCGTCAATAAAAAAACCTGCGTCACGAATCTACTTGACCTACAACGTCTTTCTGACCTACAACGTTTCTCGCAAGCTTCCTGTAAATGTTCTTTTTCTTGACTTTGCCAAAGCCTTCGATAAAGTCCCTCACAGAAGATTACTTCAAAAACTTGAATCCTACGGAATCGAAGGTAACGTTCTTAACTGGATAAAAACTTTCCTTTCAAATAGATCACAGCGTGTCATATTAAGTAATACGTCATCCACCTGGGTAAAGGTTACCAGCGGCGTTCCACAAGGTTCAGTGCTAGGTCCTACGCTGTTCATAATATTTATTAATGACTTACCCGAACACATCAATAGCGAAAACTTATGTAAATTGTATGCAGACGATACTAAAATCCTGAGTGTCGTCAAAAGCACTGAAGACAAAGCTCGTCTGCAATCCGATAAAGATAGCGTTGTTACCTGGACTCGAACCTGGTTAATGGAACTCAACATCAAGAAATGCAAAGTTATGCATTTCAGTAAGTACAATGTTTCCCCACACATTTATTTAATGAACGAGTACGACGCTAACGGTAGCGTCACTAGAACAGTAATCGAGTCTTCAACATCCGAAAAAGATCTAGGCGTTCAAATTTCCAACGACTTAAAATACGAGATGCAAGCACAAATAGCCGCTGCCAAGGCTAATAAAGTCCTCGGGACATTGAAAAACACGTTTATAAGCAGAGATACCAAAATATGGAAAAAACTTTACACCACTTATATACGCCCACATCTCGAGTTTGCAGTTACTGCCTGGTGCCCGCATCTTGAAAAAGACATAAATGTCATAGAACGTGTTCAGCATCGGGTTACCAAAGTACCGCACGAAATAAAGCGCTTCAATTACGAGACAAGATGCATCAAACTTGGTCTCACCTCTCTATTAAATAGACGTTTACGCAGCGACCTCATTCAAAAATATTTTATTACCTAACGTAGTAGTCAGTGCTACCAGTGTCGATCGCTTCAAAGCAAAATTCGATCAGCTTTAATAATTACTACAGCGCATCATCTTCCGTGCAATTTCGCACGAGCTAGCACGGCTAGCTGTTGATGGGCTTACGGAACACGCCCGCTGCGTGTAATTTAACTTTTAACTAACTTAACTATTACTTAGTGATTACTATTATTCCTGTGTAAAATGTTTTCTTTAACATAAAACAGAAACTTATACAACTTGCATTTTAACTTGTCTATGGGACAAAAATCTTTTAAAACCTGGAAAATATAATTACACTATTTTAGCACACAAGAACATGTGCATACATGCAACTATAGTTGAATGAATACGACAAAACTAAAGTTCACCTCAGTACCATCAAAGTACATTTTCTCGACTGTTGGACATGTGTTTAAACGACGGCGTGCATCTTTGGCGAAGCAGTGGACATGTTAGTATTTCTAAACCATAATTGGGACTTGAAGTGAAATAAAAAGCGATAGAAAATGTTTCTTTTTTAAAAAAAAAATTTCAGAATAAACGACATCATTGAATTAAAAAGTTTTTGACTATTTATAATAATAACTCTTTAATAGGGCGGGTATCCGTTTTTTAACAGATATCCGCCCGTTCGTTTGACAGGTACCCATTTTTGACCTAATGCTTAGAAAAGTAAAGAGCATTTTAGAAGTAAAGAGCGATTTTGACGAGTAAGGGAAAAAAATCCAATTCGTTTTGTTTATATTTTAAGGTGGTCCTATACCATCAAACTTGTGTCACTAACGTTTGACCTTAAAACACTTATTACTCTATTTAATAGGATGCCCAAATATAAAAAAAATTAAAAAAATTAAAAAATTTAAAAATTTTTTTTACGGGCTTATTGAACCATGTTGGGACCCGAAATATCCCAATTACTGTTTTCTTAATAACTTTTAAACCATATTTACTCATTGAATAAAATTTTACAAAAGTTTTTGTATTACTATGAAGAACAATTTGAACTGAAATCACTTAATTTGAACTTAATTTGAACTGAAATAACTTATTGAGTAGTTATATTTTATAGGTAAAAGATCATTAATATCAAAAATTGACTATAGTTACATTAGTTCTAAGACCAAAAACTCAAAAAATAAAAAGTAAAAAACTTTAATTTTAATTCAGGTTGTAGATCAAACCTAAACGAATGACTTGGGAAATTTTTAGGTCAAACTGTAAAGTCTAGAAAGCTTTATTCTGGAAACGGTGACTAAAAATAGGCAAAAATGAAAAACTGAGAAAAAACGAAAATAAGAGAATAAATATAAAATAACAAGCATTAAAATAACATTACACATAAAAAAATCAATATGCTTCAGTCATTTAAGAATCACAGTCATTTGTGTTTGTCTGTTCATCAATAAAACCCTTTCTTTTAGCTCTTATAACTTTTCTTTGCTTTTTACAGGAACTACTTGACTTCTTGTTAGCTTTTTTTATTCTACATAAATGTCTTTTTGGGCCACTTATGCAAAATGAAGCTCCTGGAGTAATGTTTAAATATTTATAAACATTATGAAGTCCATTAAAACCGTCGTTAAAATGAATAATTACTGAACAAACACCAATTTTAACTATTTTTTTGACTGCAGTATTGACTTTTAGGGCATCGAGACCAAATTATTGCATTAAGTGACTCATTGACGTTCTGGGTCATTCCATGCAAACATTTAATCAATAAACTGTCAGTACTTAGCTCCATAAAAATTGATTTTAAAATATTCCTAAAATCAGCAGGCAGTGACAATTTAGGTTCATAATTTAACCTTCTTACTTCATTTAGTTTGTACCATTTGCACCAACTATCATTGGTTCTTGGAAAAAAGTGAGTCTGACACTAAAGCTCTTTGAGCTTTAGTGTCAGACTTACTACAATGAAGCAAAACTGCAATAATGACTTTTTTCATGCAATAAACTTCAAAGTTTTGTCTGATGGGCATGCCAAAGTAGTTTTGCAGTAAGTTAATAGCAGATTCAGTTAAGCGCACTTTTCCAACAAGTTTTTTCCCATCTACTAAAACTTGTCCTTTCATCGTAGTGAACGTAGTCTATTCCCAAGTCTTTTTTGTATGTGACCAACACATTCAAGTTTATTTATAACAAAATCTTCACCATATGGCTAACTCTCTTTAAGAAATACTAACTTTAAGAAATGAGCTGCTGTCACCATCTCCAACATAATTTTTATAGCGCAAACCGTTTTGATGAATTGATCGATGAAAAATTGCTCCTTGTGTCTCCATTGAGCCTGCTGAGCCTTTGTGGTTTATTGAACAGTTATGGCTGCTGTTCCATATTTGGTATTCATTTGTGTCTTTTTTATTACGCACTGAAACGCAAGCTTGACACTTTTTTGAAAGTACTTCATAGTCAATAACCTTATTGTTAGTACGAGACATTGCTGCAACAACACCATTAAGAGATTCATGACCTCTTTTTTGCCATGTTCCATCTAGAGATACAGTACATTCAACAACTTCATCTATATTAGCTTTGTATTCCTTAACTGCATTGTTTATACTTTTATTAGCAGCAGTCATGTATGAGTCTAACATCTTATTGTTAATTTCGTTATAAGTTTTGAGATTTATAGGATCTGTTAAACTTAGTAGGGTAAGTGGGGGCATAACCACCCCCGTAACGTTTGGATTAATGTTATTTGAAAATAAAAACGAAATGTGTTTTTTTAACAGTTTATTTCAATAACCACATCATTAAGCTTTAAATTGATGCATTTAAGAAAAAAAATTGAACGGGTTTTGAAAATGTTATTACACAAAAATTACGCTTAGTGAAAAAAACGGTTTTGCCCCCATTGCGAGGCACAACCGCACCCTCACAAAAATCGATGGGGCTACACCTTTCATGGTACATTTTTTTTTACAATTTTCACAGCTCAGATTATTTGATAATTTTGTTGCATGTTTGCATACTGTGCATACATACATGTTTGCATTCTTTGTATTTAGATTTTGAGTTCTGCCCCAAAAGAGAGTTTTTAGAAAGAATTCAGTTTCATAGCTTAATTATTAGATTATGATATTATCAAAAATGGCTTTCACTTCATGAAATAATGTTGATAACACTTATCTTTAACACTAAAATCAAATATTGCTTAATTCTCAAAAAGAAGGTCAGGAAAAATATGATGTAAATATAATATTTTTATCAAAATAAACATTATTATTTACAACTTTTCAGAAACTTAACAGTCACTCTTTTTTTGACATATGCAAAATGAAGGAAACTGTTTTACTAACGCGTGGAATGTTTTTTGCCATATAAGATAACATTTTTTGAAGAGAAATGTTAAAAAACGGTTGTGCCTCCATATGCGGTTATGCCCCCACTTCCCCTATACGAAAAAAGGCCGATTTCTCGAAATGCCATAACACACCTAGTATTAATGTCAATACATTTTTGACCACTTAGTAAAATAATTTTTTAACGAGGTAAAAATATTTTTACTCCATTGACAATAAGTACAAGAAAGTCTCAGTTTATTTGTCTATCCGTTTTTTTCTGTTGTTAAATTTTGAGTACATAGTCCCATTTGATTACATTCTGAGCAAACTGAATACAAATATATTGTTTCTGCCAAAATATTAAAGCCTATTAGCAAATAAGATATATTCAAATCTCCTTCCTTCACATTATTATTTTTCAATTTTAAACCACTTACTGAGCACGGAGTTTCATTTATAATGAATTCTGTAGTAGAAATAGTAGTACCAATTTACTAAAGTAGAAATAGTAGTACCAATTTACTAAAACAAATTAAATGAAATTAAAAGGTTTTGTTCTTACAAAGTATAGCCTAAAAATGAGTTTGAAAGTTGGCAAACTATACTTTAAAACTGCAGTGGTAACATTTTCAAACATTCATTTTAGCAGTGGGTAAAAAAGATAAGAAACTTTTTTGATTTTGAAAAAGCCGTTGCCAGGAGCGTAACTTCGGAAAACATTTTCAGTACTATGTTTAAATATAAAAATATACCAACTTGTGTTCTGAATTTAGTTAAAATTATTAAAAAATCTTAAACTAATATAAGTTTTGCATAAAATTTAAAAAAAAAAAAAAAAAAATTGAAATTTTCTACTTTAAATGGCATAAGACCACCTTATAGTAATCTGTTACTGTTAAACTTTTTTTTGTTTAAACTTATGAAATTACATTTTCAAAATATCTTATTTATAATGATAGCATATCCGGTTTTCAACAGATTGAAAAAAAAAACTTAACGGAACATTGTATTTTTACATTTTATGCAAAAAATTTAAAACATTTTAATATAAAACTTTTTTAAAATTAGATTATTAAGAACATAAAATAAAACAAAATTTATACCGTAAAGTAAAATATATTAGGAAACAACAAAAAATTTCATGCGACTGCACTTGTATAACGCAAAGATGATAAACTACAACCTGTTATAAACCTGTTATAAACTTTTGTAAAAAATCATACTGTGTTTCTTAAAAAGAATTTAAAGTCTATATACAATATATCGAGTGTTAAGTGACAATAAGTATAAAATAATGTCATTTAATAATTTAAAGATTATAAAAATTTTAACACCATTATGACAAAAATTTATAAAAAATAGTATATATATATAAACGTGTGTGTATGTATATATATATATATATATATATATATATATATATATATATATATATATATATATATATATATATATATATATATATATATTGAATTTGAAAACTTATTGTAAAGGATTTTATTTTAGTATTTTATAAGTTAATGCAGCAAATAATGTTTGTCAAAAGAAACTACCAAATATACTATTAAAAACTATCAAATTATATTAGTGGCGTATTTGAGAGGGTTATTAAGGTAAATGTTAAAGAAAACTTGATTGTTTAATACCCTCTCAATAGAAAAATATTAAATTTAAGAAACGCATCTATACATGTTCGCTCTCAAAACTAGATATATACGCCACTGAAATATATTAGAATTAAATCTATGAAACAAAGTAGTCATTAAAAAATTAGCTGCGAGTTAATTGTGAATTTATTGCAAAAGATTATGTAATGCAAGCTTTTTTTTCTTCGCTAATTCATGGAGATAAAAGGAAAGAATAACTAAATTTGTTTTAAAATGTGCGAAAAAGATGATAAAACAACTCTTTTGCTTAAATGCAAACGAAATTTAGGGAGAAAATGGCGTTATGTTTAAAACGCACTTTTAAACAACTTCAGCAAAACTTTATCCTATAATAGGCTGATGAACTTCAGTAATAGCTGATGACCGTCGGTAAATTTATTCGATTGCCTCAAAAAAGATTACGTCATAAGCTGAAAATTAAAATTAAAATTAAATATAAAAACCCGTAAAACTATTTTATTTTAAAACAGGAAAAAAATTACCTCTGATTAATAGATTCACATTTAAATTCACGCAAAGCAAACACGTTGTCAGAGATTACTTTCGGTTCGTTTAAGTCCTCGTTGTCATTACCTATTAAATTAAATACAAAATATTGAATACCTAGCAAACACAAGGCGTTATGTCGACGTCGATGAAACGACATAATATATAGGGTAAACTGGGGTAAAGTGAACTAGGGGTAAAGTGAACTATTTTTTTAAACTAAAAAGTTATCATGTTTAAAAAACTTTTTGTTAAGTAATTTAGCATTATTTTTGCTTAATACAACATTTTGAAATTTTTTAAATAAAAAAATTAATAAAATATAGCCTTTGTTTTGATGTAATAGCCATTTTAAAAAGCGAGTTTGGCGGAAGTTTTAAAATTACGATCTCAAACTTTGCTATGGGTTTTAGTAAATTCATGATTTGTTGTTATTAATGCGAACATCAGTTATATAATTTATATACATTTTAAAGATAATATAATGCTGTTAAAAAAAAATTGTAGTTTTTATCATAATATAAAAAAGCTAAGCTTTTAGTTTGTAAATCAATTTAGTTCACTTTACCCCTTATTTTTCTGCCTATTGGGGGTAAAGTGAACTAGTCTTTTTCTTATGTTTTTTCATCAAATATTTTTAGTAGAACTGAATATATAAATTGTAATTACTTAACTAAATTGTTTACTCTTAAAATAAGTTTTTTTTTTTTTAAATATTCTTAAAATTATTTTCAGAAATATAATATATTGAAATAATGCCAAGAAACTACATTAAGAAAAAAGAATCTCGAAGAAAAACATATGCACCTAATTTGTTGCAAAATGCCATTTCGAAAGTTAAAAATAAAGAAATGACTTCGTATGCTGCATCAAAAGAATATGGTGTTCCAAGAGGTACAATTGCAAGACATCTTCTAGGCATAAAATGCTCAAAAGTTGGTGAAGGGCGACCAAACCGATTATCTGCTGATGCTGAAAAAGATCTTGTTTCACTTTTATCTGCATTTTCTGATTTTGGATTTGGATTAGATAAAAAACAATTTATGAAACTTGTTCAAACGTATATTGAATTAAACGGATTTCAGAAAAAATTTGTTAATGGTGTTGCTGGTGATCAGTGGTTTTGTAATTTTTTAAATCGTTGGCAGAAAGAAATATCTATAAGAACTCCAGAGCTTTTGACATTAACAAGAGCCTTAGCTTGTAATAAAACTGTAATTGATGCTTGGTTTTTATTACTTAAAGCAACATTGGAAAAATGTGACATTATGAATAGATCTGCCCAAATACTAAACTGCGATGAAAGTGGGTTTTGCACTAACCCAATAAATAAAAAAATTATTTGCAAAAGAGGTATTAAAAACCCTGTATCTATTGCTCCTGGATCAGGAAAAGAACAGTTTACTGTACTAGCAACAATATCAGCTGCAGGAAGAAATTTTCCTCCATTTATTTTATTTGCTGGGAAGAATTTGTATAAAGAGTGGATGACTGGTGGACCAAATGGTTCCTTATATGGGGTGACAAAAAACGGTTGGATGGAAACAGAAGTTTTCACTGAATACTTTAACCATCTTGTTTTATGGTTGAAAGACACACCCAAGCCTGTTTTGCTTATCTTTGATGGTCACATTAGTCATATTTCTTTAGAAACTGTTAAAAAAGCAGTTGAAAATCATATAACTATTTTGTGTTTGCCAGCACACTGTTCGCATTTGCTTCAGCCACTTGATGTAGGAGTCTTTCGCCAAGTTAAACATGTATGGCGTGAAATTCTGGCCAATTGGTATACCGAGTCAAGGCTGAAGGTGGTTGGGAAATCTGTTTTTCCATCTTTATTAAAAAAACTTTATGATACCTCCTTTAAGCCAGCTCATTTAGTACAATCCTTTGCCAAAACTGGAATTTTTCCCTTTGATCCATCTGCTATAGCATCTGACAAGTTAAATCCTTCTGAAATCTATGAACACCCTTTTTCTCAGAAAACAAATAACTATAATAATAACGTCCCTCAAAACATCGTTTTAGACACCAATGTCAATGATCAGAACGATACTTGTGAAAATTTTTCTATTGAATCAACAAATAAATACAATTCACAAAAAACTATAATATCAGTAGGAAAAGACTTAAACAATGAAAAAATAAATCAACTATCAATATCAAATGTAGACTGTTCTACTGGAAATAAAATCATTAGAGAAATAGTGAAAGAACAGTTAATGGCCACAAAGGGTGATGGTCGTTCATACAACAAACGACCTACAAAAAAAATAAAAAGACACTATGGAGGTGAGTGTCTTACATCAGAAGATGCATTTAAAAGATTAAATGATGAAGAAAACGAATGTTTTAAAAGAAAGATCAAGCAGCAAGGCAAAATACAAAATAAAAAAACTAATTTATTAGAAATAACAAACACAAAAGAGTTAAAGATGAAGTAGTTCACTTTACCCCAATGTGGGGGTAAAGTGAACTAGTGGACATGTTTTTTTTGAATATATATTTAATATTGTAAAAGTAGCTTTTAATCTTAGTATTTTGTTTTATATTGTACCTAATACTTTAAATGGTATAAATTTTGAAAACTGCAAAATGTTTTGGCTTTTATTTTGAAAATATTTCCTTTAAATATCAAAAACAGTTCACTTTACCCCAGTTTACCCTACATATATATAGAAATGCATTTCTATATCAATATCAATATCAATATCAATATATTTATATATATATATATATATATATATATATATATATATATATATATATATATATATATATATATATATATATATATATATATATACACACATACACACATATATATACATATATATATATAATTATATCAATATATATATATATATATATATATATATATATATATATATATATATATATATATATATATATATATATATATATATATATATACACACACACACATACATGTAGGGGTGTGCATGAAAGAGCCAGGTTTTGGAAGAGCCGATGCCATCATATCTAACTTACTGGCACCCGACCATAATTATATTTTTCTTTTTGTGTAGCAACGCTGGATACCTGTCACCCACAAAAAATTTAGAGTTCTACTAAAATAATTAGCGTTGTAAGGATGCACTAAAAATTTTGAAAATAAAAAGTAATTTTTTTGGGGTTTACTTATTTATTTTTAAGATAAAGAATATTGTATTATTTGATAAAACATATATGCTACATTGTTATATATAATGTGTCCTTCTTTTCCATAAATAATATTAGATTAAAGTTTCGGTAAAAAATGTTAAATTTCAGGTTATTTTTTTTTACCATACAATTTTTTAAAAGAGCCAGTTTATTATGCTATGATTAAGCCGGCCTTTTTAGCTTTTTTTCTATTTAATTTTTTTTTTAAATTAAATAATTGTTTGCTCTTTAACGACGAAATTTTTATATATTTTTTATTTTAACATCTTCCAACAAGGCTGCAAGCAACCACTAATTAGTGTTGGAAGTTACTGGAAGAGAAAAGATAAAGATTGTAAAGCAAGATAACGATTGACAGACGACTTAAAAGATTGCAAATTATATGAATCAGGAAAGCAAGATGAAGTAGGCGAATTTCAAAGAACTGATGTTCGAGGAAAAAAACTAGACGAATAAGAGTTTTTGGAGCACTTAGGAACAGTAACAGAAAAAGGATGAGACTTAATTGAAATACAAGTAACACGAGAATGAATTTTAATAGATGACACTAGAGACGCTAGCTCTTTAGAGCAGTGCCCATTATAGTATTTGTAGAAAAGAGAAGATAAGGGTAGGAGACTCATTTAGTACATTACCGTTGATAAATATAGGAAGGTCTAAATTATTGCGATAACGATTGGCTGAAAAAAATTGAGTTTTATCTGAATTAAAGTTCACCAGCCACTGTGAGCCCCATGCTGTAGCAGAAGTGAGATCCTTTTCAAGCTCAAATGCCCCCTGCAAGTAATCAGAGGGAGTTGGCTTCTTATCGTGACAAGAATAAATCGTAGTATCATCAGCGAACAATGCCACCTTAGATGTGAGAATATCTGGAAGATCGTTAATGTAAATTAAAAAGAGTATAGGGCCAAGGATTGAACCTTGAGGAACTCCTGAGGTTACAGAATAAGAAGAAGAGTGCTGTCTATCAAGGAAAACTTTTATACTACGATTGGAAAGAAAGGATTCAATAATCTTAAAGATGTTTCCAGATACACCGTAAGAAGACCAAACCATAATCGGATGCACCTAAGGGTGAGTGTGGAGAAACTGAGCACTGACTAGGGTCAGAAACAAGACATAAGTCGAGTAGAGAAGGTAAATGGATCGGGTATCTGGAAAGCGAGTTAGAAAGTTGACTATTTGAGTTAGGGATTGAGAAAGGCAAAAGTTGTGGGCCTTAATGCCTGCAGAGTCACTGACACTAGAGTCAAGCCATTCAGTGTGATGAACATTGAAGTCATCGACAACAACAATATTGGCTGATGGATAAAGAGAGAAGGCTTGGTCAATATGATCAGAAATAACATCAAGAAGAGTGCAGTCTTGAGATGAGGGAGAGCGATATAGAACAAAGAGAAAGGTGATAGAGTGAAGTGGTGCTAAACGAAAGCACATAAAAGAGTAGTCTGTGGATTCAAACCTAGTTTCCTGACAAATGGGTGAATTCTTACGAATGTAAATGCCCAGGCCAAGCATGTGACTATTGGAGTTTTTATGAATTAAAGGAAGATAACCATCAACACTAAGATCCCAAGATGAGACAGCTGAACTCAAATTAGTCTCACAAAGAGCAAGTAGGTCAAGATTGCACTCTTGTCAAACCTTTATTCTGACATTGAGCGCCCTTTGCATCCGCGAACTCGTATTTCTAGGAAATAGGCAAAATGGGGTATATAGGGATTTACGCAGCGGATTTGCGCACATAAACCGACTGATTTTTAGAGAGAACATGCAGCAGAGTGTGCAAACAATGACTGAGGGTTTGGGGTAAGCTGACTGAGAGTTTGGGGTTCTCTTTTAAATGAAGTCGTTTTTTTATATTTTCAGACCTTAAGGACAGCATCGGAATAAGGGTTTGACAAGAGAGCCTACCTTTAACGACTTCTTTGTTTTTCATAATGCTTCATTATCATATTCTATTGAAATTAATTGTTTGAATGACTTTTCCTGAAGTCGTAAAACGTAGGTAGGTAGGTTAGAATTTTAAAAATATATTCAAATACTAAAAGTATTTGAATAAAATAAAAAGTTTTTAATAAAGCTTAAATAATTTTTTTTTAATAATTAAAATTTATTTTTGTTTCAAACTTCCAAACATTTTGTCAAAACTTATTTTGTATTATTGTATTCACTCATATATCACTGGCATAGTTAATATATGTGAAATGCATTATAATCACTATGATTCATAACATTTATCGTCAAGATGTATATTCAAAACAATTTGTTCTTTTGACTAGTGTATATTATTTTTTTATAAACATTTGACTAGTGTATATTAATACTTTTGTTTTTCTAATTCTCATTTAATATTTTTTATCTTTAAAAAAAACAAACATGTCTTCGCAAGTATTAACTACGAAAAGCGACATTAACGTTATATGAGGATATTTTTTTAATAATAAAGTGAAACTATTATTAAAGCTGTTTTATCATTTGTTTTATCATTGATTATCATAGAATTATATAACTTAAAGTACAATCTGATTTTTAGAAGTCTAGTTAATAGATTATTACTCTTAAATGACTTGTTAGTTTTAGAAAAAAATGTTACGACTCATTCATAACACAGAGTGGCTTTTTCATTGACAAGATGTTATGAAAGAACTGATTTCTCTCTTTTTTAAAAATTGAGAAGTTAAAACTTAATGAATTTTTAGTTATCCAGTTATATTTTTTTAGTTGTTTTGTTTATATAGTGTAAGTTATCGTTCACTGAAAGTTTTGTTTACTTAGATTAATTAATAAAAAAGTTATCCAAAAATGAAGCCGACTACATTAACTGAACAAGTGTACAACTATTGTAATTTGCATCCTAACGCTAAAACGAAGAGCACCGTAGAGTATTTTGTTACCTCTAATCACCCCGAAAGAACCATCAAACGTAATATGGGAAAGTGGAAAAACAATAAGCCTAAGTCTCGTAAACCTGGATCAGACAGAAAACCAAAAATTATAACTGAAAAAAATATAAACAGTTAAAGCAGTTGCAACTGAAGTGTGGGAGAATTTGTTGCAAATTCGGAAACTGTGACTTTGTCATTAATGATGAGTCTTAATTTATATTTAAATATACAAATAAAAATTTCAATCCTGGATTTTTTTCAAATAAAGCAAAAAATGTACAAATGTATAATATAACCGCAAAAGCAAATTATATATATATGTGTGTGTGTGTGTGTGTATACATATATATACATACATATATATACATATTGTCTCCAAATACGTATATATATGTATATATATACAGTCGTGTGACAATTTATTATGGCGACCCACAATTTTTTACATTCTCAAGTTTCAAATTATTTTTATTAAAAATTATTTTTTATATTATTTTAATATTTTTTTGTGATTTATGTACTCAAAAGTAATTTTTTTTAAAGAAATGGGTATTTTTTTGACAAATAAAAAACATTTAACAAATTGTTAATAAATTTTATTATTCAAATATTACTACAAATATATTTTAGATCATTATTTAATGATTCCTCTATTTGCCTCTGTAATTGCAAGAACCCTTATTTTTGGCATACTTTTGATGCATTTTTCAGCCATTTCCTTCAATTCTTTATTATGGTTCAAATGATGAATAATTCTTTCTATTACATACACTTTATTTGTAATATTTATTTTAGATATTTGCTTCTTTAGGAGCGTCCAAACATT
>NC_061160.1:54935726-54990726 GCF_022113875.1 Hydra vulgaris
GAGACAATAATTTGACACCTTTAATAATTATAGCGCGTCTGTAACTGCATTTTAAATTATTTTATTTTTGAATTAAGGATTGCAACAATTTTCTTTTATTATTGTTTTTAGCTTTTAATAAATATCATTGACTGACTTATTCATTTCAACCAAAAGTATTTTTATACCAAATCATAAATTATGTTACCAGTTTTATGTTACCATAATTTTTAAACATCATTCTACCAAATATTATTGCATAATAATATGGAAAATAAAACATATACCCATAAGTTATTAAAACCTAATAAACATTTTGAGCAATTATACTTGTTCTTCAAAATCCCGGATGGCTCTTTTTTAAATATGAGTGCAAACATCAAGATATATACGATGCAATGACGAGTGACATTATAGAAAAAATAGGCAACGTTAAATTATCTGATACTGCTTTTAAGTGTTTAAAAATAAAATAGCTTTTATCAAACATTTGAGAAAAAATCGGCTTCATGGACACCTACTATACTTGGATAAATAAAAATTTGAATTTACTGATCCCATATTTCAAATTATGCCATATAGAATATCAGAAAATCAGATCTGGCTGGCCAACAAAAACTTTCAGCACTTACAATCTTAAAGCTCAAAAATACAAAGTGCAAAATCTAATTGAGTCAAGTAACCAAGAGCTAAATATGGCCACGGCAATGACACTGACAAAAGAAAAAAAAAGAGATTCAGCTTCTTTTGTTAAAGAAATTTCGATTTCATCTCTGAAACAAAGTACAAATTTGAAAAAGACACAAAGTCATTTCTAAAGCAAATAGCGTCATTGTCGGAAAAAAAAGTGCCTGCACTAATAGTTAATGCTAATCTTTCCACTCGTCAGTACCAAGAATTTGTGAGCAATGCTAATCTTTCCATTCATCAGTACCAACAAATTCTTGAGCAAGTTTATAGCTTAAATTCCAAGCTATATCCTTCATACCACAGAGCTCCTCGAAGAAATTATACTAACAGAAACATCTGCAAAAATGCCTCTACAAGCTCTCATTGATTATACAATTTTTCGCTTTTATAAAATTCAAGAAGTAAACGAGAAATGACATATACATAAAGCTAAAAGATATGGTATTGTCATTAAGTGGGGATGCGACAAGTTAAAGCAAAAGCAATATAAGCAGAGGTTTATGGAGAAGAATTTAAACAATGAAAGTTTGTTTAGTATTTCTATGGTTCCAATAAAAAATTTTCTGTGATATAGGTGATACCAAAACCATAATTTTGATATAGGTGATACCAAAACCATAATTTTGAAAAACCCTGCCACATCATCTAGAAGGTATTGTTGACCCATCAAACTAGTTTTCAAGATGGAATTAACAAATTTAATAACTAAAGAAGTTAATGCTATAAAATAACAAATTGAAATGAAATTGACCCATCAAAGTATCTCTTGCAGATAATGCTCTTGAAATAACAATAATACCAACGATGATACTTTGCATGATAGAAAGGTTCGCGTTTTTCAGAACCCAGCTTACCAATGAGTGCACACTTAATTGTTACACGTCTTAATTGTTACATATTTGGTTCTAGAACTCCTCTAAAAAGTATAAATATTTTTCTAAGAAGTATAAATATTTGAAATATCTTCTTCCGATGATGTTTATAAATAAAAATATATCTTTAGTTAAAATATAACTAAAAATAAAATATGATATCTAAGGCTGGCGCAATCGGTGTGTATGTGTGTGTGAGGGTGCGACACCCCCTATCAATGATTTTTTTGTTCATTTATTCGGCAAATTTGACCCTTTTTGACTAGTTAGTCAGCAAATGTAGACCCTTTTGACAAGTTAGTCGGTAAATTTAGACAGTTAGTTGGCAAATTTTAAAAAACAAGGACCTTGTATTTTTATTAAGTCGGAAAAATGTAATGGCACCCACCCCTTCAAGTGACACCTACTCGTGCCGGCCCTGATTATATCAGATAAGTTTTTTTTTGGATCGACAGGTTTACTACCTTCAATAAATCAACCAGTTAAGAGTTTTTCATTGGCAAATCCTTCTTTAGGCAGGATATAAGGCTATTCCACATTGTACAAAAAATTTAATGTAAATTTCAAATCCTAGAAAATAAAAAACTAAATGTATCATTCAAAAGTTAAAGGTTTGTAGTTTCTAAAAATATGTAACATGTAGAACTGGTTTTTGAAGAATTTTAGGATTTGATGCTTAGACTTTAAACAAAATTTTTTAGACTTCAAATTGAAATTATTTTTCTAGTAAATCATTTTGAAACCTTTTTTTTTTAAACTTTTAAAAATTTCTATATAGATTTGTCTCACGAAAAATATAAATGGAGCTCTTGCTTTTCAAATTGAAATTTTATTATAATAAGCAGCCATGGCATCTAAGCAGCCGTGGCGCAGTGGTTAGAGTAACCCAGAGGTCTGAGGTTCATTGGCAGCTCTAGGTCAACAAGCGACATTGGTATGAAACGAGGTGTGAACTTTCTGTTATATGCTCTCCCGCGGTGCTCTATGATAAGACCCTAAGGACTTCTGGGAGCACCTAAAATAACTACATAAAAAAAAATAATCAAATAGTCTTTCATTGAGAAATTTCTATTTGGTCTTCTTTAAGTTCGTCACGCTGTGGCATGTCACACAGTGCCACTAATAGTAACATTTTTCATTCTAGCGTAAGAATATTTATTTTAATTAAATATTTATAAATTATTTAATTAAAAATAGGGTAATAAATATCAATAGATATTTAAATTTAAATATTTTTAAAATGTTTTTGTATTATGTGTCTTAAGTTTATGTCACATTGTGATGACACGGCGTGACATTTTTTAAAATTAAATTTTTTTATACTAATTATATAAACTAATTTTATTATAAAACTATATTATATAAACTAACTTTTATAAAAATGTTACGCAAAAAACATGTTGGTTTAATATCTGTAGTGTTTTTATTATTTTTTATTTGTGGATAAGTTTTGAAACCTCCTTTAATATAACTAACATTGTTTTTTTTTTATTAAAGTTGTAGGTGTACCTGTAAATATGTAGACATATTTTACTACCACCTTTGTTATTTAGTATTTTTTAAATTTTGTCACTGAAGTTATTGCTGAAGTTATTCTGAATGTTTATTGTTTGTACAATTCTTATAAAAAGTAAACTTTCACAAATAAATTGTTTATTTCTTCGTTGAAAGTAATGCAAAAAAACTCTGACACATGCTGAACGCCAGAAAAAGTATAGAGAAAGACAAATGCAAAAATTCCGGATTTTATAAAGGAAAATGAGAAAAGACTCGATGCGGAAAAAGGAAAAACGAAATTCTAATGTTGAATTTAGCATGTTTAAAGGACAAGTAAAGAAAAAAAAAAAAAAAAAAAAGTAGAGTTTCTTCATCTAGAATAACATCTAATATCTCTCCTGCTTGCAAATCATCTTGTACACTTGGTAAAGCTGTTAAAAAAGCAATACGTGCTCTTCCAACTTCTTTTTGCAATTCAGTTTAAAAAAGATTTACCAGATATGCAACCAACACATGGACCTAATGCTCTTAATGATGAAACGAAGTTATGCATCATTAGTTTTTTTGAACAAGATGGTATATCCTGTCAGGCACCTGGGGTAAAAGATACAATTGTTTTAAGAAGTAATAAAGAAAAAAAGAAAGTGTAAAAAATGTATTTAACAAACACACATTTAAAAAGATCAATGTTTCATATAGCTGTGTCTAACTTTATTTCATTTTAAAAAAATATCAAAGCTATTTTGTGACTATTTTAAAAGCCACAAATCTTATAAAATAAATTTTTTTTTATCTTTAAACTACTTAAGTAGTTAAACCAATTGCTTTAATCATTACATTATGATATTATTATTTAATCATTACATTATATGATATTATTATTTAGAAAATTATACAACTTTGTTTGATTATTGCATCTTTCAATCATACTGCAATACAGTTCAAATACTAGAATATGTTTTTAACAAATCTTTTGGTTATCAAAACCTTTATTAAATGTCTAATATTTATTTGATGGAGTTTAAAAACCCTTTCTAGATTTTTTTTTTCTAAACAAATTTGCTCTTTTCAATATAGAATTGATTTTATGCAAGTTTCAGACCTTATTTTATGCAAGTTTATAGCTCCTTTGAATACAATAATGAGTGAACACAAAAATAAAGTGGTAAAAGATGGTCTAGAAAATTGATAACCACTTCTTTAAACATCTCGGTCAAATTAAAATTACAATTTTTTGAAAAATAAGACTTCAACATCTTAAAGCAATTCTGACATCAATTGGCAGCTTATTTTTACATAAACTTTTTGATTGACTTTCTGAATGCTAACTCTGCTAGTAGTAAAAAAAAGCATCAAATAATACAGACCAAAGAACATCTAAATTTTTTGAATTATTACATTTTTTATTAGTATTACAATTACACTCTACACTTTCTACATCTTTTCCAGCCAACAAGTATGTCAACTTTGCAAACTTTTTAAATAATACGATAAAAAGTACTTAATACATATCCACCAAAATATTGAAATAACTTTTTTTCTTTTTTTGCTTTCTAAATATGATTAGCAAGGTTATGTCCTACAAGAGATGAGGATCTGTGAGAAAATTCCTGTCTGATCTGCAACTATAAATTTTGAATAAAAAAACTTCAATTTCAATATAAATATTTTTTACAATTTCTTTTTATTAACCTAAATGATAGCTTCGTATTATCTTATAAAAATATGTACTTTGAAAGCTTATCTCTGATATATGGAAGACAGCAAAGATCGTTTATAACAATAAGAATGTTTTTAAAACAAAATTGCTGAACTTATTTACAGAACACATTGCAACAAAGATCGTTTGAAACAATAAGAATATTTTTGTAACAAAATTCATGAACTTAGTTGCAGAACACGTTTGCTTTCGCAAAACTTTTTATATGTAGTCAAATTATTATTACAGAGTGAAAATACCAAAAGAGGCATAATTTTGAGATTTGTAAAAGTCAATCTATCTATTATTAGCAACGATCCAAAATAAAATTGGGATGTTTTAAGATTTCATTATTTAATTTTTTTATAATAAAAAACCACGAAAGCTATTTAATTTAAGCCATTTTTTTTAGAAATATAAAAGACATTATCTCAAATTGCCTACAAGCCTCCCCCCCCCGCCTCTTTATTTTTATGATTGTCAGAAGCAATTTAAATAACTTCCTGAATAATTCAGTAGCACAAACTTGCCCCGTCGTCCTTAATGTCTATAAATGTCTATAAATGTCAAGCTATTATTATGCTTATCTTCCTACCATTTTTAGTTTAACTAAGGTTATAGAGGAAAAATAAAAAATTTAAATAAAAATTGGTATAAATAAAATTTAAAATAAAAATTGTTATGAAAAACTGATATAAATAAAATTTGAAAAATTGGTATAAAATTTAAAATAAAAAAAGTATTGGAAAAATATTTTGGCCGTTTTCTGACCTCTTTGAGGCACAGTGCACTGTCATCCTGTTCTTCGGTACAATGCTGCTACTTATGTGGGGCTTAACCTACTGAAATGAATAATATAAATAAATTATCAAGAAAAGAAGTAAATAAAGATTGTCTTTCATTGGAATTATCACCTTTTCACGCCTGGATCTATGCAAGAGACTTAATTAACCGCTTGGGAATTACTCTAGAATGCAAAAAACTTATGCCATAAAATCTACGCAAGAGAAACTTGAGAATTATACATTGAACAATATGTATGGTACCCTATGCCTGTTAGCTTTCAATTGGCTTAAGAGGCTCAAAATAAACACAGCGGGTTGTATAGGGAACAATTTACTAGGAAAACATCACAAATAGACACAAATAAGGATTTGTTAAACAGGCATTTGATTGAAGTGTAAAAAAAAGTTTCAACGCCAAATCTTTTTAAAAAATAAAATGAGTTAATTCTTGATTTACTTATTTAATTTTTATTATTTTGTATTTTATGATTTTTATGCCTACAATTGTGCTATAAGTAAGCAGTTCATATTTGCATTTTTAAAATTCTTTTTTGAAGTTAATTTTTTTTTTTTTGTTATTCACCCCCTGAAGGCCGAGAAGGCCACTGCAGATGAGGAGGCTACTTAATAGTGGTTATAATCCTCTCTCAACTCTATAACTTCGAAACACGAACTTTGAAGAACAAGGCCGCTGCGCGGAGAGACAAGTTGAGCGCGGTACTACCAGGGCCGTGGTGGGGATCGAACTCGAAACCTCTCGCTTATGAAGCAAGTGTTTTACCACTACACCACTACCGCAATGTTGAAATGACCAAAGTTAAATTGCTATTATATTAAAGGTGACATTATGTTAAATAAGAAAAATAGCAATAATAATAAATAATTAATATATTTAATAATAAATAATATATAATAAATAATAATATTTCTAGACATTAAAAGTAATTTTGGTTATTTTGAGAATGAATGTTAAGTGGTAAAACATTCCTGTTTAAATCTAAATGCCTGTGAAAATGATACAAACAATATGGAAAATAATTTTAACAAGTTACTTAAATAAATTCAATCTTATTTTATATTAATATATTAAAACAAACCTTTTGCTGGAAGATTATAAGTGTTATCAAGCATTTCTGTAGTAAAAAAATTGATAGAAAAAGAAGTACTGGAGGGCGATACACTGTCTAAATTACATGTAACTGAAAATGAATCACCCTCAAGTTCATCACAGAAATCTTTTAAATCAGTTTTTAATAAACCTTGTGTTGTTTGGAGTTTAGTTGTTTTTTCTAAATCGTTAAAAGTTGTGTCTGTTAACAATATACTAGGTGTCTTGATTAATGTATCATCATTATGTATACTGGTGTTCAAAATTTTGCTTTTCAAAACTAAGTCTTGTTTTATAGAAATATCATCATAAGTTTTTTTTATCATATGTTCTTCTTTAAAAAAATTATCACCTGAAGTTTTTAATGTCAAGTGTTCTTCTAAAGAAGAAAAGTCACCAGAAGTTCTCATTTCAATAAAACAAAGACTATTATCAACTTGCGAAGATAGATTTAAATTATCAATTCTATCAAATGCATTTTCATTTTCACTACTTTTCATGAAAATAAATTCATTATCATTTTCTAACTGCAGAATACTTGTTGAATTATGATTGGCTTCAGAATGATGATCGTCTAAAATTACTTCAGAAGCATGATTATTTGATATAGCTTCAGAGAAGTTATTGTCTGTATTAACTTCAGAAGCGAGTTTGTCTGAAGTGACTTCAAAAGAACAATCGTCAGAAGTGTTTTTAAAAGACAGTTGGTTTTCATGTTCTGTATTACTATTATATACATTAGGTAATTCAAAACTCTTAGCATCGAATTGTTCTTTAGAATTATTTCGCTTTAACTGTAAGTCAATATTTGCCACATTATTTGCAATTTTATTTGCTACATCTGCAGCATGATTACCCAAAGTATCTAAAATTTTTGTTACTGAAAACCTAGACTCACGTTTTGACAGCTGATCATTTGGTTTTGTAAGATTTAAGCTGTTTTGTGGTTTCTGAACAGAACCTGAGATTACAGAGTCAGTGTTATTTTGCAATAAATCTGAAGATGTTTCTGTAGTTGTATGATTGTTTAGTTGTTCGTTAAAATTATCTTCTTTGTTCTGAACAGGACTGAATGGAATAATAGGTTGTTTTAATTCCTCTGGGTGAAAAATATCTTTACCAACAATATTATTGGCTAAACTACAACTGGATTCTGAAGATGAAAGGCTAACAGAAAACGGAATAGTAGACGTATTAAGCTGTTTATTTCGATGACAATAATTATAAATATCAACCAATACTGTTTGAATAACTGACTCCATTCCCTAACCATTAAAATGAAACATTAAACATTGCTCACCTATAGAAAACTAAAAGAACTTGAAAATTAAAAAAGAATTTAAATGATGTATTTAATGTTTTGCAAAAGCAAGTTTGTGTTTCTTTTTCTTAAAAAATTAATAATACCGGCTCCTTCTTTATAGCTTTATCTAAATCAAGCTTTGTTAAAGATTGATTTACTTTCAGAGCCATTGAAAATGCCATTAAACCTGCCACTTGCAACTCATTACCCCTCAGATCGATTCTAGTTAAAGTTAAGCTATCAGCTAACACCTCAGCCAATGCAACTGCACCTTAAGTTGTAAAAAAAGATAATACATAATATATATTGTTAAAAAGTTGTGAAAAAGTTTGAATAAGAATAAAGGTAAATAATAGTTAAATTTTAATTAATATGTAAAAATAGAAAAATACAATATCTTACCTTCACTCCCAATTTTAGTATTTAAAAATCCAATCTTTTTAAGTGATTTATTTTTTATAAGTCCATGTTTGAGCTTTTGCATTCCTAAATCACCAATCCGATTTTGTCCGAGGTTTAATGCTTTAATTGATCTTGTTTTGATCTAAAAATTCAAAGACAAATAAATCAAAACCCTAACTTCTAACCAAAAAAAAAAATACTGTACCATGATCCAAAAAAAAGTTTTATATTTTAAATTTAAAACTAAATAGATTTTCAACATATCATTTAACCATGACATATTCACAAGTTTCATAAATTATACTTTTTATCAAAAATATATGAATTATAAACCTAAACCCTCTGTCAAAAGTACACACTTGTTTATTAATTATTATCCACTGACACTGTTTGAAACTGACAATGTTTGTATTTCAGAGTTATAAGATTAGAAGGATGATGTGTAAAAAATAAACTTAAGACTGCATTCATTGTTACACAGAACAACTTATTATTTATTAATTGTATTTTTAATCAGGATATTTGAACTTTTTTATTTTTCATCATTATGAAACTATTTAGTATTTTGAAACTTAACATTTTTAACTAAATACGTTCTAAAATTAAATTTTTAATTAAACAATTAAACAAACTTGAATTTTTATTTAAATACATTCTAAACTATAATTATATTGGAAAAACATAAACATAATTATCAATTTCAGGCACAAGTTGAATTTTGAAACCCTTAGAAAAACTACAGAAAAACTGCAAAGAAAATGTTGAACTTTTACTCCTTCACCATGTTTGTTTAGTTAACAGAATATAAATAATAAATAGAATAACAATAAAGTTAAAATATAAAATTTATAAAAAAAAATTTAAAATGATAATATAAATTTGTATTACAAAATTGCAAATGTTTTAAGTAAGAAAATACTTTCTACTGTAAAAACAAAAAGTATTGTTCAAAGTTCACAAGCAAAGTGGTATTAAGCATTTTGTATATAAATTTATATTAAATGTATATAATTTTTTTTTAAATTAATTTCAAAATAACTACCATTTTAAATGTGGCCTTTTTATACAAACAAACTAATCTACTAGACTAAATCTACCACCATAAATAATACAAAATTGAAGCAAGCCTAAACTTAGTATGCAGCCAATCTGCATTTATAGTTAAAATGATAATATATGACCATCTATGAAAAATTTATGGATAAGACTACATAATTTATATAAGTTAAGACTACATATAATTTATATAAGTTAAGACTACATAGTCATCCACTAAAAATAATTTTGTTTAAATTAATAAAGGATAAAAAAATTCAAACTTTTTTTTTTTATGTTTAATTTTTAATTCTTAGTTCAATTTTTTATTTCTAATTAAGTGCAACTAAAACCAGACCTAAAAATTACTGTCTTAAAAATAAATCATTCTATTAATATAATATTAATATAATATTAATATAATATTAACATAATATAAATATAACATTAATATAATATTAATATAATGCTTTTAATAGTGATAATTTAGTTTTAAACTTAAATATCAACGAGTTGATTTAAATTTGCTTAGTCAAAAGGTTTTTGAAAACTTCATTTCTTTACAAACTGATTGATATAAGGATACCATATGATATTAACTTTTTTTTTTAGTTTCCTACAAAAAAAATAAATTTTATAAATATGGGACAGATAACCAGATAAATTGGATGCATATTTTTCCTGACTAATCCAAAAAAAGAGTTGTTAGGAAATACTACATCATATTGGGTATTAATAATTCAGTAACTTTATTTTTCTAGCTGATTCAGTTAATTAACTTTATTTTTCTAGTTGATTCATTTTCTTTATTTTTCTAGCTGATTTTTTAAGAATATCTTTTTGAAAAAATGTTTAAAAAAATCATATAAAATTTATGATTACCTTATTGCAAAAGCTTACAATGGTTTCATGAATTTATGACTTGTTCATGGATTCATAAATTCATGAATGGTTTCATGAACCTATGACTGTCAATATTAGAATTTAAAACTTGACAAAATATCAGGCAACTTTATCAGCAATGTTTTCAGCCCAAATATCAGTTGCCCTATATATCTGTCAAAGCTACATTAGTGCAACTCACCAAACCTTCTGCAAGATAACTCATGCCTTCATGAGTTAATCCAGTGTTCCAAATGATTAAAGAACAAAGTCCACCACCAAATGGTTGATCTGCTTGATCTGATAGTCCATTGCTAATATGAGCAAGACCAATATCCTGAATTAAAAAAAAAAAACTATATATTTACAACAACAATATACATACATACAATGCTATTTTTTTAAAAAAACTATATTCTCAGATTTAATGTTTTCCCATTCTTAAGTCAAATTTTTGACAATGTAAAAAAACTGTTTACCACATTTTAATCACTATTCTAGAACCTCCTCAAACCCTTAGAGACAAGGTATTTACTGTTTAAAACAAGATAAAATCAGAAAATAGAAGGTAGACAGGATGGTCAGGATTACAAGCAAATTAAAAACAAAGAACAGAATAGTGAAGATAATACTGCTATCGCTGTAGCAGATGTTGGTTTGAAGTTTGTTTAAGATGGGATTTGAACAGTGAAACTCCAATGGATAAACAATCAGAAATTGTTATTCTTAACTTTCCCAAAAGAATTATGCAATCGGAGAAAATCACTTCTGCAACTGCTGAAACTGCCTGATAATAAAAAATTAAAAATAAGACAACTACATTTGTATCAGTTGTAATTAAAGCTGCTTGTTGAAACAATTTTGATATCTCTAGACTGACATTATGCCAAGTGGAATGTTAAATAGACAGAATGATTGAGGGTATTATGGATGTGAGACATAACCTACTCCAGTTTGGTATCTTTTATTGGGATAGAAAATTGCTAAAAGACATACTGGCCTGCAACACGAACAGCTAGCTCAGGGACGAACTAGTTTTGATACCGTTTTTTTTTTCTAGTTTTGATACCATTAATTTTCTTTCGCTTTTTTTTATTAAAAATACAAAAAAAGTTTCAGTCTCAAATGCGGTAGGAAATAACTAATTTTTTGGTTATTTTAGCTTTAGTCTTTTCTTCAGGACAATAAAATGGTAACTACATGCTATGACTTGTTTAACGTTTAAAACTGTTTGGTTATTAACTGAACTTTAGATTTGAAAAAATGAATTTAAACTTATTACAAAACTATAATTATTCCATAAACAAAAATGCATGAATAAGCCTAAGTTATTATGTAGGCATATCTGCAACCCCTTAACCTTTAAATATATTTTAAACTGATTTTTATCAGGAGTTACCCGCATTTAGTGTCTTTTTATAATATAAGAAAGCAATTATATGACTTATGGATCCAAACTATAAAAAGAGATAAGTTTAAAATCAACAAATGTAAATGTAATGTAAAATGAAAAGAGAATTTTCTGCAAGATGTTTCTCTTCTTGATATTTTTATTTTGAAAAATTTACAAATTGCTTTGAACACTTTTTTTTTTATCTACATCAAAATAGTTTAATTAGACTATTTTCATTTTTATTTTTGACCATTTTGATTTTCGATGTGCAAAGCAACTAAGCATTAAGTAAATTTTAGCAAATAAGCAAGCATCAAAATTAAGCCAACTTTCATAAATAAGCAAGCATTAAAATTGACCATTAACATTAAATATGAAAATAAACCCTAGTTTATCTATGAGTAAAAAAGAAAAGAGTACAAAATTGAATTTATGGCCAATGCTGATACATGGGCAAATGCATCGGTATTGACCTGTACCAATTGGGATTTTTTAATCATTAAGTTTACTATAGTTATCTTTTTTATTTAAAAGACGCCTTAGAGCACTGTTAAATTTATTAACCTTTATTAAAAGTTAATGAACAGATTTACTAATATTTAGATGGAAATGAAAATTAAAATGATAGTAATTAGGTTTATTAAACTTTATGCAAATAATTTTTTTCAATATGTCAATAACTTTTTTTTTATATAGACAACAACTGAACACAGGATAAAAGCATTTAATAAGCGTAATTATTTTTTTAATTTTGCAAATACAATGCTATTCGTAAATATTGATTTAAAATTCTTTAAAGTATTTTAAATGTTTAATAACTACTAAAGTTACTAATTGTTTAAATTAAATGTTTAAACAATTTTCAATAAATATTTACAAATAGCATAGTATTTGCAACTTGAACTTAACATATCATGGGGGTGCAGTGGTCCAAACAGCTGTTTTCACAGACATATGTTCATAACTTTTGAACAAAAAGTGCTATTTTGTAATACAAAGATAAGTACATCAATGGCAAAAAAAAGTTTTTGGTATCCAGTATCTTTAAAAGAATAAAAAAGCTTATGGGCTACTAATGGGGAAAAATCAGGACTTATAGGCCAGAAGAACAATCAATTTTTGAACCTGGAGACTTTTATATAATGACTGAAAGATATAATCCGGGCTTAAAAACAATAAGTTCCAAGTCATTAAATATCATAACTTTTTTTCTTATAGCAGGTCATTAATCAACCAACTTGTTTAAACCATGAAAAAATAAGCCATAGTCCTTTTGGGACTCCGCATCCCTGTTTAGGAGTTTTTTGAAAGTGAAAAACTTTCTTAAAAGTCTAGTATGTATCGATCTTAATATTTTGTTATTACCTTTTAACCCTGAATCATAAAGATTTCCCAAACCACTTTCCTCATTATTCAAAATTAGCGTCAAAGAATGACCAATCAGTTTGTAAAGTGATGGTGTTATACTGATCCATGGTCCAGGTAAATTTATTTTTGTAACAGGTGGAAACTCGTTAAATAGAAATAAATAAAAATTTGTACAATAACTTTTATATTGATCCACAAAAATTTTTCTTTTTGTGGAAAAAATTAAAAAAAATTACTGATACAACAATTCAAAATTTTGAAATGATGCATGATATTAAACAGGCATTTGTGCAATAATTAAATCCCTGTTAAATTTTTTGTGCAATAGTTCTCTAGCTATATAACCTGTTGTTGTTGTTCCTTATTTTCCAATTTGATCAGGGTAGACCCATTTTATTCCCGTTTTTTTTTTTTATATCTCTGTTTGTAATAAAGTCTCTGCTTGCTTCAGAACGGTATTTGAAGCACTGAAAGGAGACTCAGACCAATTAAAAACGCCAGCTTTAACATGTACAACATTTTTCATAAAATGGTCAAATATACCCAGTAAAGAATGAAGAATCTATAAAAATATCAGTAATTTCTAAATCTATTAATTTTTAATATCAAGTATGTTCACATATTAAAAATATAGAATAATATGAGCACTATTACAAGATACCAATTTACTTGTATTGGCTTTACATCACAGGTTGGAATTGATTTAAAGGTTTATCCGGCCCTTGTGATATAATTGGTAATTTTTTTTATTTAAAGAAACATCTTGTTCAAGTTGGTTAAATATTTCATTCCTAGTTATAGTGTCTCAATCGATAACAAAACCATTTTCAATTCTTTCAATATTCAAACAATGAATGAAGACAATGATTGAAGACATTGATTGAAGACAATGATTGAAGACAATGATTGAAGACAATGATTGAAGACAATGATTGAAGACAATGATTGAAGACAATGATTGAAGACAATGATTGAAGACAATGATTGAAGATAATGATTGAAGACAATGATTGAAGACAATGATTGAAGACAATGATTGAAGACAATGATTGAAGACAATGATTGAAGACAATGATTGAAGACAATGATTGAAGACAATGATTGAAGACAATGATTGAAGATCTTCTCTTGATTCTTTTCCCATTTTAAGACTCAGTGTTTTGTAACTCAGTGGGGCATTTTATGACTTTTGCAACCATATTAAAAAACCTGCTTCTGTTTCAAAAATTTTTGAGCAAAAAAATATATAATTCTGATAATTTTTAAAAATTGTGCTAAAATTATCTTTTTAATTAAATATTGTATGGCTTCCACTACCATCAAATCCAAGCTTTATTTTCATTAGTATATTTTCAATGTTTATATCTAAAAAAATGTTCATCAATATCCTTTGCATTGTCAGTTTAATAGCGTGAAATAGACTGCATCATTATAACTTGTGTTACTTCAGATTGTTTTCTTCTAAAATGTTTCTAACTAGGCAATATATTAAGAGCACTACCAAGAGCACAAACTGTTTAAATTGACATTGTTTCTATTGGAAACTTATTGAAAGAATTATTCTTTAATATGCTCTTCAAGCAAGGTTTTCTTACCAGCCTTGAATTGTATGCCAGCATAGTCCATTTTTTTAAGTTTGTTTTTCTTCAGATGCAGATCTCTACCAGCTATTCTGAACTATTATTTTTTTTGCAAATATCAAGTGATTGGAGCCTTAGCAATTACCAGTATACATCCTGTTATATTTGCAGAAATAGCTTTTGGTTATTTACTTTCCTCAGCAATCAAAATTTCAAATAATTCAATATCAATGAGCTTCATTGTTATTAAACTAAAGATATAAATAAATAACTTTTTAAACAAAATGATTTAAACTTAAAATAATATAATTCAAAATATAAACAAGTTTACGTGATAAGTAAAAATATTATATTATTACTATATACACCACAAAGTCTTCAGTTTTGACTTTAACTCTTGCAATTCGTTCATTTTAAAACAGATTTCAACTAGATTAAATTTGGTCGAAAAAAAAGTTCAATAAAAAAAAAGGGCTAGGGGGTGGGGGTGTTGGTCAAAAATTGGTCTTATTCCTTTTTTTAATTTTTAGGCATACACTTTTACTGAACATGTCTTCCCCTTATAAAAATATGTACAAAATAATGTAAAACCATTTGCATTAATATTTTTAAATATATTTTACAAAAATTTAAACTAAAGAGGTAAGGTCATTCTTTTACATTTTTGTTTAAAAGTACTAAGTTGGCACAATTTAGTTAAAAAGCATATTACGCATCTTGTTATAGGAGTTGTTTCATTAGGTATTACATGTAAAAAAAATATTTGTGGTATAATCTATGAAGTTAAGATTTACATTTCCATAAACTGCAGTCTAAGATGGTTTCTACATACAATTACCACATTAGCACTGCTTATATAGTGATATTTTTTCTCTTATATAATGCCAAAAATGACTTTTATGTATCATTTATACCTATTACCTATTTTTTGCAACAAAATTACGTTATTCAAACTTGTATATTTCCTAAACAAGTCATGCCTTTGAATTAATTTTTTTTTTTTTAATGAAAAAAATTATTTCAAAATTTATTTGGCTTTCAATAACAACTAACTTAAATTTATTTTAGTAACATTGATTTTTGAGCAATGTCCACTGTTCAGTCCACTGTGCGGGATAGTGCAAAACCGCATAACTAATGTTGGATAATACCGCGTATCTGTACTACAGATTCTTTACTGGAGAATGTTAAATCTTTATTTTTTTTTATTTCAACAGATTTTGGACTCATTTTAGTATAAAGAGTATTATTCATGTGTTTTGTAATATCAGCAATAGATATTTGGTGTTGACACAGCACAGAAACTATTTAAATTAAGATATATATGTTGAGAAATCATGAAAGTAATAAAAGATAAAACAAAAAATAATTAAATTAAAAAAAAAAAATTGCTAGAAAGTGTTTAGAAATGCAACTATAATAACAATAAAATTTTGAAGAACATAGTAAAAAGCAAGAGAAAGAAAAAAAAAATGTAACTACCATCAGAAGGTCTGATGTAAGAAAAAAAACATTAGTTACAAAGAAATTAAAAAATAATAGAAAAATCAAAAGTATAATAGTGATACCTTTTTGAAACATTTCTCTTTTTAAAGCGCAGATTTAAAGTGACAGATGTCACCGTAGAGTATTGAGACAAAAACAATCAAAAAAAATATTGCATAGTTTCTGAAAACTTTTTAACTATTGTATAGTTTTGAAGAGCTTTTTAACTATTCTATAGTTTCCAAGAGATTTAAAACAATTGCATAGCTTCCAAGAGATTTATAACTACTGTATAGTTTCTTAGAGACTGAAAAAGAATGACAATTTTATGGGAAAATTATAATTAAATTAATACAAGAAAAGCATTTAAAAAAAAACTTTTAGTTAAAAGCAGTTTTAGTAAAGATTGATATATATATGTATAAAAAAAAAAAAAACTACTTGACATTCTCAGAAAGAGTCTACTATACAAAAGTTATCTATTATAATTTAATATAATTTTTTAGAATAGATGATAAAGTTATTTGTCTTTGTTTTACAACTTCAGCAAATACAAAAAGATGATAAGATACTTGTACAGTTTGTATAGTTTCAAAACAAATTCAACACCTATTGTCGCTAATTGCATGCAAACATCTGTAATTGAGTTGAGCCTCATAGTCAATTTCTGGAAGCTATAACATAGCAGCAAAACTTCTGATTCACAAAAAGGAACTAAAGTTCTAAAAAATACTGGATCAGTACAAATGCTGAAACTAAAGAACTAAAAAGAACAACAAGCCTGAAACTTTATATAAAAATTAACTTCTGTTTTGTAATAATGTGATTAAAAATCTATAAAAAGGGAATTATAAATATTTAAAAAAGACAATAATAACAAATTTAAAACACATCATAAACCTTTTACAATGAAAATGCAAGAAAAGAATACTAAGAACAAGCAAAAAATAGAATTTTAAAAGAGAGTGTTAATAACATCATTTATAAATCAAGTGTTTTATAATAAAATAAATAAATTACTTTAATCGGATTATTTCGAATATCTAACAACTGCAAAGTAGTATTATAAGTAAGCATTGCACCAAGTGGAGGACCATCACTTGAAGTCAAATCATTGTCACCGATATATAATTCTTCCAATATGTGATTGTACTTCATGGCAGTTGCTATATAAAAAATATTCAATTACTAACCTGAAAAATTATTCAAAAAATGGATACATACCATGAATAAAAGAGTAATTCAGGCATGAAATTTATAACACAATGGTTTTACCATGACAGCATTGAAACAAGGTTGGCAAAAGATTGCCAACCTTAAAGACTTTTGGTTCAGCATTGCCAAATGCCAACCCTAATTCCAATAGGTGGGTATATATATATATATATATATTTATATATATATATATATATATATATATATATATATATATATATATATATATATATATATATATATATATATATATATATATCTATACACGTATATACATATATATATACATATATTAGTAATAGTATTAGTAACTTAAGTTACACACAAAAAAAAGGTTTTACTGTCATTTTTTGTGTAAAGCATCTCATCTGTTGCAGACAACAACATAAAATGCCAAAGAATGAGAAAGCTATAGTAACTTCGGACAGCATTTTTATTTTGCAATTTCATTAGGTGAAGTCAAGCATTCTCAGGAGACACGTTACAATCAAAGCTTGCGATCGCACGCTTTAAATGACCACGCATATAAATTTTTTGTTGATAACTTGGCCATGATTTTTTTTGCATATATAAAAAATGGCACATTTAAAAACGCGCTGAAAAAACTCAACTACTTTGTCATAAAATTTTTCTTATTAATAATTTATATTTATAATTATTAATGAGAAAATAAAAACATAAAAATAATGTATATATATTTTTATTAATGAGAAAACAAAAACATAAAGATATACATATATATATATATATATATATATATATATATATATATATATATATATATATATATATATATATATATATATATATATATATATATATATATATATATATATATATATATATATATATATATATATATATATATATATATATATATATATATATATATATATATATATATATATGGGCAATTCCGTTTTTAACTTACATTACATGCGCAACAACTCTATCAAATATTTGCCGATTTAAACATTAAATTAAACTTTTAGCTATTCTGTATTGTATTCTATTTTGATAGCTATCTAATGAAAAAATAAGCTTAAAAGTTTTGAGTCTGGCCAAAAGAGGATGAACTTATAACTGAAAATGCCACTTAACTTATGTTACAAAGAAGACAAGGTAAAAAAATTGCTTCAACTTTTAGATTTCTGCAAATCAGTAAAGGGGTTTGTATTAGAAACATTTACAAGATGTTGAGAATTCTATACAAATTTAAAAAATACATAAAAATTTGTCAGTGGTGACCGGCTAAGGAAAATAAATTGATTTTTTTTTATTTTTGGATTTTTTATATCTATTATTAAGAGTTAGAGCTATATAACAAGAGTTGCAAAATTATTGAACTCATCCATTAAAAATTATTAACATAGGAAATTTTAAAAAACTGGTGGCACACTTCCTAAGTGATTTTACATAACATTCATGAAAGTTATCAAATCGAAACAGTTTTTCTGCAAGACCAAGAGCAACTTTAAAAAATAACTTTAGTTTTACAACTTTATTAATACTTAATTGAGTCATTTGAATTGGTTTGTCGAAGTTTTTACTTACATTTTTTATGTTTATGCATACTGCCTTATTTTCATAAGGTTTAATTTTTAAAATGCTGCAAAGTATTTACATTTAAATATTTTAAAATGTTTTTGATTTAAAAACATTTAAAAATATTTAGAATGGAGAGGGGTATATGTTGATGCAATGTCTAAATAAAAATATTTATATAATTCTTATTTTTATTTATTTATTTGTATTTATGTCAACCAAAATAAGAATACATAAACAAATAAAAAAAAACAATAATATAAATAATTTTAATTAACATTAAAAAAAAACAATTTTTTTTTTTTTAAATTCTCCTAAAATATAAAGTTTCAATTAGAACCATATCGAATATATTGTAATAAAAACGAAAAAAAATTATTATATATATATATATATATATATATATATATATATATATATATATATATATATATATATATATATATATATATATATATATATATGTATATATATATATATATATTATTGTTATATTTTTATTTTCTTATTAATAAAATTATATAAAAATTTTAAAAATGTTAATCATTTTATAATTAAATTTTAATTTTAGATTTTTGTGAACAGAAAATTACATTTTTTAACTAAAAACCAAAAATAGGGAATTTAACAAGATTTTTTGATTATAATTTTTTTTTATCAATGTCTTTTTATAAAATGAATATTATTTTTGATATTTTTATATAACTTTGCTTCATTTGAGACCCAACATGACATAATTTTGAAAAACTTTTTTTTAATAGTATTAGGGACCTATTTAATGTTTGAGGGTTGGTAGCGACCCCTTAAAATATTTTTTATTCAAAAATTTTTTAAATCCAGCATTCTTTTATTATATACAACATATTCAGGGGGTGCCAGCAGTCATTTTCAAAAAAGTTATTTTAAGAACCACCTTAATACTTATATATATATATATATATATATATATATATATATATATATATATATATATATATATATATATATATATATATATATATATATATATATATATATATATATAAGCTAAAGCTCTCGCCCACACTCCCCTAAAACGGTCTACGGGAGCAATTTATGGCTCTCGCAAAAGTATAATCCTTTTTACGAAAGTATAATTATTATGTAACTAAAATAAAAAACACAATGTCATTTAAAAAAAAATTAGTTGCATAATATTCTGCAATGCTTTTTAAAAAGCACGATTGTTGCAAAAAAAAAAAAAAAAAAAAATTAAATATAAAAAAGAGAGCCCATTTAAATGAGGAGCAGCTTGCCAAAGTTTGTTTTAGGAGAGCTTTTCTCAGCTCTCGTGCTCATTTATTCCCATATATATATATATATATATATATATATATATATATATATATATATATATATATATATATATATATATATATATATATATATATATATATATATATATATATATATATATATATATATATATATATATATATATATATATATATATATATTATTTACATTTATATTAAGCACAAGTTAACAAGTGTTTCACAGATGTGTGCGGTCCTTTCCATGGCTCTTGGCAAGTTTTGACAGTTTGTGTGTTTTAAAAGTGCAATGGAAAAACCAAAGAAGAACAAAATTAAACTAAAGAAAAACTAAAAAACAATTAAAAAAACAAACAACTGCTAACTAGAAAAAAAAAAAAAATCTTAACAAATAAGAACATAAATAAAAGACTTGAAAAAATAAAACTTTAAAACTTGAAAAAATAAAACTATAAAAGTAACATACATGTCTTTTTTTAATTTAAAAGCCATTTAATTAATAGACTTATTATTCTATTAATTGTAATTAATAGAAAATATTGATTTTTCAAAGATATTTAATTCAAAATATAATTACTTTGAAATTGAACTATTTAAAAAATTTTAATTTTGATATTTTTTTGTCTAAGTGAATTAAACATTAAAAAAAATATCCATGAATAGGATTTATACCCACACCATTTACAGATCTAACAGTAGCACCACAAGTTTAAATAGTTGCTTCTGGAGTGTTAAGCTAGCGTGTTGACAACTAAAAACTTATTATACTTAAACATATTTCATGTACAAATGTTTCTGTGGGCTTATTATTTGTAGGCTCATACAAATAATGATTACATTTAAAAAAATATATATTATTTTTATGGATATATTTGTTCATATTTATTTTTATTCACTCTTTCATCTTTTTTCAGTTTACAGTGTGTTTTCTAATTATCTCTTAAGTTTAGTTTCTCAGGGCATTTTAAAAACATACAGAGTGATGACAAATACATGCAAAAAGCCATGGTAAAGTTACAAAAACAAAACATTAAATGTGTGGCCAATCTATATGTGCGACCGTATACATTTCCTGTGAAAGCTTGAGTAAACCATGTTTGTACATAATAACATGTACAAACCTGGGTTAACATGAGATAAGTTAATAATAATACAACATTACATACTATACAAATTTTATACTGTAACAACCTTTTTAAGTCAGTTTAACCTAAATGTTTAAAGAAAATTTTTTAAAACACAAGAATATAAACAAATAAATTTATTATTCACCACATAAAACTTTATTGTTAATTTGTGCTCAGGAAAAAAATTATGTAGGCAAGAGATAAGCCATGCTTAAGATTTACAACTCATGTAGTAATTTACTCCGATTAGAAAAAATATATAAGTATATGAAACAAACTTACTAAGAATAAGAAGGGATCTTCCTGACAAAAAAACTCCTTCTAAATGCAATACTTTAAGGTAGGGATCAGCTTTTAAACATCTACCAAAACATGCCATTGTTACATCTGTCAATAATGTCCTTCTAGCATCTAAATATGTTAAACAAGGTGTCTTTCTTAGCATACGACATAATGCTTGCCATCCTCTAACACCAATTTTAGGATTACATGCTATATTCAATTTACAGGTAGTACGATAAAACTCAATCATTTCAATTAATGCTGAAGCTCCCTTAAAACAAATAAAGCAACATATAATTATTTTTATATTATATAATATTATATTATATTATGTTATATTATATTATATATATACAAGCCTTCCCAGGAAAGGTAAGCAGTTTTTCGTCTTGTACGACCACAAAAACGTTTTTCAAGTTAGAGAACATGATCACGGCCGTTTGTGCAAGTTATATTATATGCAATGCTGAAAAAAATTGTTTTAAATTTAATAACTACATAAGAAATTAAAGTAAACTTAAATAGAAAACAATAACAATAGTTTAAATAATTTGTGTTGTTTTTATTTTTGTTTTTTCTTAGTGGTTATTATTATCGGCAACAAAATTCATAAAGCCAAAGCCAAAAAAAAACGGTTTTAGGCGTTAAAAAGGATGACTTTCCCATATTTCAAGTGTTTTTTCTTTTAAAGAGGAAAGAGAAAATATGTATCGTCAGTTTGTAAAATATATTTGTATAATTACAATGTAACATGTTTATATCAAGAGTTAAATTATACAATAGCCATTTGCAAACTCTGGTAAAATTAGGTCTTTAAAATTTTAGCTCATGCAAAGCTGTGTACTTTGTTTATAAGGAGCAAACTATTAAAAGTTTTCTAACAAGAAAGTTACAAAAAACAAAACAAAAACAATAAACTTGCGGCTACAAAAGTAATAACACTTTAGTCACTAACTGCATTATAAAAGTAATAAAACTATAATAGTGTTATTACATTTATAAAACACTTATTATTTTTAAAGTTCATTCTTTGTTCAAACAATAATATTAATTCCAAACATTTATTAAAGTAGAAAAGAATCTAGAAAAAATAAAGCGGGTATTCAAATATTATTAAAAATTTCAGGAACTTTCACAGATCACTTAAACAATCTTATAAAAAAATACTTTATGAAAAGTATAGCATTATGAAAAACGTTATGTAAAAAAGCGCGTTAATTTTAAGATCAACCAATTAAAATTTTATACTAGTCAATTTTAAAATTAATGCGCGTTTTTACGGCCCATTAGTAAGATTTTTCATAATGCTAAGCTTTCAATACGATACATTTTCATAAAGTTGTTTGTCACGTTTTTATAAGTTACTTTAGTTTTAATATTATTTGAACTTCCACTTTATTTTTCTACATATTTTTCTACTTCAATTAAAATTTTGGGAATACTGATGCTGCTTTAACAAAGAATGAATTTTAAAAGTTATAAGTGCGTATAAAAGTAATAACACTATTATAGTGTTATTACTTTTGTAATCGTAAGTTTATTGTTTTATTTTTTATTTTTTTGCTAACAAAGTTAAGTCTCCCCTTAAAAACAAGGAACACGGTTTTGTTTAAACTAAAATTTTGAATAGTAAATATTTTTCCAGATTTTGCGATTTGCATTCGCTTAATTCAACCCTTGTTGTTACATTAAAATTATACAAATAAATTTTACAAACACATTGAAATTTGTATTTTTGTTATCCTCTTAAAAAAATTAAGAAAAAGAAAATTATTCTTTTTATTGTAGACTTCAAACTGTTTTTTATCTAATTTTGTTGCTGAATGTAACTCTAAAGAAACAAAAATAAAAACAGTACACAAATTATTTAAATTATTAATTTGTTTTTATTTTTTTCGATTTCAATCTCTTTTTATTTTGTTAGTTATGTCTTTTTTGTTTTTGAAACTTTTTCAGCATTATTATAAAACTTGCAAACAGCCGTGTTCACTTTTTCTAAAATAATATAATCGCATGTGGTCATACGAGATGAAAAACCTCATGCCTTTCCTGGGAAGGCTTGATATATATATATATATATATATATATATATATATATATATATATATATATATATATATATATATATATATATATATATATATATATATATATATATATATATATATATATATATATATATAGTCTTGCATGGTAGTCACATAATTTTTCCCATAAACTGTTGTTTTAAAGAGCGCATTAATAAGCCTGACTAGAAAATGTTAAAAAACTTCAAAAAAAAAAATTTTTTTTTAAATGATAGACTGCCTGCCCAAACCAAACCCTCAGTCGATGTAGCAGCGCTCCCTTGCGAGTCAGGCTATTTGTCAATCAATGTAGCAGCACTGCCTTGCGAGTCAGGCTATTTGTCAGTCGATGTAGCAGCACTTCCTTGCAAGTCAGGCTATTTGTCAGTCGATGTAGCAGCACTCCGTTGCCAGTCAGGCTATAAGATAGTCGATGTAGCAACACTCCCTTGTACCAGCAGGCTATAAGATAGTCTATGTACCAACACTTACACTTTTTTATAAAAATGTTTTTTAATAAAACAAAAACACCACTAATTAAAAAAAACTTTCTTGTCTTGTCATTATTATTGCAGTTTTTTTAAAACAATAAAATTTAATGTACTTCCGCATTAATTTAATTGCTTTGACATTTCGACAGCAATAAAATGCAGCTTAAGAGACAAGGTAAAAAAATTGTAGTCGAAAAAGACTATATATATTTATATATACATACATATATATATATATATATATATATATATATATATATATATATATATATATATATATATATATATATATATATATATATATATATATATATATATATATATATATAAACAAATCGAAATTAAATTACTTTTTTTTTTATAAGAATGAAATTATATATTTTTGTTAAATTAGTTTTGAATTAAACCATTTATTTTTTTTATCGGAATTAAATTACATTATGATGATCTTTGCTTCAAGTTTAAAGTATTAGCTTTTTTCAAGCAAAAAAACTGATCATTACAATAAAAAAAAAATTAAGTATAAAATATTTATTACTATATAGAAATTAAGTAAATTTTTTTAATGCAATCAAAAGTTGCATTAATATTCTTGCCCTCTCAAGATGATAAATAAAAGTTTTTATTATATATATTACTTTTATGTTTTTTTGTTTTTTTAATAACTTCGCATAAAAAAAAACTAAAAACGTTAACTATAAGCAATTTTGCTTTCTGTTCAATAAAATAATTTGCTTAATAGAGATTAAGTTTTTGTAGTTTAATTTTTTTCATTAGTAAATAGCGCTTTTATTTTTTTCATTAGTAAATAGTGCTTACATCTAACATAATTTGTCATTCAAACTTTTTTACATAATCGTCAAAGTGGTATAAAATTAATTACTTCTTTTATCTTACTGTTTAATAGAGTAATTTAAAAGTTAAAAAAATATCAAAAGTTGTTTCATGGAAATCGCTCTACGCGTACGTAATTTGTACATAAATTGCTGGCAGCTTAACGCTTTGAAACAAGGCCTGTATATGATTTATTTCTGATGAGTCTTTATTGATGAAACACAATGTTAAATGAAAATATTTTTTAAGTGTTTTTCTTCTAATTTATCAGGGTGTAAAGCCCTGTGGGGTCCCGTCAAACGCGGTAATCCCAAATGCTCATAATATTAAAATTCCCAATTTAAAAGCAAAAAAATCCCATTCTCCAAATAAAGTTTGCCAAATCATAAATTAAAATTTATTGATATTTCTAAAAATTATGAACTTATGAAAATTAATTATTATTAAATACTAATAGAAAAATAACATCAAGAAATTCTAATTTATTAATTGTGTACAACTTGAAATAAAATTGCTGTTTTTGGTTTAACAACGCTATTGTATATATAAAATGTCTCTTGATAGGGTTGGAATTTTCCCAGCATCTTTAGGGTTTTTTTTCGGCAAAATTTATTTTTCAAAATTTGCAAATAATTCTTTGCAATGCCTTTCAACTACAACAAACAATATATAAAAAGGTTAGCAAGAAATAAAGTTCAATCTTAAAAAACCAACAAATTTGTTTGGTTTAACACCCGCAAAAACTATTTCTTTAAAAGCTTTGCCCATTTTGGCTGAAAATTCAAATAACTGACTAAGTTTTACGGCAAACTCTACCTCAAATAGTACCTGCGCTTCGTCAACAAAGTTTATTGAAAATATCGAGAAGCCATTTACGTAATATACTTTCGAAGTTTTGATCAATGTCTTAGTTATTGTTTTTTTTTGTTTGTTTGGTATTTAAAATCGACTAAATTAGGTGATCGCATCGACTATAATTTTATTTTACTTACCGGCATCGGCTAAAATCATTTTTTACTCATTTACTAACATTTCTCGACAAACTTTAAAAAAAAAACACCTATGAAATATAAATCTTTTGTGATTATAACAAACTGGTCCAAGAAATTTATTTAGCGAGGAAAATAGATTTCTTTACTTTATTGCTTGCATGCATTCAAAACATAAACTAAATGCGTATAATAAAACGTAAATTAAAAAATAATAAATGAATAATATATTAATAGGTAAATTAAATAAAATAATATATAAAAAAAAAAGTTTAATAACAAGAAAGTTTCTTTTTATTACAACTAGCTGTTACTAGAAGTTTAAAAAACAAGAAAACTAGATTTGCCGCTTGCTTGAATTTAAAACTTAAAAGCAAAGTTAAATGCTTCAATGAACCATAAGTCATAATAACATTCTATGAATATGAAAGAAAAAATAATTATAGGTGTTATTCGTTGCAACGAAAGCGTGCAGTCGCTTGCGATCAATATTCTTTTGTAATTAAACAAGTGGGCACTAGTGAAAAACAAAATAAATATTTAATAGAATAATCTTAAAATGAAAGTGGCAAATATATATTAAAGGGATCCCTAAGTGCTATAAAGATATGATCTCATATGAAAGAGCATTAAAAAAAAATGTTTGATGTATTTTATTTTTTCTAAAACGTAATAACAAACACACACTAACAAATTTAATTTTCAAAAAAACGCTTTTCTTCGATTAAAAAAAATGCGTCTTGTCCAAAGTTTATTGACTCTATTGCCTCAAAAAACTAACGTTAGTACATCAAATTAAACAAAGTAGACAAAATGTCATCATTGCAAACTTATTAGTTGGTAATTAAATTTAAAAGTAAAGTCGTTTTTTTTAACTAACACATAATTACTTACAAGAATAAGTTTTGTAGCATTTTGTGAAAATATATTTGTATATTAAAATTTTTTTTATAATATTAATTTATATATTTGTGTTATAAGGGCAATTCCACGGCTAAAAATGAATAGAAGTCAAATTTTAAACTCTTTTTAGTCAGTTAAAAACAAATGAATATTGACTTAGACATATGAAAGTTTATTTAAAATATTTCCTTAGTAAAAAAATAAATTTATTTCAGTAATTTATATGGTTTTAAAAGTGACGGTTACTCTTATTTTTGCTTGATAAAAAAAATAATGATTGTAAAATGTTTTAGTTAAATTGCTATACTTTTTTGGTTCAAATTGATAAGGTTGAATAGACATTTTATTAGAAATTAAACTAAGACAGGGCTCGAATCAACGCAAAAAAATCTAATCGCGAAAAAAAAAAAATTTTCTCTCTGTTCCCCCCCTCTCTCTCTCTCTTATAGCTCGCGCGGATGTGCGGTAATGGGGGAAAAAAATTATCGTTAATAAATCAAAACACATCGTCAAAAACTTAATAAAAAATTAGATACCACGTTTTTTATAATTGATTGTTTCTTGAACAAAAGACTAATAAAAGTTTAAATATAATTAAGTTTTTCATTTAAATGGTTGATGTTTTTATTCAATTTTTCTATTTCAAGTTTTCCAATAAAAGATAAAACAAAAAAATTTGGTTTAATAAATCGAATTATAATCATGTTTAAAATAAGGCTTAAAAACGTTAAAGTAAAAAAATTGCTGGTTTTTATTAGCATTTTTATACTGTTTGAAAAAAAAAACTAATAAAAAAGAATCAACTAATAATATATTAATTAATAATTATATATTAATTCTTTTTTATTAGTTTTTTTTTTCAAACAGTATAAAAATGCAAATAATAGTCAGGAATTTTTTTTCTTTAACGTTTTTAAGCCTTATTATAAACATGGAGTTTTGATAAACAAAGATAAAAACCAACTTTTCAACTTTTCGCTTTAACGACCTTGTAAAAATTTTCCACGCAGAGATTAAAAGTAATTTAAATTAAAAAATGTTTTACATTGAAAGAAATCTGCGCGAAAGAGCAAATCATCTATTCATCTATCTATTCAGAATAATAAATTTAGTGTGACGTTCTTTACGATAAAAACATTACTTTTAAGAATTGATAAAAAAAATGCTAAGCTAGAAAAATTTTTTATAAGTTCTAAACTATTTAAAACTATTACTTATAACTTTTTTTTAATGACGTCTTTCAACCGAATGCTATTATACTGTTTTTGCAAAACTAATTAAAAAAACTTGATCAAAACTTAAGTATTTAATCATGACTTTTTTTTACTTGAAAATTGAAGTAGATATTCTAAAGTTGTTGTGACGTACTAACGTGATTTTTAACGACTAACAATCGAGTTTCAATGGTGAAAAAATAAAATCAAAATGGAGTTGTTTTTTAGTGATTTTGGTAATTGCTTTTTGTTAGCATGCATTTATAATTACAATTTAGTGAATAAGAAAAAAAACTTACATGTTTTTTTTTTATGCTATTTCATATGAGATCATATGTTAGGAGCACTTAGGGATCCCTTTAAGATTAAATATTTAAGATAAAAAATAAATCAAATATTTAATTCTTAATAATAATTAATTAATTAATATACTCTGATTAAAATAATATAAAAAAATACAATTCTTAATATATCTTTGGAAATCGGAGTTTAATTTGCCGTGTCGTTGCGAAGCCACATTTATGTTGATTTCATATTCATCTTTGATTAATGTTACAGACGGTATTTTTATTTTATTTTTAGCGCTGTCCAATCGCGCTGAAGTGGATTAGAAGAGGAAAGAAGATAAGAAAATGACCCCACGCATTCCTAGAACAAAATTAAATCTTGGGAGAAGGGGAGGAAGATAGGGAAATATTTTGACAAAATCCCAATTTCGTCAAAGCGCTGTATCAAATTTGTTCCTGGTTAACACCCTGTTTATTATTTTTCTGTTCTTTTAAGAACATAGAGCACTCAATTTTTTACAAAGTAGCCCTAATAAAAGTCTGGACATAGCAGCAATTGAATAATTAAAAATATATAATGATACAAAAATGGTTTTGAATGGTGGAATAAACGCAGTTTGAGATCATAACATATTTTTTTCTAACTTTAGTTTGAAAATTAATTAAATGATAATTAATTTTTATGAATAAATCAAATTTTGCTCATGAAAATAAATTTGATATAATAACTAGAAACGTTAATATTTCTTTCAATATAGTTAAACATCAAAACAATATTTTTGCTTTAAGTATTACAGTTACTTAAAATAACCATCATAATCATTAAATAGAGCCAGGTAAAAAATAATAAAAAAAAAAAACATGTTCAGAAATTGAAGGTTTATGTTTACACTCAGAGTATCCCAAAAAAGTTAAAAAAAAATAGTAAGAGGTGACACAGCATTTCCATCTTTAGAAAAATGTGGGAGGTATCATGTATTTAGAAAAGTGACATTTAAAATCAGCTGAAAAGTTAACAATAAGAAGTTTATCAAATAATAAATGTAAGCCAAAGTATTTACTGAAAGTCTTTGCCTGCCCCACAGGATTATGCCCTGGTTGTAGGAAAAAATTAATTTCTGTAAGGCTGGTAAAAGCATCTCAGGCATAGTTACTCTAAAATGGAAAAATGATGAGTCCTCAGCTTGAAAACCTCATATAGATAAAGATTCATAAATAAATAATTACTTTATAATAAACAGGTCAACGCTTCTTACACTTGGTAAGCAGGTCAATACATCTTACACTTGGTAAGCAGCTCAACGCTTCTTACACTTGGTAATCCAGAAAGTAATCAGAGACTCCTTATCAGGTATTAACTTAAGTGAATACTTTTGGGGTTCTTTAAGTTTAATTAAATGTAAAACTTTTGAGAAGAAACTGCGTCAAGTTTGAGTTAAACATGGAAAACCCTGGATGAAAAAAGTAAACTATCTTATATATCCTCTTTTATACTCTTATATATCAACTTTTATATCCCTGAATGTACAGCTATGTATGTTTGTTTGTTTGTTTGTATGTATGTTTACATGTATGTATGCATGTATGTATGTATGTATGTATGTATGTATGTATGTATGTATGTATGTATGCATGTATGTAAAAAAAAAAAATAATAATTAGTCCTCATTTAAATTCAATGGTTTTTACATAGTGTACTTGATTTTGTTAAAAAAGTCGTTAAGAGTCGCAAAGTCTAAGAAAGCCATTAAAACACTTGTCAGGTCAATTTACAAAAAGGTTAAAAAAGCAACCTCTTCTTCAAGAGAACAGTTCTCAATATCCAAATTTTCATATTGTACTCTTTTAAATATTGTTTCTAATGCTTCACATGATTTATTGTCCAACCGTGAACCTAAACAAAATATTATTAAACAAAAATAACAAACAATTTTACAGAAAGATAAGAAAATATGTTATTAAAACTTGTCAAGGAAATTTAGTGCACGGACGCTATGTCCTAAATATAATATATAAAATATATAAAGAGTGTATAAACACATTTTGTTTATGTATTTATGTTTCATGCAAAATGCATTTCATTGGAAACTGTTTTATAACTTTCTGAATATTCTGAATACTAAATTTGCATTAAAAAAAACTTAAAAATTTATATGAGAAAACAGGTGTTTCAAGTGAGATAAATGATAGAAAGGTACATGTAGCAAAGTTTGTAATTTTTGGTACAGGTTTGAATTAAGATTTGATTAACAATCAAAAATAACTTTTGTTGTTACTTTTGTTATTTTGATGTTACTTAGATAAATAATAGATGTTACAAAGATAAGGCAGAAGTTTAAGATTTTCATTTCACTTAATATAATTGAAGGTCAAGAAAATAAATAATTTAATTTACTTGTAGTAATTTTTTTTTCCAAAAATTGCAGCAGATCAAACTTTTATAAAAATTCACAACTTTTTTTATTATAGTAGTTTATTATGCTCAGAATATTTTTTTTTCTTTTTTTAAATTTTCATATTAGTAATAGTTCGTCATGACCGAAACTTATACACACAAAAATACTTAATGTTTAAAAATTAACAAACTGGTATTCTTTTAAAAATACTAATTTTAAATAAAATTAATACATTTTTAAAATTTAAACTCACAAGTAATTAATGTTCAAATTACCTGCAAATCTTAATAGTTTACTAAAGAATAAAAATGTTTTAAATAAGAGACAAATAAAAGTTTTCTCTTTTTATTTGCCTCTATTAAGATAGGTTGATGTTTGATGAATTTATTACAATATTCGATATTAGGAAAAAAAAAAAAAATGTGCCAACCCACAACTTAAAATTTTAAATTTATTTAAAAATAAATTCATTCGCTTTAGCAAGTAAAAAAGATTAAACTAAAAAAAAAAAAATACAGTTGGAAAAGAAATTGTTTTCAGTTACATACAAAACTTTTAAATAATAATTTTATCTCTGATTTTATGGAGTAAAGATATAAATAGTTTTTTATCTTGCTCATTAAAATCATTTTGAAATTATTTATGAATAAAGTTATTAACTCTTCTGCGCAGATACTATTTAAACTTGATACTTGGTACTAATTAGTTTTGTAATTGTTATAAATGGTTATACAATTGTTTTATGAAACAGCTTTATGAAACAGTTTTATAAAAATTACTTGTTACATAAAACAAGATTTTACAATATATTTCCTTTTAAGATTCCTATTATAGAAAATTTAAATTTATCTATAAATTATTCATTCATTTATTATTAGCAGCAAAAAGAAAACAAATAGATTTGAAGAAAAAAAAAGGTGAATAAAAACATTAAATGAAAAAATGTTCTTAGTTAAATACCGCAACTATTATATATTTTTATATAATAATGATATATATAAAATATTTTTATTAAAATAATAATAAAATAAGAACTTCAATCATTGATGAAAAAAGGATTTTTACCACCAGTAAAATGAAAGTAACCTAAAGAAATGAAGCAAAATAAATAATAGATATAGTTAACGTCATGTATTCACCAACAAAGCAAATTAAAGTAGCATGTCGTTAACAATAAAACTATTTTTAACGGTTTTTTAAACTTTTATAAAACTTTAGTATGTGCATTTTCCAAATTACATCATGTTTATTTTTGAAATGTTTTTTTTCAAAACTCTGATTTTTTTTAACTTGTTAAACATGACCGGCAAGAATTCATTTTGAGAGGTCAAAATAGCAATTTCAGTCATTTTGGGCAGTTGTTGATCGTTGACCAGCTATTATTTTTATTAATTAATTTTAAAAATTAAAAATTAAAAAAAAAAATAATTATTAATAAAAAAGGAATAGTTGAAAAGTGGTAAAGCATCCAGTTGGTATGCAGACCTACAGACCCTGGAAATACCATTCTTAACTTGGTTCTTTGCATGAGTTTTAAGGTTGAGAGGATATATCAATTATAAAAAATATAAAAACTATTAGCTTTTTTGACTATGGTGGCATAGATATTTTTAAAGTGAATATAGAAAAAAAAAACTGCTTATTCAGTAAATTATAAGTTAAGTAAATTTTTGAATAAAGACTCATCAGAAGATTTCTGAATGAGTTTTTATAAAGGAAACACAATGTAAAAAGAAAAAAATTTGATAAGTGATTTTCTATTGATTTTTTATTGCTGTTTTTATGCTCTGCTGGGGGGCTTTAATGCATACATTAACTATCCTATAGCCTGCTACCACAAAGAATTGCAACTACATTAACTTCTTTTTTAAAAACAAACCTCAAAGCACTTAAGTTCCAGCTCTTTGTAAAAGATTAGGAACATCCTACATTATAAATTATCAAATTTAAAATATGCATATCATTTTATAGAACTACAGTTATTCAATATATATATATTTTTTTTACATCATTAAACTCCTCCAGGCCACTACAGTTAAGGATGCTAATGTGGTTACAACCTTGTCATAAAAATTCTTATTTATGAATTTTGGATTATATTACTATTCATTCAACTAATAAATAATTGCTCAGCAAATAAGTGGGAGTTAACTTTAACTTTAAAACTCTTTATTAAGAATTATAAAACATGGCTTTTATTTTTTTTTTATATTCTTTTTTTCATTTTAATTATTTTACTTAGAGTTTAAAGAAAACAATTGTTTTTCAGTTGTGTTTTTAAATTAACTTGTTTAGAATTTAAATAAAACATTTAGCTGTTTTTTTTTAGTTTTTTAACTATTTTTTAACTGTTTTACTTTTTTAACTGTTTTTCAATTTATTTTATTATCAGAGCTTATATCAGATCTCAATATCTTATATCAGATCTCGTTATCTTATATCTTATATCTTATAACCCTGATAAGATCTGATAATGAGATCATTAATAAAACGTTCTTTTTCTGTTTTTATATTAACTAATTTTTAGATTTTAAATAAAACATTTGTCATTTGTTTTGTCTTTTTTTTAAATATTTTATTAAGAATTAAAATAAAATGTTTGTTTTTGTTGCTGTTATAAATCTATTTAAAACAAAAAATAAAGTTAAGTTTTAAAATTCTGAGGTCGACAAATAATTGCCGAGTTTGCATTCAAGTAACAGAGTTTTTAACACCATAAAATTCTTTTTACATGCTTTTCATGTTTATCGACATTAACTTTTTTGTTTCAAATTTCAAATATATTAAATTCAGGGTTTTCTTTTTCTTGTTTAATTGATACTTATTATTAAGTACTTCCAATATCCAATTTTTTTATCTTTTCCACGAAAACAACTCTCTGAAGAACAAAACTCTTTTTATTATTGCAAAAAATCAGTGCAAAAAGGTATTGTCTTATGCTAAGGTCCATTATTTTAAGATTACTAAATCTTGTATTTTATCTCAGAAATTAGATTCTAAAAACTTTAGAAATTTTTAACAATGTCATTAATAAAGACAGATCTAATATTCCTTCTCTCATACATGAGTCTAACCTTGTATCTAATGATCACACCCTTCTTGTCAACCTAAAGAAACAGGTTAATTGGTTGTTAAACATCTAAATCAGTCCTGGTCTGTTGCTAAAGTTATTTCACACTTGAACTCTTTTACGGCTTGTGGTTCAAACAACATTCTTATCACATTTTTTATTATTCTCTAAACATTAACAAGTGAATTTTGTTTTCCTTCCAGCTGGAAAATGGCATCCGTGATTCCGATTTTTAAAAACTGAGATCACTCAAATATTTCTAGCCATTGCCCAACCACTCTTCTTGTTACTATTAGAGGAACCTTTGAATTTTTAATTAAAAAAGTTCTAATACCTCACTAAGAGTTTTGCAGCATACTATCTGACAAATAATACAGTTTAAATTAGTAGTAAAACTAATTAAACTCTCTTGTTTTACTTGTTTAGTTTGTTAGCTTCTCTACCAATGCTTCTCTATATATATTAGAATATCTTGTTTCAGCATCTGATAAAGATTTCGTGAGTATATAGATACTCATCTCCCGTTCTTTCAAAATGAAAGAATCGGTATATATCTATATATCGTCAGTGAAACTGCAAAACCTGTTGTTGGGGCTCTAATTTTATTTAAATGATACTTGTTTTGATACTAGTTGTAAGAAACCTAAACATTCAATTAAAAATTTAATATTCCATGAAACATTTATGTGTAAACCATAATGCGTATAATTATTTAATACAATGCGGTACTTAAAATCAGTCTAAAACACAGTAAATTTCGATAATAAAAATAAGTGAATAGATAATTATTGTAAGGTGCACAACTCAAATGTGAATGTACAGAACTAACAAAATCATTACGCGTCTACAACAAATATAATGCTCAATAAAACTATTATTTCAATGTTCAGTAATTTAGTTGATCCTTTTTACCATTTATCGAATGTTAACTTACAATGTTTTATACAAGACATTTTACGATAGCAAAAACATTTATGACTGTTGCCACAATAATTATTATGATATTTAAACAATAATTATCAATCTCATCAAAAAATATTCAAAAAATATCTCGCTCAAATTTCTCATCAAAAAATTTCTCGACAATAATTATCAATCCCATTAAAAAATATTCTAATACAGATCAATCTTCGTTAATAAAAGTAATCTCAACTAATATTATAAGTCATAATACTCAATTAATCATGCGGAAGATTGTTATAAAACTCCCAACAATATGAGGGCAGAACTTGTTTGAGTTCCTAGAGATGATTAAATTTCATCTTTAAAAGTTTACGTGGCTGCGAGTAAAGTCTATTTGGAAGGAAAGGACCACATGCTGGTCTCTTAGGCAGTGGTTGCCATTCATCTGAATACAATAACTTGTATTTCAGAAATCCTTCTGGTGTGTACATAATACACCTAATGTCTGTTACTACTGGATCACCAGTTTTAAACCCAGGTCTAATTGATTTATAGTACGAAACCGGTGCGTAGGATTTAAAGAAGTTGTTTGTTAGATATTTCACGGAGTATGGATTTTTAACGCATGCTTCGCGACATACGCCAACATAGTCAATCTGCAAATAAATTTCTTTATTCCTCAATTGGTGTTCGAGTTTACTATGAACTGAATCTACTTCCATCTGGGTGTGACCTTTTTTCAAGTAGTGCTGTTCTATCATGACCTTATGCTCAATTGCTACAGCTAACAAGGCATTTGAGACAACTTTTCGTTTCGGTTTTGATAACAGCAACCATCACTGTACAGCATCAACCTCATACATGTAGAGTTTGAGTTGATAAAGGCTGTCACATGGTCCGATATCATACTCCCGAACACATCTCCCTCTAAACCTCCTTCGCTTTCATTCCATAAGTAACATGTGACGTTACCATTAGCCTCATTGTAAATTGTAAAATTATGAACGCATAATTTTGTTTTGTAGTAGACTGCACTGGCTTTAAGAAATGGAGCCATTTTGATAGCTTGGACGTCCATAGTGAACACTGCAATCTTATCTGGATGTGCAATGGAGTCACCTTTATATGCGGCTTTTTGACTTCGAGCTTCTTCTTCTTTACGTTGCTGATGAACATTGTATACTTCATCTGAAATATGACCTAATTTATGTGACGTGCATGTATCATATTGATCTTTTTGGGACGGTAAATTGCTAAGTTAAGAGCTTCAAACTCAGCTGCTACAATTGTTCTCAATTGTGGCTTCAGTTGAGGAGAATTTGCTTTTAATGACTTTCCGTATAAACATTACAAGACCATCGCGGACATTATTGGTGGTTCAAGATAGAGTTTATTAGTTGTAGATCTACAGTAGTGAGATGGAAGAGTGGGAAGATTTTTTAAAAAAGTCAGTAGAAATGTTTTCCTCTCATTATCAGCTGGAGTATTACCACAATTTCTCTTTGGTACAGCTTTTGTATCGAGGGTTTTGTGCATACCACTAGCATCTAGCTAAACTGCGCCCAGTCACAAACCTGCCACTCACGCATTCCTAATGTGGCAAGAAACATCTTCTTGCAAACTTGAAATCTTCTATCGTCCTTTTTTAAAAATACTTTAGAGTTGAATTACAGCGCATTGTCACGGCTGTCTTTCACTTTGGCTCCATCGATTCTACAAGAGTCACAATATATGTTTGTTTCATTCCCCAGTCCATTTTACCCCAAAATGCTGAGAAAAATCTCCCTCATCAAAGCTTTGACAAAAACAATTTTTTGCTTTTTCACAGCGACTAGATTGACACACAGGACCTATACTGCGTGGTGCTTTTACTTCTGATTGTACAAAATTACCATCACGGTTTTTTTTTCAAACCTCTATACTCTTCTCCTTTCATTCTCTTTAGAGCATTACGTTTTCTTTCCCAGTTATTTGGTTCAGCTTGCTCTTGTTTGCATCTTGTTTTCTTTGTTGTTGATGGTTGTATTTCAAAGTTTGGGGGATGTTCTTGATCATTTGAGGAGACCTGTGACTAGTTGGCGACATTTGTGAATCAACAGATGCGCGGGCAGCACCAGAAGAGAGCGGTGAATTTTCCACATCTGATTCATCATCGTCGGAGGATTCTGAGGACTTGTGTTCATTGGAATAGTTTGAACCAGAATCATGAAGATTGCTGGAATGACTAGATTCATTTTCTGCACCGGTATCATTTACCGTAACAGTTTCAGACAAGTGTTGTGTCAAGAGCTCACTATGATCCTGATTTTCGGGTGAGCCAAAAACTCCATCAATTGACTCAAAGTTAATTAAATCAGACATGTTAGCTGTGTCTATCATAATCTACGAACCACATTAGAATCTAATGTTGGATCCTTTTTATTTCCAGAGTCAGTTTCACTGACAGCTGGAGTCGGTTGATTGACTTTTTTTGAATTCGTTAACAACATCATTTTGTAACCACGTGAATGTTCCAACAATAACAATACATAAAAGACTACAAGAAAATAGATTTACAGTATAGAAAATATTTACACTAACATCAAGTGATTATCAGATTTTTAATAATAAAATTGATATAATATGACTTTACTTTTAGGCATGTCTTTTTACAAAATAATAGTAAACAAATAAAAACAAAAAATAGAGCTTACAATTAATTATATTTATTAGAAAATTATATTTTACTAGCAATTTAACTAACTCCATTAATCTTATTAATTTCATCAGAAAATGTGGCGATTCTAAATTTGTGGGTTAACTGCAAAATCAAGTATCAGCAATATATTGAAGTGCAAAATCACGTATTAGCACGGCACATTATAACTCGTCATAATCACTCTAATTATACAGAAATATCTAATTATTAAATAATTTAAATTATACTCACTTGTTAGTACCTCTCTTGTAGTCGTTTAAAAATAAAAATTTGTCATGATTTACGCTGATAAAGGAAATTATCTTTGAACGATTTTTCGCACACTAGTATAACCACCAAAAATACTGTCAGAAATGCTTTGCTATTGATGATACATGGTTTTGCTTTCACATTTTGGGTATGTAATTACATGATTATGTCACATGATAAATTACATCATTTCTTTGATCTGACTGTTAAGAGCTTTTGCAGTTACATGGATACCACTTTATAGAAACGTTTTAAATAATAAAATATAACAGCCCAAAAGTTGCTGTTACGAGGTTTTGCAGTTTCATTGACAATATACCAAATATAAATCTATTTTGAGTAAAATTTTGAGAACTTAAATCTAGCTTGAGTAAAATTTTGCTCAAAATTTTACTTAAACTAGATTTAAGCTCTTCAGCATTTTATTAACCAACACATATATCATCTTGAAATATAATCACATAAGGAATAACACCAACAACAGAATCAATCGCTCTTTGAAGTATTGCACTTGCAAGCGCGTCCATCTTAACATTCCAATAAATAATTCCAAGCATGTCCATCTTAACATTCCAATAAGGGTGTTAACTGTTATTAATTTTTGTGACCCTTTATCTATTTCAATTTGGTGAAAAGTTACCCTGAGATCAATTTTAACAAAATATTTTATTTCTGCCATTTTATGTAAAACAGTCTCAATATTTGAAATATGATATGAATTTGAGCATAACTTTTGGTTTATACCTATTGTAATCTGCACATATGCGTAAATCTCCATCTGTTTTTTTTAACAACCACAAGTGGTGAGGCCTATTTGGAGGAACTTATTTATCACTAATGATCATAATGTGAATAGGAAAAGGTCAAAATTCAAAATAATTTGGTTTTATGCCATTTTTTAATAGTAATTTCTTTTGTAATTAACTAAATGCCCATAAATAAGAGGTTCTATACTATTAACTAAGTTTGCTGAATTAATATTTAATCAGAAAATTGGATATTATATACTGTACATTAACTTTAAATGATAGAAATATTGGAATACAGGAATAATAACAATTAATATGAAATTATATCTAGAATAATTATAATCATACTTATAAAGTATATTTGAATATCCACAATAACTCATATACAAAATAATATTATAAAAAAACTTAAAACATATTTAGCATAGTGTAAAAACAATATTTTAAATAATTCTACTATAGATTTTTAAAATAAATCGTTCAAATTTGAGGAATATTTCTATAAATCAGAGTTTTTTAAAAGATTTGAAGTTAAGAAGTTTTGAGCAAATTCACCCTTTTAAAAAAACTAATTCAAATATTGTAAACACTATTATTAAAAAAGAAAAATCATTTTCTGCAAGCAATATAACTTAAGTGCTTATATTTTTCTAAATATAAAGACAAATTATTTAGCTAAAGCCATGAAACAACTGCTATTTGATGCCTGAAGCTATAACTTCTTATTCCACTAACTGCAACTTTGCATTTCTTGACAACAGCTTTGTTATTAAAGTTGTTAAAATAAAAATGGAAGTGATAATTCTTAATTATTCTATTCAAAAAATTAATTATTATTATTTAACTATTATATCTAATTATTTATCAACATGTTAATTAAGAAAATAAAAATGTAAAAACAAACCTCGAAGCACTAAAGTTCCAGCTCTTTGTGAAAGATCGGGAACATCCTACATTAATAAACATCAAATTTACGACATGCATGTTATTTTATAGAGAGTTACAGTTATTCATAATTTTTTTTGTTTTTTTGTTGTTATTATTTTATTTAGAATTTGAATAAAACAATTGTTTTTTAGTTGTGTTTTTAAATTAACTTGTTAAGAAATAAAACATTTACTTTGCTGTTATTGTTTTAACTATTTTATTTAGAAATTAAATGAACCTTTTTTTTAATTCTTGACTTTGACAAATATAAAGTCTTGCCAGGAAGTTAGCATTATTATCGAAACCAAAATTGTTATTTTTACTAGGTAAAACAACAAACAGCTGCAACTAGTGTTTCACAGAAAGACGTGCGATCACATGCAATTATATGACCACGCAAAAAATATTTTGTTTTGACGATTTGACCACAGATTTTGACATGTTTTTAAAATTTAAAAATTGAGCAAAAAAAATTTACTTAAACTTATCTAAAAAAACTTTGAAAAAAAAAAAAAAATCTTAACGAAAGAGAAAATAAAAAAAATACTTAACTAAAAGCAAAAACATTAATCTTTATTACATTTTGAAACATGACGTTAATATTTTATAAAATTTACAAGCTAAAATAAAAAATATAAATAATTACAAGTGAAGATATTTAATATATATAAAAAGAACGCAGAAACTTGTAGAAGACCGTAAGGTCTTGTCGTTGAGTACCGAGGTAAAAAGACGTTGTTACATTTTTACAAGTTTATATTTTACGTAGTAAATAAAAAAGTGTTATGCAATAATAAAAGAATAACAAGATTTAAATTAAAAAAACTACAAAAAAATAAAAAGTTCACAAAAAATTTCTTAAAGATAATTGGACAGATAGTATAATAGCAATATTGGCTTGAAGATCGTGAATAATTGAGTTACAAATCATATCAAGAAAAATCATACATTACAAATCATATAAACTGATATAAATAATAGATAAAATGATTCTTTAAAATATGCTCACACTTTTAAATAATAGTATTTTTTACTAATTTAAAAATATCAGTTTCCATGAAAATGTAAACAATTAAATAAGTACGCATTAAAAAACCATTTCATTCTTTGTTTTAAAATTAGTACTTTTTTTTTTTAATTCGTTTCAAAAGATTAACATTTATTATAAAAAACACATAATTATATAAATTAAAAAAATGATGTGCGATCGCAGGTCTTCCTGTGAAAGACTGGCTCCAACATACATTAAATAAGGGTAATCCCAAGTTAAATCAGCAGGAAAAAAAAACAAAAAATGTCAAATTAGGAAAACCTGATATTTAAAATCTATAACTCCTTATGCTTCTTCAGATATTTAGGATTCAATTTTCTTATTTATACAGACTTAGCATTTTTTTGCAAAATGTTTTTTTCTCTTTTAATAACAATATTTTATAAACCAAATGAGGTATCATCATAAAATTTTGTACATAGACAATCTTCCATGTGATGGATACAAATATCAAATTGAAAAAATTTTTAGTCAACCTTAATAACATGTAAATTGAATAATAAAGGCATATATTTTGGGGTGTTTTCATGGGCAAAATGGTTATTAAAGTGATGTCACCTTCATAATTTTTTTTAGGCATTACTATAACTTACAAAACAGGTATCAAATATCACTACTAATAAAAAATAAATTACTGCATTTTTCATTTTTTTAAATACATTTTTGGATTTTTCTAAATACAGTCTTTTAAGTAAAAATTATATAAATGCTGATTTGGCATAAAACTTATTCCTAACTTATATATGACAAAATAAGCTTTATCTTAATTTCATATGGTAAAACGCTATTGATAAAGTCTTTTTGAGGGCAATAATAAATTTGTACTTTATCTATATTTTTTTTATGCCTGGATAGGTCAAAAGGTTATCAATTAACTATCTTTGACGAAAAAGAGATTGTTGTATAAACAATTTTTATCTTTGTACAACTGTAGACCTTTTAAAATTAATATTCCAATGTTGACATTTAGCTGGTCTGTTTTTGACTCAAAAACTAGTAGTGTTCACTCAAACAACTTTCCACTAATCTGCATCATTTGATCTGTTATTATGATACAATTCAGCAATATTCTTCTTCTCATTATTATTTTGAACAGTGGGCTGTTTGGTTTCTGGCAAATGAATTTGATAGAAATTTGGATCTTGCAATAGCTCTCTCAATTGAATTGGCGCAACATTTTGGCAGAAAAACCATCATTAGTATAGAAGAAACATGCACAGTATCTCAATCATCTTAATTTTAAATTTCAACTATATAACCTTTAACAGCAATTTTTCTCTAGGAATAGGATAGATAGGAAAATTAGATAGTTGCACAAAAAAGTGAAAACCATGGAGTAAAATGAGGCTTGACTTGAATCAGACAAAAGGAATAAAAACTTCAAGTTACGTACTATCTGAGATAGCAATTGATTAATTTGTACCAGACTTTACTTAATAAATAACTTTGAGGTTATTATTATGTTATTATATTATAGTACATGCATTAAATAAGTGGTGAACTTATCAGTTCACTACTTATTTAATACATGTACTATAATAATAATAACATAATAATAACATAATAATAACTTTAAAGTTATCTATTAACTAAAGTCTGGTACAAATTAATCAATTGCTATCTCAGATAGTTAAAGTCTCTTATAAATATTAAAATATTTTAAATAATAATAATTTTATATAACAAAATTATTGAAACCTTTAAATAACTACTAATTAAAAAAATAACCATGAAATGATTATCTGATATTTCTGCAGTTAGTTGGATGCATGATCATGTTGAATTGTAAATCTCTTCATCGACAATATTAGATAATTTATTAAAGACAAAAATAATAAATAGATATTATGTTGTAATTTTGATCTATATCTTTATTTTATATATGTAATCTTGATCTTACTTTTTTTATTCCTTTTACTTGTAAAGATTAAGTTGTTATTAGTAAACAAAAGTTAGTCGTTGTTCTCAATTATAATTATATCTTAAACAATGTTAGTTTCTAAATGAAATAACAATAAGTTTAAACAACAACAATATAAAACAATATAAAAACAAGAAATGAATAATGTCACTATTTCTACATCCCCTTCCATGTTTTTAAGTGTCAATGAATATAAACATAATTTCTGGGTTCATTTCTTAAAGTCATTTAATGTCAAAGATTTCCCGGTTTCTGGTTGGTAGAATTTTTTGGGGATACGTAGCCTGGATGAACGTTTCAATGGTTGATCTTCTACGATTTCAGTATTTAATACAGGTGGCATCGCTAGATGCGGCGAGCTTGTTGATAAAGATGCTGGCATCAACGGTAAGGGTACTGGAGTTGTTGGTAGAGGTAGTGGTGGTACTGCTGGTGCTAATGTAGAAGACGGTAGCAATACTGTAGATGGTGCTAGTTCCGGTTGGGATGGTATGACTTTGTTGCTACTTTCTGGGACATACTCTGTAAATGGTGTTGGCAAATCGGCAGAGTTATAGTGACTAGAGCTTGTTCTTGGTGGTGTAGTCAATGCAACTTCGGTTTCGTATGACTTTAGTGGGTTGAGGAATTTGCGCAAATATTTTCTATTTCTTAATGTTAGTCGACCTGTTCCTTCAACCTTAATGATGTATTGGTCATTTTCCTTACATTCAACAACTTTTCCACTATGATCCCATTTTTTAGGGTGGTTCCCTACTTGATTTTGTATGAAGACGCTGTCTCCTTCATGTAGTGGTGTGAGAAAACGTGTGTGTTCTTGAAGTGATTCAAGGGTCTTTGCATATCTTGTTCGTAATGCTTCTTCTTTTGCAGACCATGCATGTCTCCACGTTTTCAAGAATTGGTCGTTATTAAACATAGGTATTCTGGATTTTATCCTGGGCATGGCGTCGTGAATGGGATGGCCAAATAATACTTGAGCGGGGGATAACTGACAAGTAGGGTCTGGTGTGTTTCTTATTGTAAGCATTGCCCTTACAAAAGCGTTATTATTGAGATCACCATTTGGTCCCACATTATTTTCGAGGAGGCGTTTTGTTGACTTAACTGCAAGCTCAGCTCTTCCATTAGATTGTGGGTGGTGGGCTGATGAAATGCGATGAGTTATGCCCCATTGTTGTAGAAATTCTTTTGTTTCTCCAGAGATGAATTGAGGGCCACCGTCGGTTGAAATTTCTTCTGGGACTCCAAATGTTGTAAATAGTTTACGTAAGCATGTGATAAGACCTTTTGCACTCATTTCTGATGTTCCTGATTTTATTCTGTAGGCTTCGGTCCATCCAGAAAGTCTATCTCCAATGACCAGATAATCCCAGCCACGGAATTCAAAATAGTCAGCAAATATGCATTCAAATGGTGTCACAGGGATGTGAGGTCGGATGGGTGGTAGTCGTGCATTAGAAGGTGCATTTCGATTACAGCTGCAACAGTTATCGCGCTTACTTTGTATGCTGTGAGTGATACCTGGCCAGAAAACAGTGGCTTGAGCTCTGGCTGTCATTCCCGATACTCCTTGGTGGGCTGAGTGTAGTACGTCCAATATCTCTTTCCGTAGAGTAGGTGGGATTACAATTCTGTCATTGTATATTATAACCCCGTCGGACACCATCAAATCATTGCGGTATTCCCAGAACGGTAAAAGATTTGGTATGAAGTTGTCCTTATTTTTTGGGAACCCGTTTTCTATTGCTAACATTAATGCTTTAAAATCGGTATCCTTTTCTGTCTCTGCTTTGACACTATCCCATGTTACTGCAATCATTTTATCTATGTCGTTTCGTATCGAGGCTATTATTAGTGATTCTGTGTTGTCAAAATCAGTATTTTGATTGCAAGTGGCTGAATTATCAGATTCCTTTGTGTTCTCTGCAGGGTAACGAGAAGTAGCATCTGCTGCCAGGTTTGTTTTTCCTGGTTGATGTTGGATGGTAAATTTCCATGGCAAAGTTCTCTGTTTTAGTCGGAAAAGTCGTGTGTTAGCAATTTCATCTAAGGTCCTATCTCCTAATAATTTGACAAGTGGTTTATGATCAGTTACTACCATAAGGTTATCACAACCTTGTGTGAAATATTTAGTCTGCTCCAGGCTCCATGCCACTGCTAGCATTTCGCCCTCAACTGGTGCATATCGTTGTTCAGCAGATGACAGGAATCTGGACCCTGCTAGGGTTATTTTCCATCCGTCTATACAGCAATCTGGGGAGTCCGATTTACATTCACAATGTTTTTGGCTTAGGTAATATCCTATCCCCAATTTTGACCAGTCGCATCTTAAACAGGTCTTCTTGGTGATGTCAAATATTTGGACTCCATCTTTAATTGCATTGATAATTTTTTCCTTTGACACGTTGAATAAAGTGTTGAGTTCGTCCGACCAATAAAATTTTGATTTAGGGCTAAGCAGAACTCTGAATGGGGCCATAGTTTCTCGAAGTTGAGCGTAATGTGATACTTGGGTCACTAAGCCGAACCAAGATCGGATGTCTGTTATTGAGGATGGTGTTGGAAATGATCTAATGGCATCGATATATTTAGGTAGTGGTTCAACTCCATTTTCAGATATTCTGAAACCTGCAAAATCCACTATTCTTTTAGCAAATTGGAATTTTTGTGGGTTCAAAATGATCCCAGCTTTGCCAACAAGCTCAAGAAATTCGATTGTCCGCCACCAATGTTTGACTAGGTCGTCATCGTAGTGGATGGTGTCATCTACACATCTTTGTTTGCCAATAAAGTCTGCTAAAATTTCGTCGAAACGTCTGTTGTAGCCATCCCCACTAGATACAAAACCTTGAGGAGCTCGGATGTATCTGTAGCGCCCAAAAGGAGTAATGAAGGTGGTAAGATTCCTGTCTTCAACCCGTATCGGGATGCTATGATAACCATTCCATGCGTCGGTTACAGTTTTCCATGAATTTCTTGGGACTGAACGAGCTAGTTGGAAAGGCGATTTCATTGCATGAGTTTCTCTGTAGCAGTACTTGTTTAAAGGAGATAGATCAACAGTGCGACGAGGCCCACCGTCATGCTTACGTGTGATAACCATTCTATGACACCATGTTGTAGGTTCTCCTAGAGGTACCTTTTCAATGACTCCAAGAGTTTCATCACGAATTAAATCCTTTTCCACCTGGTCTTGCCAATGGATTGGTATGGTGGCTGGAGTAAATGCTGCAACTGGTTTGGCATTTTCTTGAATTAATATACTTATTGGAGGTCCCTCCATATCAGGTAAAATCTGGTGTGGACATGTGTTGAATGTTGAAGCAGAGTATCTTTCAAGGAGCCACGCTTTCATCCGTTCGTTGTTTTCAGGACAGCAGACAAATGGAAGTTTGGTGGGTGTACCTGCTGGGAGACTTCTTTTGGGGCAATTGCACACGTGTGAGCTATTATTTTCACTGGATGTTTTGGTCCCTATAGTTATAGGGCCTGAGTTAATAGCTCCGTGGAGGGCACTGCCTATCTCTGGAAAGTCCTTAGAGATGATACCCAGTTGGGTCATTGCTTCTTTAGATAGGTAGAATCCGTTTGCGTCTGGACTTATATAAACCATTACTGCACATTCAACTTTGTGTCCATTAGATTGTCGTCCTTCGAGACGTAAAAGAATTGCACCATCTATACGAAATTGGGTTTTATTTGCGGCCGACATGCTATGTTTCACAGGTATTAAATTGTTTGCATTAAAGCCTGCACTGTCAAACCCTTTCCTAGACCATAAGCAGGACTGTGCACCGGTATCTGTAATAACTTGTATATATTTTGGTATAATAGGAGGAAATGGAATACCAAATGCGACATAGTCTGATTTGTTAGTAGTCACACGCAGCTGAATTGTAGGATGAACAAGCAATTGAGCTGTGGCCCATCCATCATGGGTAAATATGTGATGGTTTATTCCTGTGCATGGTCGTTTCACATTGGTCTTCATTTGTGATCTAATTTTTTTATTTGAATGCTCAATTGCACTTAACTTTAACACAAGTCCGCCTGCCTCAGCATCTTTGGTTGCATTTGATTTCTTATCATTTGGGATGATTCTGTTGTTGATTTTAGAAGTGCGAGATCTGAGCTTCTTCCAACAGTCTAGACACAGCTTGTGGGGTTTTTTGTTCCATCCTCTGGATGTTTCTGTAAATAAACTGTAAGATTCTGAGCAATCTGGACATTTGGCTGTTATATTGGTCCCTTTACTACTCTGTGTATTGCTCTTGTTTTGTTTCCTGAAAGTTGATACACTTGCTGTTGTTGAACTACAGCCTAGTGCATTTCGTGCCATTTCTTTACCCTCTATAAAAGCAATGATATCTGTGACGGAGGCTGTGTCAAGGGAGACCCATCCAAGTACGTCTTTGCGGATGTCAGTATCTGATAGCCCAGCAACAACAATGTCTCGTATGATAACATCGGTAAAATCAACAGTTGTTTGTGGGTGGCAGTGGCATTGAACAGTGTAGTTGCAAGTAGCAGCCTTGCCTTTCAGTTTTGCATAGAATGACCGAATACTTTCGTTGTGTCCCTGTCTCATTTGAAGGAGTTCTGCTCTTCTGACGCAAGTGGCTACTGGGATAACGGCCAGTTTTTTCATTGCTTTTAGAAATGCCTCATCGTTTTCATTAATTATCATGGGATTTTCTTTTAGGAGTTGATTTCCAAGGTCGTCCTCACAGCACTGAAACAGCTGTGCTGTCATCTCTTCTTGTCTGATGTCTGTACATCTCTTAAACAATGTCCAGCGACTAATAAAGTTTGCCCACTCTTCTTCTGAGATATCCTGACCGATGTGGGGGCGATCCATTTTAGGTGCCTTGTGTTTTGAGAAGGCTGAATGAGTGTCAATCGAGTTTGGAGGATGGTGAAGCTGGTGACTGTTGAATAATGCAATTGCAATTGCTTCGCTGGGACCTTCAATGACGACATTGCATCCTGGGGCCTGGCAAGGTAAGCTTATTGTGGACATAATGTAGGAAAGAAAAAGGTTAGCAAAATCCTACCTTTTGTGTGTACATTAACAACTTCAAACGAATATGTAAGTGAATTACAATTTCAACCACTGATAAGAAGTTTTTATCTTTGAAATACCAGTGTTTCTTTAAAATTTCATAGAATGCATAAGAAACTAACATAAACAAAAGTTAGTCGTTGTTCTCAATTATAATTATATCTTAAACAATGTTAGTTTCTAAATGAAATAACAATAAGTTTAAACAACAACAATATAAAACAATATAAAAACAAGAAATGAATAATGTCACTATTTCTACAATTAGTACTTTTATCTGGTATATTTTATCAAAATTATTCTATGTTAATGTAGGTAATCAGTTTTCAGGTAATCCAGGTGAAATAAATAATTAATTGATTATAAGTTGAAGCAACTATCAGGAGAACAGGTACAATACATATATCAAAATATTTTAAGGTCTCTGAAGGACTCTAAAACATTTCACTTTTTTATTAATTTCTATCTCATGTCAAACCTTAATTATAGGAAACCTTATATAGGGTAGAGCCAAAAAAGGTTTATTTTTATGGATTATTATTATATTAAAATATATTGGAAAATTTTAAAAACATTACTATTACTATATAATATGAACTAAAAATACCTGAAATTGTTTTATTACTTTCTCTAATGGTTTACAACGAAGCTTTTGACAAGTATTTCGGTAAAATGAAATTACTTCAGTATGAGTAGGTGTTCGTGCTGTAATAAAAAACTGTTGATAGTTTCCAAAACAAATAACAAACACTGTTTTTTGTAAGAATAACTAAATTCACCAACAATAAAAGTTCATCTAGTTTGGCATAAACACTCATGAATTTAATACTTCTATATATGTATATATTTTCATTTTTTCTATTATTATTATTATCTTTGGGCTAAAACAATATTAAATTTATTTGAAAACCTTACCATTTAACCATGGATCATAAGGCTCAATATATTCGGATACAATTTTTTCACCTTCTACAAAAGTTATTTTTTTAGGTTTATTTGAAACTTTTATTTCAGTTTCACTACCATTTTCTACATCTTCGTGTTTCTTTGACTTTAAACAAGATACTAATGGATTTTTTCCACCTTTTCTCTCTGCAATTTTTTTAATTTTCTCTAAACTGTTATTGTTTGTTGGTGGCAATGATAAAATTTCAGTTTCTACTGAAGATTGTATTGTTAATAATTCATGTTGGACAGGATTTTTATTATTAGATATTAAATCAAATAATGGAGGTTGATCTTGATTAACATTACAAGAACTTTGATGTTTATCAATATCATACTCAAAATTATTTAATTTTTCAAAACCAATATCTTTTTCACAAAGGTTATTAACACTTATATTACTAACTAAACTTGAATCAATATCATCAGAAAATGAATGTAACTTTGTTGAAGTAATAGAGATATCGGACTCTCCAAATTTTTTAGTTAGTAAAATTCCATTCTCTGACAACTCGTTTCCATAATACTCTATATGCTTCTTGCTACACGGAGGCCGATCCAAAGCTAATTCTTCTTTACCAGCTTCTAATGCAAGGTCAAAGTTTTCCATTTAAATCATTGATCAAGTTCTATAAATAACCTAAAAACAAGCTATGCACCTCAAGGTAAATTATTTTATTAGCAAATTTCTTCATGTATCTTGATAACGATATTAAATTAATATTACTTAAATTAAATAAGGATATTTAAATTTGTGATGTTTTTTTTAACTGTTTTCAAGAAGAGCTGGGTTCTACATCATGAAATCCGTCGGCATTGTATAAAGAAAAGTAACGCATCTTTAATTCGATTCATCAACGTATTCTTCAATATTGCGATTGCTTATATCTTCGACCATATAAACTGAGTTTATATGGTCTATATTTATATGGTCTATATTCTGAGTTTATATGGTCTATATTTAGTTTATATGGTCGAAGGCTTATATATATAAGCAACTCACTCTCTCTCTCTCTCTCTCTCTCTATATATATATATATATATATATATATATATATATATATATATATATATATATATATATATATATATATATATATATATATATATATATATATATATATATATATATATATATATATATATATATATATATATATATATATGTATATATGTATATATATATATATATATATATATATATATATATACATATATATATATATATATATATATATATATATATATATATATATATATATATATATATGTATATATATATATATATATATATATATATATACATATATATATATATGATATATATTCAGGCCCGTAGCAACCGGGTGGGCAGCAGGGGCATTTGTCCCCCAATAATTTTTCAAGTAAATAATTTTGAAGAAATTGACTGAAAAAATGACTTCAAAAAAAAAAAAGGTCCATTAAACATTTTCGGGGATACTGCCCCCCCCCCAATACAATTTTTGTTCCTACGGCCCTGATATATATATATATCAGGCCCTGGTATATATATATATATATATATATATATATATACATATATATATATATATATATATGATATATATTCAGGCCCGTAGCAACCGGGTGGGCAGCAGAGGCATTTGTCCCCCAATAATTTTTCAAGTAAATAATTTTGAAGAAATTGACTGAAAAAATGACTTCAAAAAAAAAAAAGGTCCATTAAACATTTTCGGGGATACTGCCCCCCCCCCAATACAATTTTTGTTCCTACGGCCCTGATATATATATATATCAGGGTGCAAACTAGCCCTCTGGCGCCCCGTCAAACGTGTTTTTCCCAAATGCTCGTAAAATTAAAATTCCCAATTTAAAGATGAAAAAATCCCATCTCTAAATAAAGTTTCCAAATAAAAGTTTAATAATATTTCTAAAAATAATTTAAAATTAATTATTATTCAAAACTAATAGAAAAATAACATTAAAAAATTTTAATTCATTAATTGCGTAAAACAAGAAATCAAATCGCCATTATTGGTAAAAAAAACGCAATTGCATAACTGCAAAAATTGGTTGCGAAAAAAACATCATGAGAATTGGGATTTTTGGAGCGATTTTTGGGATTTTTTAGGCAACTTGCAATAAAGTTTGAAAATAGTTTTTTGCAATGCATTCCAACAACAGCAAATATTATATAAAAAAATTAGCAAGAAATAAAGTACTAATCTAAAAGATCCAAAATAATAACAAACTTGTTTGGTTTAACACCCGAAAATGCTATTTCTTTAAAAGTTTTGCCCTTTTTGGCCAAAAAGTTAAATAACTTATTAAGTCTTACCGTAAACTCAACTTTAAGTAGTACATGTATTTCGTCAACAAAAACATCGAGAAGGTTATGTCAGATACCTTTTGATCGATTACGGTTATTACGGAAAGTCTTTTAGTTATTGTTTTTCTTTTTTTTTGTTTGGTATTTTATATGAACTGAATTTGCTAAAGTTTTTTACTTTTTTACTGGTATTCTTCGATGACACTCGTGCAATCGCTTGCTAATAATAATACTCTATAATTAAACGACATTTGTTGTTGTTTTTGCTGAGACTTTGTGATTATAACTTTATTTCGCTAAGCGATTTATGTATAAAATAAATTATTATTAATTATAAAATTGAACTTGCAATAAATGTGAAATATGAAATTTATGAGCTTGTGTTTTCTATTTTTAAAACCTTATCTATTTTCAAAAATTTCTTTTGATAACACAATTTATTACATGATGATGTAAGGGTTCGTCCGTATAGTACGTCGAGCAGAATTTAAAGTAGAAGACCATTGGCTCATTGGAGATCGCTATTTTACTATATTGCATTGAAAAAGAAATATATATTCAAAATAATACTCTTGAAATGTAAACGGCGACAATAATAAAGATTAAAAATAAATCAAATTAATTATTCTCAATAACAATTAATATACACTGATTATTTTATAATAAAAAAAATATATCATTCCTAATATATGTTCGGAAATAGGTTCTTAATTTGCCGTGTCGTCGTGAAACAACAGCTAATTTTGTGTTGATTTCATATTCATCTTTAATGATACAGATGGTATTTTATTTTATTTTTGGCGCTGATCAATCAATGTATGCAGCGCTGAAGTAGAGTAGAAAAAAAAAGAACACCAAAAAAGGACCCCATGCGCTCCCACAACACATTTTAATATCAGGGGAGGAGGGGGGGTGATTGAGAAATACTTTGACAATTTCCCAATTTCGTTAAAACGCTGCATCAATATATATATAAATATATATATATATATATATATATATATATATATATATATATATATATATATATATATATATATATATATATATATATATATATATATATATATATATATATATATATATATATATATATATATATATATATATATATATATATATATATACATTTATATATGTATATATATATATATATATATATATATATATATATATATATATATATATATATATACATTTATATATGTATATATATATATATATATATATATATATATATATATATATATATATATATATATATATATATATATATATATATATATATATATACATATATAAATGTATATATATATATATATATATATATATATATATATATACATATATAAATGTATATATATATATATATATATATATATATATATATATATATATATATATATATATATATATATATATATATATATATATATATATATATATATATATATATATATATATATATTTATATATATATTGATGCAGCGTTTTAACGAAATTTTTTAACGAAATGTTTTAACGAAATACACTTACTGATATATATATATATATATATATATATATATATATATCAGTAAGTGTAGTCTCCTTCAAACCACGTCAAGATAAGATTTTTGTGTATTTACCACCCACCTTGTGCTTCTTCTAACATTGTTAAAACCAATTCCATCTGCAAGTTGATTTCCAATATTCTGTTAACGTCTGATTCTGCATGAATAATACCCGGTGATTTTAATTTACCACGTATATATACGTGGTAAATTACGGCAAAATCATGGCACGCATCACCAAAACTGATAGGAATCGACCAGTCTATAGACTGGTCGATTCCTATCAGTTTTGGTGATGCGTGCCATGATTTTTTCGTAGAAACTTGCTTTGTAAATGCTCTCACCCAACTCGTAACTGACAATACTCGACTTAATAATTTGTTAGACCTCATCTTAACAAATAATAAAAAAATTATTTACAATGTGGAAACAGCTGCTCCATTCACCAGCACTTGAGACCATTCCACCTTACTATTTAATTGTAATTTGATATATTCCAAACGTCGTGAACTATCTAGTATTCACAATTTCTATAAAGCTGACTATTTTTCGATTAATAACGACTTACTTAACGTAAACTGGTATATGTTGGCCAAACAAAACCCAGACGTTGAATCGTTCTGGCAAGCTATTTGTAAAGTCCTGAGTGTATCTATTGCTTCTCACGTTCCTTCATTATGCAATAAAAAAAAGCTCCTTCAACCCCTTGCTATTCGTAAATTAGCGTCCAAAAAACGTACTCTGTACAGACTTTATAAAAGAACTCATAACCTTTCTGTTCTTATCAACTACAAGAATTGTTCACGTTTATACGATGCTGAAATCACAAAAAACTGTATTGCTCGAGAAAAATACACAGTAGACAAATCCAATTTAACCCAATGTTATTCTTACGTCAATTCAAAATTTAACTGTTTAAATTCTGTTGCGCCACTTGTAAGACCCGATGGTTCCCTTTGTATTGATGACTGTGAAAAATCGAGCCTTCTGAACAATTTTTTTGCTTCAGTGTTTGTCTCTGACAACGGTACTAAACCTGTGCTAGACCTACCATCCCACGATAATTCTTTGAATAATGTTCTATTTTCTTATGATTCTGTTCTATCAGCTCTTCAAAAACTTCCACCAAAGTCATCAAAATTACCAGATGTGTATCTTGCTTTATTCCTGAAATCGATTGCTTATATTATTGCCATCCCGTTCTCTCTCCTTTTCGAGTTGTCAATGTTAACCGGTGTAATTCCGAATATTTGGAAAACCGCATATGTATGTCCAATTTTTAAGAAAGGTAACCCCACCTTATCTACAAACTACAGACCTATTTCAATGACTTGTATTAGTTGCAAAGTTATGGAGTCAATTATTGATAATAGTTTAAAAAGGTACCTTCAACTTAATAATTTTATCTCTATTTACCAATTTGGGTTCTTAAAGCGTAGATCTACATGTACACAGATGTTAGCTTTGCTTAATGAATGGACCTCAGCTGTTAACGAGAAAGAGGAAGTTGATATTATCTATATTGACTTCGAAAAGGCTTTTGGCATTAAGTACGAACTTCTAAATTGGATTACCAACTTTTTAACTGACCGATCTCAATGTGTTTGCATTGATAATTCTTACTCAAACTACGTACCTGTAAAGAGTGGAATACCTCAAGGAACTCTGTTGGCTCTAACTTTATTCTTATTATTTATTAGTGATGTAGTTTCTTGTGTTGAAGGTGATTGTCAAATAAAGCTGTTTGCTGACGATAGAAAATTGTACCAAACGTTGCATCGAAAACGTCCAAAGATACTCCAGCAGAAACGATACACGTAGATACACGTAGATTTGTTTTCAGTGAAAGAATTGTAAATATATGGAATTCATTGCCTGCTCACATTGTCGATTCATCTTCATTATTCATATTCAAAAAAAAACTACAAACTTACGACTTTCAACAAAGTTGCGTATTGTATTAAATTGCCTTTGTTCAGGTGTTACATAAGCAAAATCTTGAGTAAATAAGAGGTGTTACATAAGCAAAATCTTGAGTAAATAAGAGATCAATTGACGATGGATTTTTATTTTGTCTGATGTGTATTGCTTCTGAAATATGTTAGATTAAAAAAGAATTACAACTATTTTTAGATATATTTTTTGTATTATTTTTCAAACCATTAAAAAAATTACTTAAATTAAACGCGTAAATTTACACATACATTGACTCCCTATTAAATAAACTCCGCGAGCTCAAACAAATTGTAAACAAACTGAAACCGAAGTTGTTTTTTTTTTAACAGAAACTCTGCCTAAAAATAAAAAAATTGAAATTAATTATCTTGAGTTTGCTATTGAAAATTACTTACTACATACAAACAACAGCAATAGTTTTTACCGAAGAGGTTTAACAATATTTATACATAGCAAACTAAAGTCATCCCTAATAAACCTAGATATATTTTTATCTAAATCGCTCAGTTGTGAAATTACAACGAAAACTTCTAAGTTATTGTTAAGTTTATATTATAGATCATCGAAAAGTAACGATGAAATCACTAACTACATAAATCAACACATTGCCAAACTTTCAAGCAAGTATCCAAACATTCTTATTATTGGAGATTTTAAATACCCAGATATTAGCTGGCAAAATCCAAAACAACCTTTTACAAACGCCTCTAAACCAATTAAATTTACTAAAAATAGTTGTAATTCTTTTTTAATCTAACATATTTCAGAAGCAATACACATCAGACAAAATAAAAATCCATCGTCAATTGATCTCTTATTTACTTCTAATGAAAACATGATTTCCTTTTTAACTCATTTAGCACTTATTGGCAAAAGTCATCAT
>NC_061160.1:54995726-54998226 GCF_022113875.1 Hydra vulgaris
TCATTACAATAAACTTTTTGTCAAACTCCGAAAAAAAAAAAAAAAAAAAAAAAACAGGTTTCATATCAAATAAAAAATAGAACTAAAGTAACTAAACTTTTTCAATAAAGATTTTTATTGCTTTAATTAAATAAGGAATGCTTTGAAAATCTAAAAACAGAAAACTTCAGGCATATCACAATTAACAATAATACAATTAACAAATCTTAGCAAACGATAAAAACAAAAGTGTCAATGAATAAATGTCAACCTAAAACGACAAACTTAATATAATCGTTCTTTGTTTAAAACAACATAGTTCTTTGATTAGTTTTGGTGTAAAAAGTTTTCATTCTTTTTTGATAAAATAAAATAAAAAAGTATATTGTGATGATAACACTCAGTTTTAATAAAATAATGCAGTAAAGCACAAAAGTATTGAATGTGGAAGTCAAACAAACTTTATCTTAATAAAGTTGAACAAAAACTAGGAAAAAAAGGACTTTTTAATCTACTTATTTCAAATGATTTTGGATATCGACCAAAGTTTAAAAAATAAAACATTATACTCGTCAAAATTTCATATTTGTTAAGAAAATCATAATTTCAAAATGCATGTTAATTTAAACAAGAAACATCTTTGGTTTTAAAGAACACTTAAAAAATATGTCTACAGATACTTTCTTAAATTTCTAAATCCTGTTTCAAGTAATTCTGTAATAAATTTCCCTAACATAACAAATTTGAAACAAAAATGTTTCTCTTAATAGTGTTTTTATCAGCTAGACTATTTCTTCACATCTATAATAAGTAAAATGCCTTGTGTTGATATTTTATGCCTATTTTCTGTGTTGATATTTTATGCCTTGTGTTGATGTTTTGATGATGTCTTGTGTTGATATTTTATGCCTTTTTTTCGTAATGCTGTATCGCCAAAATCCAAAACAAACTTTCTTTGTTTATCATTCAGATCTCGGAGGAAGATTTTTGATCATTATTGAACCTGAATTATATGCCCACACTTTTTACATTAAAAGTTTTCCAATCACCAGTCTTGTTAACATTTAAGATGTTAGAAGTTTCAGGGTGATTAAGAAGAGCAATGTAAGTATTATCAGAAAAAAAATTTTTGCTTTCTATTATTTCGTATGTTTTTGATAACGCAAACAAAAGTCAAACAACAAAAAAGTTCCATCTGTAGTTAAGCAAGATTTTTCAAATGTTTGAGTAAGATTTTTATCACATATAACTGCCTATCAGTGGCGGAACTACTGGACGCAGGACCCTGCGTTGCGGGGGGGCCTACCAGCTATAGGGGGCCCTCATATAAAAAAAGTTATACTCTCAATAATATTTATACTATAAAACTCTTTTCCGCAAAAAAAACATTTTTTTGCGGGGGGGGGGGGGGCAAATTTTGAAATTCCGCCACTGTTGCCTATGCTTTACTATTTGACTCTCTTACTGATTCTAGAGTTAAATGAATTTGATCCCATAAAAATTAGGAATTTAATTGTTTGAAAATTTTTACAACATTTTCCAAAGAAATTTAGGACCATCAAACATAGAACTTGTATTATAAGTTATTGTAATATCTAAAACCCTTTTTGAAAAAGAATTCATATAACTGGTTTACCAAAAACAGCAACTTCCTGATACAAAAACTTTTTGTAACATACACCTTGTCACAGAAAATAGTTACTAGTAGAAATTTTCAAAGTAAAAAAAAAGAGTAGTAGAAAGTTCCGTGCAATTTTAGAATAAACTAACAATCTATCTGAGAAGAAAATTGTGCAAAATGTTAAGTTTAACTTTTTTAAAGTTTTGATGCCAACCAGATCATGTTGCTAGACGTTTTAAAAGTCTTACAACATGTTTACCTAATGCGAATTTTAATAAAATTTTATTATAATTCGCATTAGGTAAACATGTTGTTAGACGTTTTAAAACTTTTAAAACGTTTAGCAACATGATCTGGTTGGCATATTTAAAAACATTTTTAAAAAGATATAGAATGCAGAAGAATATAGAAGAATATAGAATAATATATATAAGAATATAGAAGGCAGAATTAAAAACATTTTTTAAAAATATATAGATTTCCCAGAGACAAATGCAAAAAAACACGTCAAATAAAATGTTTACCTAATGCGAGTTTTAAAACTCGCATTAACTCGCATTTGACGTGTTTTTTTGCATTTGTCTCTGGGAAATCTATATATTTTTAAAAATGTTTTTAATTCTTCAATGATAAATAACTCGTAGAACAGCAATAAACACATTTCACAATTTTTTATCAACTTAAAAAAATCTCACCATTTTCATAATAGACTAAATAACAGGCGGCGCTAACAGGTGGTGTTATCACGGTGGGAAATGAGCTAGCGACTAGCTAGCGATTAGCTAGCTCTACAGCGATTTTCAAGCGATTTTTTTTTCTTATTTTATTTTTTGCAAATGTCTTTAACATTTTTAAAAATTTGATTTTTAGTGTTGAGTCTATTTTAACTATGAAAATAAT
>NC_061160.1:55000726-55020726 GCF_022113875.1 Hydra vulgaris
TATTATTATTGTTATTATGTCCTGGAATTTGATAAGTCCTGGAATTTGATAAGTCTTAGAAAAGTCCTGGAAAAACAGCCATTTTAACAATAAATCCTGGGAATTCTGGAACTTTTTTCTAAAATAGTTCAATATTTGGTTATCATATTTTTACCTTTTACATAAATATTATTAATATTGCGTAGATTTCTACTGAATTTGTTAATTATGTATTTTCTGAAATGCAAAAAAGTTTTTGTTAACTGTTACTGTCAGTATTATTAACATCTAGTAGTTATTTAAAAAATATAATATATAACTAATATAATGCCTAAGACAAAGAACTGTTATTTTCAAACAGAAGCGGTATACTATAAAAAATATTCTTCTTGTGTAAAATTTTGTATTTCAAATTCTAAAAAAACAAGCTATAGTTGGTGCAGAATGAATATTAGTATTTCTAACATGGGAGTATCTGCCTTCGATTCTCATCCAATTGGTAGGAAGCATAATCTATAAACCAGCACAGTCTACTATTGAGGATCTATAATCTCCAGCTCTGGTTACTAAGGCAGAAATATTGTGGAGCTTAAATGTTGTAATATCACATTTGTCTTTAAGATCGTGCTTAAATTTAAAAGAAATATTCAAGTTCATATTCTCTGACAGTACAACAGCATCAAAGTTTACATCAAGCAAAACAAATCGTGGTTACCTTATTAATATTGGATCAGCACCATATTATTGTGACCAGCTTTTTTCTGATGTCAGAGCATCACCAATCTTTGTTTTGTCATATGATGAGAGTATGAGTATTATCTTCAAAAATAAACAAATGAATTTCCCAGTTAGATACTGGAATTTAAGTTCTAGTGTTGTTAAAGTTAGATATATTGACTCAAAATTCCTCAGATGCCCTAATTCACAAAATTTATTAGACAAACTCATTGAAGCAACAGAAGTGTTTGATCTTGGATTGATTCTGTTGATAAATTTCTTGGTGTCTTTTTGCCTAAAATTCAAAGTATTCAGCATTGTGGAAGGTTAGCATAAAATACAGTCGTGTGCAGTAAAATAGTAGTGCGTATTTTATTTTTCTATCAACAAACTTTGAACATCAAATTATATTTTTCTATTGTTCGTTTTTTATCGTTATTGTTCATAAACTAAATGTTGTGATTATAATAGTGTAAAAAAAATTTAAGAAAGATAATTGTAGCACTGTATAGTTTTAAATTTTTAATATTATCGATTGAAGGTCATTCGTATTTTTTTTATTTAAAAAAAAATACGAATGACTGTGCAATAAAATAGTAGTGAAAAATTATTTTTGTGTAATAATTGCTGTACTTATTAAATTCTAATTATTATTAGTTCTTAATAATAACCAATAAGTAACTAATTAATTTTGATATTAGATAAATTTATACACTTGCTAAAAATTTGAAAATTTAGAGAAACATGGGGCGCTCTAAGCATTGTACTGAAGAAGTTCGTAATTTAATTATAAATTGTAAAAATCATGGTAAAGCCTACAAACAAATATAAGAATTGGTTGGATGCTTACCAACAATGGTTTGTAATGCTTTAAAATGGATACCCAAACCAGAAAAACATGGGAATAAAAGATCAACTACCGCTATAGAAGATCGTCAAATTGTATCGTTAGCGAAAAAGAAGTCATTTATTACTTCTAGAAAAATTAAAGAAAGGCTAGAATTAAATGTTAATACCTCAACTATTCGAAGACGATTAACACATGCCAATTTAAATGCAAGAACACTTAGAAAAGTGCCACTTTTGAGTAAAAGACATATCGAAAATTGTTTAAAATTTGCACGTATGCATGCTTCTTGGTCTAAAAAAAAAATGGCGAAATGTTTTGTGGACTGATAAAAGCAAAATTGAAATTTTTGGTTCCTATGTTCATAAACAGTATGTTAGAAGACCAACGGGTGCAGCATATAAGCCACAATTTACATTAAAGACCGTCAAACATGGAGGTTCAAAAGTAATGATATGGGGTTGTATTTCTTACTATGGTCTTAGGTCGATACATCGCATAGAAGGTATCATGGATCGGTTTGTATATGTAAAAATACTTGAAGAGATCGTGCTGCCTTATGCTGAAGAAGAAATGCCGTTAAAATTTTTGTTCCAGAAGGATAATGATCCCAAACATACGAGCAAGTTAGCCATATTGTGGTTTAATGAGAACAAAGTCGATGTGATGGAGTGGCCAGGACAATCCCCCAATTTCAATCCGATTGAAAACTTTTGAATTGATGTTAAACAAGCAGTTTCTGAAAATAATCCAAGAGGTTGTAATCAATTGTGGGACGTAGTACAGTCAGCATGGCAAAATATATATGTAGAACAATGTCAGAATCTTATTAATTCCATGCAACGAAGATGCTTGGCGGTTACTACAAATAAAGATCGTGCCACAAAATACAAATGTAGAGCTTCAAAATAAAATTTTTTTTGTAATAAAATTTAATTATTTTTTGACCTTTTCATAAAAAATGATTTCACTACTATTTTATTGCACAGTCTAAAAAAAAAATACGAATGACCTTCAATCGATAATATTAAAATTTAAAACCATACAGTGCTGCAATTATCTTTCTTAATTTTTTTTAATGCTATTGTAATCACAATATTTAGTTTATGAGCAATAACGATAAAAAACAAACAATAGAAAAATATATTTTGATGTTCAAAGTTTGTTGATAGAAAAATAAAATACGCACTACTATTTTACTGCACACGACTGTAGGTACAATTCAATGTTAAAGGTAAATAAGAATCTGTTAAAGGTAGACAAAGTAAGCAAGACACTTAAATTGATTGATGAAGAATTTGTAATTGAAAAGAAACAGAAAAAGTTTTTGCAAAATGCAACAAAGTCTTTTAAAACTGATGCAGATACGTTAAGCAATGAAGCAGAAGAAAATATCTTATTTAGATTGTTCAAGTTTTTTTTAGTGATATTTCACTAAAAAAAACTTGAACAATCTAAAAAAGAGAATAAATAGAAGTGTTTGATAACCTAGTGTATCTATATATACAATATATATAGTGTATATATATATACAATATAAAATATTTTTTAACTTGTACCATACTATATATGACTATATTGCAATATATTTATATTTATATATAAAACATATTTTGAAGACAACATATTTTGTTTTTTTCTGGTCAAGAAAAGCTCAATATATCCTTGAAAAACCCCAAATTATCCTCGAAAAGTCCTGGAAATATCCTGGAATTTTAAATTAGCTTTTGACTGGCCACCCTGATCATTAAAAATTTGAACCAATTGTTAATAAATAATTGCTAATTAATAAAAAATCATGAATTAAATTTAACAGTAATTAGCATTAGCATTAATTAATAGTGTATTTTGACAAAAAAAAGTAAGCTTACAGTATTTTTTCTTTTGCATAAACTCTAATCTTTTTAACTCTAGCTTTCTTAATTTTTATAAACATGGGCAATCAAAATAAATAAAAATGGTCATTAAAAGGAGTTAAATTAAAATAGATATTGAAAAAGTTATCAAAATTTTTATGTTATAAATTTGTTATTACTATATTTTACTTGTATATTCTCAAACTTATATTTTGTTCCAATAAAATTTAACTTGCAAACAAAATATTTTAATAAATAATTTATCTTTTCTGGCTGCTAGAATAAAATAAATATAGAAGGAAAATATGGTGTTTTGGTTATGAGTTTAAGCAATTCTATTCAATCCCAACGCAGATATGGATCAACATCTCTTAGAGGTGCTATGCTATCTGTAACTAATTCAGATTTGTTTGTTCACAAAGTTGAATCGTCAGACACTCTTCAAGGATTAGCAATTAAATATGGTGTAACAGTGAGTAACTTTTTATCTTTTATCTTTAAACAAGCAATTCATAAGTTTCTCAAAATAAAAATATCAAGAGGAGGAACATCTGACAGAAATTTTATTTTTACATTTTACATTAAGTTTACATTTCTTGATTTTAAGTTTATCTCTTTGTGTATATATATATATATATATATATATATATATATATATATATATATATATATATATATATATATATATATATATATATATATATATATATATATATTTACATATATACATATATATATATACATATATATATATGTATATATATATACCCATATAGTGTAGTCGAAAGAGCGTTTTAATGTAAAAAAAGTCTCTTACGACTACAATTTTAATTACCTCATCTCTTAAGCTGTTTTTGATTGTCATCGAAATGTCAAAGCAATTAATTTATGCGGAAGTACATTAAATTTAATTGTTTTTTAAAAAATTTTTAAAAAACCGCAATTATAACGACTAGAAAGTTTTTTTTAATTAGTGGTGTTTTTGTTATTGATTTAATAAAAAACATTTTTAAAACATGCGTAAATGTTGCTATATCGACTATCTTATAGCCTGACTCGCAACGGAATGCTGCTACATCGACTGACAAATAGCCTGACTCGCAACGGAGTGCTGCTACATCGACTGACAAATAGCCTGACTCGCAACGGAGTGCTGCTACATCGACTGACAAATAGCCTGACTTGCAATGGAGTGCTGCTACATTGACTGACAAATAGCCTGACTCGCAAGGGAATGCTGCTACATCGACTGACAAATAGCCTGATTCGCAAGGGAGTGCTGCTACAACGACTGACAAATAGCCTGACTCGCAAGAGAGTGCTGCTATATCGACTAAAGGTTTGGTTTGGCCAGGCAGTCTATCAATTAAAAAAAAAAATTTAATTTTTAAAACTTTTTCTGGTCTGGTTTATTAACGCGCTCTTTAAAACTACAGTATATGGGAAACTTTTTTTGATGCCATGCAAGAGACATGCAAAAGTATATATATGTATATATATATATGCATATATATATACATATATATATATATATATACATATATATATATACTTATGTATATATTTATATATATATATTTGCTTTTGAAGAAATTTTTGAATTTCAATTAACCAGGGATGCGAAGTTCCATTGATTTTTCGGGACTCCGGGACTCTGGACTCTGATGACAAAAATCATGGACTCCATGGACTCCGGACTCCGGAATTTTTTATTTTTTTCTTAAATTAAATGTGGTTTTTTTTATCTGGAATTTTTTTTATCTGGAAAAAAAATAAATGCCAAAAAATTGATAGGCTACCATTAATATCGCAGAGCCCAGCGGAAAAGGAATTAACAGGAAATTCAGACCTCCTTTCTAACCAATGTCACAAAATTTGCCTAAATAGGGTTTGAATCATGGATCCTTTGTTTTTTAGGCAAGTGCACTACCACTGCGCCACGGTTGCTTAAACCCAGAAGTTAATTTGTCCCGTATTTACTGGATAGTAAAATTAATGAAAATAATACAACTCCAAAGAGAACTTTTATTTGATTTGTATTGTCACGCGCACAGATTTATCAATTTCTCAGATTATTTTAAACCATATGATCATAAAATTATAAAAAGATTAAAACTTATTTTTTCATTAACTACACGCTAAATTATAAAGTTACAAGAAAACATTATTGCAATATCTACATCAAAAATATTCAAATAAAAAATTTGTTTGTTCGTAAAAAAAGCATATCGTCAATTAACTCAGATGTAAATCGACTACGATGGTCTGGAGTCATGTGCTTTAAGACTGAAAATAGTCGCTCAACACTGACTTGGGATATGGGTAGTGATAAAGCGACTCGGCAGGCATCCCGTAAAACTTCAGGAAACCGCTCAATTGCTTTTAATGGGTTAAGTTTTAAAAACTCGTCTAAGTTGGGGGAGTTGTCTTTAAACATTGAACAAATTTCCGGAATCCTTTTTAGAGCTTGTCGAAACTCCGTTTCTATTACATTTAGTTGAATCTGCATTTGTTCTTCTGAAGAATTCTCTTCAATCTCCTGTTCACACAGCATAAATAAATTCGGTCATCGCTTTGCGACTGGTGAAGCATTTTCCTCATTTTCTGAACTAGAGTCTGCAATATGAACTGTTAAAGAGTTGGGCGCTATTGTATTTTTGGTTTTGTTCAGTTCATCGTTCTTATTTTTATTAGCCAGTTGAATCAGTTTGTAATTAATTTTCCGAAGTCCATCAGCTGCAGCTAACTATAGAAACATTTATAGTTTTTTGAATATATACTTTTTAAGGTTAAATAAATAAAATGTATATATATAAATAAAATTTTATTAAAAAAAGCAACCTTGTGTTCAGTGGCTGTCAGCATACAGCCATGCCTAATATCCACGTAAACTGCTGCAAGAAACTACAAATTTTTGCGTAGTGCGCTCTCTCTATTATCCATTCCTTTCCGGAAATCTTTGGCTAAGTCGCTGTCCTTCCCGTTTAGTTCACACTTTATTGAATTCCAATCAAAAAGAAATTCACCTGCTGTGATTCTTTCACGCTGAAGACGAATAGTAAGATCGCGTGCCATTTGCAATATATCTCTCAATTCCTCCCACATTCCCCAAAGATATGGTTGCACATTAAATTCTTTTGGAGCTTCTTTTTGCATATTCAAATTTTGAATTACTGGTCGAATCTAGAAGAACAGAAAAATTCATTAAATATATGTACAATGTTATTAACTACTTAAATGAAGAGGATTATTAAAGAAATATTTACATAAACCTAAATTTTTAAGTAATGTAAATGTTGTAAACGTAAATTATTAAGTAATGTAAATGTCATTAATATTGAAATAATTGGATTTGTATTATACCGGTTGGAAAAAAAAAAGAAAAAATACCGGTTGATAAAAAAATAAAAATAGTTTTATAAACTTTATTCAAAACTTTTTAAGTTTTAATTAAAGTTAAAAAAATTAATTAAGGTAAGTTATAAGTTATAACTTACATTAATTAGCCTCTCAATCATATTGAACTGGCTAGACCAACGGGTAGCCTGATCTAAAATTGGAACGAGATGTGTAGCATGGTCCCTGAAGAAGTCAATCCACTTAGAATTTCTTGCAGTTTTCACAATTTCTCTCGCATGACTAATAAGATTTTTTATTGTGGGCCTCTTCAATGCATCATTCACGGCTAACTGTAAAGTGTGGACAGCACATCTTTGAAGATGTATAACACTCTTGCTACCGGCAACTCCACTTGCCAAGACTGCTGCTGCATTGTCCGCTGTAGAATTACCATTTTTGTGAAACTCATCAGTTTCTACTGATGAAAAAATCACCTTTGTCAACGTCAATTTCCTCAATGACGCTGATGCTGAAGTCGCGCACCAACTTTATATTCACCTAAATATATTAAATACGATTTCAATAGTTAATTTAAAATTTAGTGAATATACGTTACAGTATATAAAAGATTTTATTGACATTTTAACAAACATCAAAACAGTTTATTTTTTAAATGATTTTATTCACTGAAAATATCGATTTTAATTATTGAGTTTACACTTTTTCTTCATTTAAAAAAAATATAGATGAATTTCAATATATGATACTTACTGCTGCGTTGTAAACACTGAGGCCTAAAATATTAGTTTTATTGATTCCAAACTTATCTAAACACTTTTCAATAATTTTTTTAGTGTATTCCGCCATTTGTTTTCCCTTCGTATCTATGGTGCCAAGATTGATCACAACAATTTCATCATTGTTCGAGTATTGCGCATTTATATCAAGGTAGTGGCGCATATGCCTTGATGTAGAATCGACTTTTAAATAAATTAACATTTTCGATATTTTATTTTTGATTTGTTCGCGATGCTTTTTGACAAGATCGCTAATTTGAATTCTCATATTATCTCTATTCATTTTAAATCCATAATGAGATGCAACTTTTCCACAAAGATTTTGAATAGGTTCTTGATCAAACGCCTATAAAATTTGTTTTTAGAATAATAAATGTTTTTTAAAAATTCGCAAAAAAAACATAATTTTTTAAAATGTAATGCAGCTAAGACTTTTTTTGAAATTAAAAAATAAATATTAAAGAAAAAATAATTTGAACCTTGAATGAAAGTCCTTCAACCAAAACCAGCTTGTTTAAGGCTTCTAAAAATTCATCTTTTGCTATATGCAAGTTAATTTGCTGCGGTACAAAACACTTTAATATGGATTGCTGTGAACTACTGCCTTTGATGACTATATTTTTTTGGTTCTTATTCTTTTCTTCTAATATTTTCTCTAACTTTTCTTTTTCTAACGTTATGAGGAGCTCCGCGTGTTTTCTAGATAAGTGTCAAATAAGGTTGCTAATGCGAGCTTTTGCGGCACATGTAATTTCTTTACCGCATAACTCGTTACTTTTATTTTTTTCGGGTACAAGACATTTAAGCATATTACTTTACATCCATTCAAAATTTTATTTGTACGATGAAAATGTCTGTAGATTGTATCTGATGCATAGTTAGTGGCCATTACTGGTCGAGATTTTTGCACACAAATATAAAGAAAGAATGTTGTTATTGCAAGTTATTGTGAACTTGTAAAGTATCTGCTTTCTGTTATATATGCTTCACAAAATTAATTATTTTTATAACAACCCACGAAAACATAGTTAAGAAAATCGTTAACATGACTAGTTATGAATTGACAACACTGTTAAAAAAAATTTTGTAACATGTTTCCTGGTATTATTTCTAATATGTCAAATTAAATTAAAAAGATTTAGGAAAATGCATTAAAACTAAAAGCAAGTTTTTTCGTAAAAGGAGTTGTTGCGCAAAAGAATTATTATTTATTGGCTGAGATATTTTTATAAGCATCTTTGGGCTTCTTTATGACATAGTTAGTAGGTTTTTTATCGATTGTCTAGCTCGTTAGTTTGACTTTATAGCGCAAACTTACAGACAAATTTGGTTTTTTATTGCATGTCATTAATTTGTTAGTTAAATTTGGTAGCTTTTGTATCTAAACCATAACGCTTTCATTGCAATTTTTCAGAAGGCGTTATTAAAATTAGAATTTTCATTTTGTTAGCAATGTACAAAATGAACATAATTAGCCATAATATATTCCATGACTAACGTGTTTGTTAAACTTTATAAGTTATAGAATAAGAAAATGTTGAATTATACGCATTATTTTCGGCAAGCTACATAGTTTGTGTTCTTACAAGTTAAAAAACAATATACGCTACTATGTTTTTATATAAAATAGTTTTATTGCACTTTTTAAAAGTTTTTTTTATTCTCTTAACAAGCATTTGTCGTGTGACGTTTCGCATATCGCCATTTGTTCATCCTCAAATTTAAAATGTTATCTAAAAAATAACTGCATATAAGTAGGGAATTACGAACCGTACTTAATCTGGCCAAATGAATGAAATTGGTAAGGAAGGAGGTGAACTTCCAGGTTATATGCTCTTCTGCAGTGCTTTGTGACAAGACCATCAGGTTTTTTTTTAAGCATATTAATAACTAAAAAAAATAAAAAAAGAGTCTCGGAGTTCTAAAATTGTTATGGACTCCCGAGACTCCGGACTCCAGGCTAAAAGAGCGACTCCGTGGACTCCGGACTCCGACTCCGGACTCCGCATCCCTGCAATTAACTACCCCTTGAAATGTAAAACATTGGTGTTAAAACTAACTTTGGGAAAAAACTAGCCTGATTGGACCACTATTGTACCTCCCCCAGACCCCTTTTAATTAAAAAAAAGGTCCAAAAATGACTATATCTATAAGGCTTGGGGGAGGTAATAATATTAAAATTTTGATGGGTTTTTTTTTTCTTAGATAGGTGTTGATTTACATTTTCAAATAAAAGGGTAGTTAAGGCAGAATATGCCTACATTTGCTGTTGTGTTAAATAGGGTTAAAAATTATAAAAAATGAATTTTATCGCGAATCATAAGTATAATTGCAGTTAAATTTTTTTATGAATGAAAATTTATCTTTAAATAATTTTTGAATATAATATAAAATTTCGCCAAAATAAATTTGTTTGATAATCATTTTTAAATTATTTTTTCCATTATAGAAAGTTAGTCAATTAACATTTTCTTAGACAAATTTGATGACTTTTGATGACTTTTTCCTGGCCTTTTAGTGGTAAATCTAGCTTTATCAACAGTAAGTAGTCAGTTCTGAATTTCTTCTTCTTTATTATATCTGTGAACAATCTGTTACATCATTCCTACTGCTCTTTCAGCAGGATCATTTACAACAACTAGATATATAGCAAAATCTTTGAAGATTCTAAAATTTAATTGTGTGCACCAATACTGGGGTGGGAGGATAAACCAATCTTTAATCCTTTGTTTATCCAACCCAATTCTATCAAACATCAAATAGGAGAATTGATCAACTAGTAATGATAAACTTGGGGGATCATTGTAAACTATCTTTTCAATCCTAATCTTGTTTTCGACTTCAGTAAGCGATCTGTTTTCAATTTTAAAATAATCAGAGTTTAGCATGTCATATTGAAGCATAGCAGAAACAATCTTACTTTTTTCTTTGTTAGAAACTTCTTTATCCAACAAAGAAAAAGGTACAATTGTAAAATCTAGATATCAGGAGTGTTTGTAAAATGGTTTCAATACTGCTTTACACCTTCAGAAAACAAATAAGCAACAACTAGCTCTGCTAGTTCTTTTTTATCGCCTTTTAAAACTTTTTTACTTTTAATATATTCTCTGCAAAAATTTAGAGACTTAACTGCAGCACATTCGATAACAGTTCCTTGTGTTTTATCCCAAAGAAATCTTGTAACATTAGTATCATAATGAAAACCAGGAGTATATATATATATATATATATATATATATATATATATATATATATATATATATATATATATATATATATATATATATATATATATCAACCCTCGGAATTAGAGTCGGCATTTGGCAATGCTTACCTAACTGCCGACCTGAAAGTGCTTGAGGTTAGCAAAAAACTGCTGACCTTGTTTTTATATTTTATGGTCAGACCTTTATATCAAATAATTTTTGCCAACCTCAAAATAATTGAGGTCAGCAAATTATTGCCGACCTCATTTTTTCTAATTCCGAGGGTTGATATATATATATATATATATATATATATATATATATATATATATATATATATATATATATATATATATATATATATATATATATATATATATATATATATATATATATATATATCAGAAATAGAGTTGAAATTCAACATTGCCAGCCTTGCAGTGTAAAATAGTTAGCAGGGCTCAATTTAACAGTCAAACATCGGACATTATCCGGCTAAAACCTCAGATTGTCTGATCAATTTAAAAAGTAATTGAACTTTTTGACCGACTGGAATTGAGTTGTATAAAATTAATACTTTATTATTGAAATTAAGAATAAATTAAAAAATAGTTCCTTGCGAAAAATAAAATAAATTAGCTTCAAAATAAAACTCAAAAAACTTGAAGTGAAAATTACTTGTTACGTTTTTAATTGCATTTGAAAATAATTACTTTAAAACTTATCTTTTGGAACATTTTATTCAAGTTACGTAAAACACTTTTACAAATTACTTCTATTGATTGTTTAATAAATGAACAAATTTTATTTAAATTATTGAAAAGTGAAACTAAATTATTAGAAAAACAAAAATATAAGGTTTTTAAGTTGTATAAGCCTTTTTTTCATAAAGTTGCTAAAAAAAATGTTAAAAAAATAAGTAGTAGTCTTTCAAAAATAGTAATTTTTAATCAGTTCATGCTTTGATTAGTATTTGATTGTCAAGTTTAAAAAAAAAATTTTTTTACATAATTCTTTGTAAAAATAGAATAAAAAAAGTAAAAGTAAAAATGAAGCATTCATGGGAAGATTTAATTTAACTTATTCATAATTTAAAGTAACTTAAACAAATAATCTCCTAAAAGATTTTTAGAAAGATATGGAATAATAGTAGGCCCTTCAACATCTGAGCGCATTATATCAATAATTGATAAAATACAGGTAAAGAAAAAAGATCTGAGGTTTTATGCTGACAAAATAATTTGAGGTATATGTTCTTCTATTGTTCAACTGATGACTTAAGATACAATAACTTTTTATTTTTTTTATTGCAAAAAGTAGAACAGTAGCTTAACAACAGTGGGGATGTACTGGAATTATTACTTTTGTAAAATTACGGACATGATGGAAATGTTGATGCGATTCTTAAATACTTTAAATTGCTAAAAACCTCAAAAGTCATTCAAAAAAAAATCTTAAATTTAGTGGTTTAAAAGTTGCATAAGTCTTCGACTAATAATAATATACCAATAAGTTTTTTATTTTTAATTGTTAGTGTTTGTTTTGTTTTTATTTTATATTTAAATAAAAAAATGTTGGAGTGTCTAAAAATAGTTTCATATCTTTAAAATTATCATAAAAATACTTACCTACTGAAAAAAGTTTAAATACAATGTTTAATTTACACATAATGCGTTTGTTTCAAACAATTATTATAATTAGTTTTTAATTTTATTTAAAGCCTTAGCGTAAAATAAAAACTTTAAAAAAGAATAACAATTAAAAGTTATTCAAAATGTAACAATTTTTTTAATTGCATTTAAATTGTTAAAACATCAAAACAGCCATTATCAAATTATTAAAAAAAAAAAAAAAAAAAAAACATCACTAAAATATACAATATTGAGTTGAATCTATTTTAGTTTTGCAATATTTATTAAATAATTTTTTTTTTTATTATCTTATCATTTATTCCTCCTACAAAATAGTCTGTACACATTCATTCATGATTCTTACCCAATAACATTATCTACAATCTACTTTTATTTTCACCTCTCCCAGGTCTAAGTAATTGGATGGCTCCGTTGGTCACTTTTGGCGATCATTGTGTTGCATAAACAAATAAAGAATTTTTCTTCTTATCATCTGTTAACTAATTCATTAAAAAAAATGTTAATCTCTTCATCGTATATTTAAATTTTTTTAGAGCAAATAAAAACTTTCTGAAAAAAAAAAAAAAGGGAGAAGTTTTTTTTTTTAAGAGAACTTTTGACAAATGTATTTGAAATTCTTTGTTTCTTATTAATTCAATATAGCGTAAAGTTCTTTTGAAGTAATCTATTTCCGACTTTGGTAAATAAAATCTGTCTATAAATTGTTTATAATATTTATTTGAAAATATTATATTAAATACATAAAAAAATAATAATAATATGTTGTGATAAAGAAACAAAATATTATGTTAAGAATAAGGTTATTTTAAGAAATAAATAATAAAAAAATATAATTTTTTTCAAATGCCGAATTTAGGTTATACTAAAAATGTTTGTAGTAATTTAATATATTTTTGTAATTTAGTATAATTTCGTTTGTTTCAACGTAGTATATTTTTGATCAGGTAGCCAAGATGATAATTTTTTTTAGATTTTTTAATACTCTAAAAGCCAATTCTTTGACAAAACTTATATGTAAAATTTTACTAATTAGTTTTTTATTTTGTATCCTATCCATTGATCATGATCTAAATTCGTTATTTTATGCACATATAGCAGTTTTAAATATAGCAGTTTTAAACTCAGTTGCAAAAGGTTTAAATAAATTTGTTTTTTACTTTAATTACTTTGTTTATAATTTAATTTAATTCTAAATAAAATAATTGAAATAAAACTTAAATTTTAAATTAGATAGTTGAGATAAATATGATCAAATAAAGGTTTTTATTAATTTCTAAAAAGAATAATTATTTAGTAAAAAATAAAAGCAATGGAAAATTTTTTTATTCAAATCCTCAATAAAACAATTAAAATAAAAACAGAAAAACAAACATTTTATTATTATTTTTCAATGCTTTCAAGGCTGCAAGCAACCACTATTAGAGTTAGAGGTTAATGGAAGAGAAAAGAAGTTTATAAGAAAGATAACAATTGACAGGCAACTTAAAATATTGCAAATTATATGAATCAGAAAAGCAAAACAAAAAAGCAAATTCCAAAGAATTGATGTTTGAAAAAAACTAGACTAATAAGTGTTTTTGGAGCACTTAGGAACAGTCACAGAAAAAGGATGAGACTTAATTGAATGACTGATAACACAAGAATAAATTTTAGTAGATGGCACAAAGAGGCTAGCTCTTTAGAGCAATGCCCATTGTAGAGTTAGTAAAAATGAAATGCAACCTTAGCAAGTGCTAATTTTGCAATGGATTTAATATATGGTTTCCAAGAAAGATCGGAAGTAAGAGTTAATCCTAGAAGATAAAGGGTAGAAGACTTGTCAAGTACATCACCAATTGTAAATATAGGAAAATCTAAGTTATTGCAGTAACGATTGGCTGAAAAAAATTATGTTTTATCTGAATTTAAGTTCACCATCCCCATGCTGTAGCAGAAGTGACATTTGAGCTTTTCAAGCTCAAATGCCCGCTCCAAGCAACCGGAGAGTGTTGACTTCTTATCAAGACAAGAATAAATGGTTGTATCATCAGCGAATAATGCTACCTTAAATATGAGAATATATGGAAGATTGTTAATGTAAATTAATAAGAGTATAGAGCCAAGAATAGAAACTTGAGGAACCCCTGAAGTTACAGGATATGAAGAAGAATACTGTCCATGGAGGACAACTTTTATACTATGATTGGAATGGAAGGATTCAATAATCTTAAAAATGTTACCACATTACATTGTAAGAAGAAAGCTTATGGAGAAGACCAGCATGCCAAACTTTATCAAAAGCTTTAGATATGTCAAGAGCGATCAAGAGCCTTAACCTCTCCTCCTCTATCTAATGCATGATAAAAACTATCAGTTGCAACTGTTAGCAAATCATCTGTAGAACAAGAAGATCGAAATCCATATTGATGATCAGAAAGTAAGTTATTAGATTCAGGATTCAAGATTAAATGTTTATTAATTAAAGATTCAAAAACCTTGCTTATAATAGGAAAAAGACAAATGGGACAGTAGTTAGATGAGTCAGATTGCTCCCCAGAAGTTTTGAAAATAGAGATGACAGATGCCGTTTTCCAACAGGCAAGAAACAAGACTGATAAGCGCTTGTTAAATAGTTTTGAAAATATAGGCAACAGCTCCGGATTTCACTTCTTCAAGACTACAACAGGTATGTTGTCTGGACCACAAGCTGTAAAAGAGTCTAAGCAGGAAATCACTTTAGATACAGAAGCTGGAGAATTCTTTTGCTGATAAAAATGGAAGTAATGGTTTCGATTGGAAATTGCAGCAGCACAATGTGAGGAAAGCTAAGGAAATGAGTGAGGCTTGACTTGGAATCAGCGAGAGGGAATAAAAGATTCCACGCCAGCCTCAATCCAAGAAGTTATGTAAGAAGCACATTTACCAGCAAGAAAGATTTCTATACAAAGGCCATCATGAAAAAAATCATGGAAAGAGTCCCAATCAGCTTTAACGTAGTTGTAAGAGGTACACTTAAGTCAATTTGATCAGAAATAACATCAAAAAGAGTACAGTCTTGAGATGAAGGAGGGCAATATAGAACAAAGAGAAAGGCGATAATGTGAAGTGGTGCTAAAGCACATAAAAGAATAGTCTGTGGATTCAAACCTAGTTTCCTGACAAATAGGTGAATTCTCACAAATATAAATTCCCAGGCTAAGCATAGGAATTTATATTTGTGAGAATTCACAAATATAAATTCCCATACTCAACACTAAGATCACAAGATGAGACAGCTGAACTTAAAATAGTCTCACTAAGGCAAGTAGGTCTGGTGAAATTTGCAAGACATAAGTCTCAACAGAAGAAAAGTTACTTCAAAGACCACAAATATTAGTGAATGATAGGTTTAAAGATCTTGGTGATGACGATGGTTTTTTTTGTTTATAGTTTTTGGTACTTTTGTCATATTTAAACTTGTTAAAGGACTTGACTCAAAGCATAGATAGTACTCAGTACACTATTTAATAGCCCAAATAGAGTTTTTGTTTCGAATATATTCGTAACCAATATTTGCGAATAATTGCTCAAAATTCACTATTCGTTATTTGCAAATTGTTGTCAATTATTTGCAAATAATTTTGGGGTTTTTTTTTTTCGATTTTTTGTGAGAAAATTAATTGGTTCCACAAATTTGTGCATAATTCCTGTTATGCATAATTCCTGTCAGGAATTATGCATAATGAGAAGACACCAATTAATTTTTTAAGAAAAAAAAAAACAACTAAATTTATTTTTAACAATTCCAACGGTTTTTTATGTTGTTCGAGTACGTGTTGTTGTAGTACATTGTTTTTAACGGTCAATCTTTTAAAGTATTCAACTACTTTACGAAGAGGCTCCAGCTTTAATTTCATTAAAGATGACAAATTAAGTGATAATGACTGGTTATCAATAGCCATATTATAATTAGACTCATCATTTTCATCATCAGTAGAATCTGGAGATGACTCTTCGTTATCAACAACCTCCAAGTTTTCAGTCATAACGTCAATTACAGCCAAATGCAATGCGTGATTATAACACAGTTGGGTGATTGTAGGTGATTCTCTGCCTAGTTTTACCATAACAGCGGCGCCATCCGTTGTGCAAGCCACAATATCAGTATCAAAATTGATGTTAAACGATCTTAGATGTTCACAAACTATCATTTGCAATGTTTTTGCATCTGCACAATGAGGAATGCGAACACTTTTCCTGATTTGCAAATTTTCTGACGTATGAAATCTGATTTAGTTATCGCATTAATTGAAAATCCATCAAATCAACTATAAGTTTTATTTAATTTATAATACGAAAACACGAGTAATAGAATAGTTATTGAAAAAAACAACCAAAATTAAAAAAAAAATACAAAAATGAAAATATTCGAATATTATTTGTTATTTGTGAATAGTAAGGTTCTACTAACCGATATTTGCAAATAGTAAAAAGCTCGAATAATCAGAAACCCTAAGCCCAAGCAATTGCCTCTATTAATAATAAACTCTAAGCCATAACAAAGGGTTCCAAGTGTAGCCTAGACAATGCACACCAAAAGTACAAACAGGGACACCATCCATGTGCAACATGGCACAGTTAGTATTCATATATTTTACAGCTGTTGATGAAATCAGCCTTTCTGAGAGTTGATTAATTAACAGCTGTAAAATGAACCACAGAGTTTGGGAATCCTGACTACCAGGTGGCCTCAGAACCATAAAACTAAGTTTTAGAGCTGTACCCTCATTAGGAGATAATAGAATGAGCTGCCTATTTATAAAAACAAAGACATAAACAAAACCCATGCATTGAGTCAAGAAGATCCAGCATTCAACATTTTAAACTGGAAGCAATGTAATACAAATATATCTGTGCCAGCCTAATAGATAATTAAAGGGGTACGAGGCTGGTCAACAGATAGAAACTGTTTACCCCTTTAATCCCTTTAATAGTATACCCCATACATTGTAATACTCTTAAATGGTAATACTCTTTATAATAAAATATAATATAATACCCTTTAAATGGTAATCAAGATCCTTAAAATAAAAACTCTTTTATTTTATATCTTATATTTTAATTCTGAATAAAATAATTAAAACAAAATCAGCAAAACTGCAGTTATATCATTTGTCAAATTTTTAAGCAAACATCAACATTTGATAGAAACAGTAAACTTTTCGTTTTTGTTTTTTTTCAATTTTATGTTTGCTAAAAATGTTTCCAAGCTCGTTGATTTGTCAAACCCTCTTTCTATAATTTTTGCCAATCTGATGCCAACTTTTCAGTTTAAGGTTGGCAATATTTATTTGACCTTATTTTTTTAATTCCTATTGTTGATATATATATATATATATATATATATATATATATATATATATATATATATATATATATATATATATGTATGTATATATATATATATATATATATATATATATATATATATATATATATATATATATATATATATATATATATATATATATATATATATATATATATATATCAGTGAAGAACCCAGAGTTTATTTGGGGATACCGTTTTTTTTCCAGCAACATTGAGGGTGGGGGGGGGGATTATCTTTTTGATTTCCCTCTCCCCCTCATTCTCCCCTAGTTAAACAAGTTAGGTAAAACTAGTTAAGTTTACGAAAGAAAGTCTTAACAACAACAACAACAAAAAAGATCTCTCGAAAAATCAACATTTCCTAAAGTCTTCAAAAAGAATTTTATCTTTACCCTGGATCCCTGGAATCAGTCCTAAGTTAAGAAGAGCTTTTAAAAAAGCAGGATACGCACCAGTGTTCAAGTTACCAAAAAATCTCCAAAGTCTACTAAGTTCCAAAAATAAACCTACACTACCAGTTAATTCCTTTCCCGGTGTTTACAAATTAAAGTGCTCTTGTGGCAAATGTTATGTTGGTGAAACTGGACTAAAGATATCGTCTCGGATATGCCAGCATCAAACAAGTGCACAACACGGTAAAGGGAAAAATTCAGCAGTAGCTGAACATTCCAAAATTTGCCAAGGAAAATTCAACTGGAATGGTTGCAATACGTTAAAAATTGAAACAAATACTTTTAATAGGAAAGTTAGGGAAGCCTTGGAAATACAACTCAACAAAAGTTTCTTTTTTGCGACAATGGTCTTAATCAAGATGATGGCGATTATGTGATGACGTCATTTTGGAAACCCATGTTTAAATTCTTACGTCACAAAAAACTCGCTTAAATAACTCTCTTAAAAAGAAGCTCTTACAAAGAACATTGTTTTGTTAATTTAAACAGTTTTTATATAATATAGCGGTTTTGTTTTTTTATAACGGTTTTTTATATACTTAATAACGAGGGTATCCATATTCCCTCGAAATATCGTAAAAATAAATATAATTTTTGCAAATAGAAATCAATCCATAAAAAGAAGTTTTGTTTTAATATATATATATATATATATATATATATATATATATATATATATATATATATATATATATATATATACATATATATATATATATATATATATATATATATATATATATATATATATATATATATATATATATATATATATATATATATATATATATATGTATATATATATATATATATATATATATATATATATATATATATATATATATATATATATATATATATATATATATATATATATATATATATATATATATAGGGATGTACCGGAATTTTGTTCCGGCTGGAATTTGTGACTTTTAGGTCATTCCGGTTTTGGCCAGATTTACAATAAGTCAGTCAGGAATGCCAGATTTTGTTTTTTAATTTTTTTTTTAAGAAATGTAACACAGACTATATAAATTTAATTAAAATATCATTGTCCTACAGGATGATGATGAACTAGGTTTACCTATAGTTTATGATGATGAACTATAGGTAAACCTAGGTAAAATATTCAAAATTGTTACCAAACGCAATGTAGGGGAAAGGCGCTTATGATGACATACTTGACTTTGAAGCTTCATTATTCAGTATTCTGAATACCAAATATAAAAGTTTTGATATGGACACATTCCTTGTTACATGTGGAACAATAATAACCCTAGGAGTTTTCATCAGTTTTTTTTTTTATAAGTTATTCTTATTTTAAAAAAAAACACAAATATGTTATAATAGGCAGCTACTGCTCCTATGATAGCATAGGGGAAGATGGGGCTGGTTAGCATCAAGGTTAACTTGATGATTTCATTCAACCTAGAGTCTTCCCTCAGAAATTTCAGAAATTACGTGTAATCATTTTAGTTTACCATTTTGTGGTACACGGCAGCAGTGTAGAATTTCGCGAATGCTCTTAAGAGATTCTGCGTTTTATGTATTTTTATAATCAAAAAATTTTTAGTGTCATAAAAATTCCTTTTTACTTCACTAACAAATAAGTTGTTTTTATGAAAAAAAGGTTTTCCCAACTCATCAATATTGCAACACACCTAACTTGTCAGTAGCCTTCATAGGAAGGAGTTATCATTTTCATTTAAACAAGCTGTGTCTGGATTGTTCAAAAGATGAAAATAAAATATGTATTCCACTAAATGTACAAAACTTGGATATAAAATGCATGAAAATTTTATT
>NC_061160.1:55025726-55035726 GCF_022113875.1 Hydra vulgaris
TCGCTACGTAAATAATATTTGATCACAAAGAATGTGCTTGACAGCTGCATTAAAGATGGTAGAAGAAGCTAAAAAGAGACTCTTTTAAACAATATTTTAAAGTCTTTAACACTGAAAAAATTTTAACAGCAAACATTTTTTAAATTGCATATAAGTTGCAAAAGGAAATCAGGAAATCAGGAAAAAAATTCATGAGTAAGATTTTATTAATGATTGATGACTCAACCAAAATGACACTGGTAGTGTACATTCGGTGCTGTGTAGATGGAAGTGGAATGAATTCACCAATCAATTTATTTTTAGATTTAGTAGAATTTGAAAGCGTTACTGCTAAAGGATTATTTGATGCTTTACTTAAATGTCTTTTTTCTTATGAGATCACAAAAGTATATTTGAAGAGTTATTTAGTTTTTGTAATATGTGATGGCCAAGCAGTAAGGTTAGGATGCAAAAGTGGTGTTTTTAAATTTATTACTGAAAATTTACTGTTAGGGAAATTTCAAATATTAATAGATTCAAATCATTTCTTTATAAGCTTTATGTCGTGTATAATGCTTCTCAAAAATAGCAGAGTTACATTAATGCACAGAATTACTTACCTAATATTCAGCTGTTAAAAATTGATTGAACTTGAAATAATGCAATAGGTGTCATCAGGTTTCTGTTCAGTTTTTGCTGTATGGGAAAATTATGAAGTGCTGGTGAATCATTTTGAAGAAGCGATAATTGATCTAGCAGACGGTAAGAGAGGTCAAAGTGTTATCTAGAGTTTTGAAAAATTGGAACCTTAGCAAAAATTGAAGAGAGTTATGGAGAACACTTTTTTAAAACTGATGGAAATCTTGTCTGAAGCGCATATTAATCTGTTTTAACTGACAGGAAGAGTATGACCATTAGATTCAAAAGTCAAATTAGAGTGAGATTTCTTTGCAAATAACTCTACTTTAATCTGGAAAGAAGTAAAAAGATCAGACCTATGAATTAGAAATTAAATGTTAGACTAACTTTAGTTAATGACATCGTTGAAGACTAACTAAAAGTCTCTTGAACCTAACATCTATTATAAGATACAAGTTTTAGTAAACTGAGAATAACAGAACTTAACATCAAATGGGACCTTTTTACATTGGCTTCTTGGAATAATAGAAAGACATTTGTTCTTAAGAGAGATATTTTTGTAAACAAGATGAAATAAATGGTTAATAAAGCAACTGCTCAAGGTGGTGAAAAATGTGGAGCAGAATGAGGCTTGACTAAAAATTGAAGAGCAGGAATAAAAGCTTCCAAACTTTTAATTCAGAAGAAATAAAAGCTTTTAAGATGCACTTTATGCATACATATTATGGATATAAACATATATGTACTTATTTTTTTATTTTATATATATATATATATTTAATTTTATTTAGGAGCCCCAAGAAGTCTTTACAGTCTTATCAGAGAGTGCAGTGGATGAACATTTAATTAGAAGTTCATGCCTCCTTCCTAACCAATGTTGCAAAACTTGCCCAGTGGTGGGGTTTGAACCAAAGATCCTTTGTTTCTGTAGCAAGTGCACTACCACTGCACCATGGGTACTCAAGATTTAGATGCTGATATACAATATCCATTCATACTTATATAAACTTTAGTTTTTATATGGTATGGTATTTGCCAAAAAAGAAGATGATCAGATGATGATGATGATGGTGATGATAATGATGTTAATGTTCAGATAATAATGATGATGATATGATGATGATGATGATGATGATAATGATGATGATGATGATGATGACGATGATGATGACGATGATGATGATGATCATGTTGGTCATAATGATGTTTATATATGCATATATATAAAAAATATGACATGAATTTTGAATTAAAAAAATATACTTTAGGATGTATAAATATTTTATACATCCTAAAGTATATTTAAACAACAAAACTAGAGTTTTTAGTTCCAATTTTAGTTTTAGTTCTACCTAGTGGGGACAATACTTAAAAAAAGATGTCTTTTGACAGTTCCAAAGACATCCAAAATGTTCAAAAGACGTCCAAAACGTTCAAAAAGCGTTTAAAAGATGTCTTTCTTATGTCACATACCAACTGGTTAGTATAATTTTTAAGATATGAATAACCTTTGATCATTAAATCACGCATCAAATATTTAACAGCATAATATCAATATAAAAATGTAATATAAGGCAATATATGTAATACTGTAAGAATATTTCCATATATAATTTATTTGTTTATTTTCTTCTTAATAAAGCATATAAGGAAATGCTATTTAAAGGATAGTATTTTATTAAGTACAAAATTGTTAAAATATTTGTTTTTATTACATTTTAGCAAGACTTTAGCGGTTAAAAAAAAGATATATATATATATGTATGTGTGTATGTATGTACAGGCCTTGTTATGTGATTTTATTGCTTAACGAAAGCGTTAATAAATTTTAATTTATTTTTTAAACATCTTCACTTACAACAAGGCTGCAAGCAACCACTAGTTAGTGTTGGCAGTTACTGGAAGAGAAAAGATGAAGATTGTAGAGCAAGATAACGATTGACAGATGATTTAAAAGATTGCAAATTATATGAATCAGGAAAGCAAGATAAAGGAAGCAAATTTCAAAGAACTGATGTTCAAGAAAAAAACTAGACGAATAAGAGTTTTTGGAGCACTTAGGAACAGTAGCAGAAAAAAGATGAGACTTAATTGAATGACGAGTAACACAAAAGTGAATTTTAGTAAATGGCACAAGAGATGCTAACTCTTTAGAGCAGTGCCCATTATAGTATTTATAGAAAAGAGAAAGAGAAGTAACATTATGACAATGTGATAATGGTTGAAGGTTGGCTGCAAGAGCAGGTCTAACTATGTTTACAATGTGTTTTTGTACCTTGTTTAAAAGAGAAAGAACATCATTAGAAGATCCGCCCCAGATATGGCAACAGTATTCCATACAAGGCTGGATTTAAGATTTATAGCGATAGAGTAGAATCCAGAGTAAGAAAGTGTTGAGCTCAATAAAGAGATGCAACTTTAGTAGATGCAAATTTTGCAACGGATTTTATATATGGTTTCCAAGAAAGATCAGAACTAAGAGTTAATCCTAGAAGATGAAGGGTAGATGACTTATCAAGTACATTACCGTTCATAAATATAGGAAGATCTAAATTATTGCAATAACTATTGGCTGAAAAAATTGAGTTTTATTCAAATTAAAGTTTGCCAGCTACTCTGAGCCCCATGCTGAGCAGAAGTGAGATCCTTTTCAAGTTCAAATGACCCCTCATCAGAGAGAGTTGGCTTCTTATCATGATAAGAATAAATGGTCGTATCATCAGCAAACAATGCCACCTTAGATGTAAGAATATCTGAAAGATCGTTAATGTAAATTAAAAAGAGTATAGGGCCTAGGATTGAACCATGAGGAACCCCTGAGGTTGCAGAATAAGAAAAAGAGTGCTGTCCATCAAGGACAACTTTATACTATAATTGGAAAGGAAGGATTCAATAATCTTAAAGATGTTTCTAGATACACTGTAAGTTGATAGCTTATGGAGAAGACCAGCATGCCAAACTTTATCAAACACTTTACAAATGTCAAGAGAATTTATCTAATGCACGATAAAACCGATCGGCTATTACTGTTAGCAAATCAGCCATAAAATTAGAAGATCGAAATCCATATTGATGATCAGAAAGTAAGTTATTAGATTCAAGATAAGAGATTAAGTGTTTGTTAATTAAAGATTCCAAAACCTTGCTTATGATAGGAGGAAGACTAATGGGACGGTAGTTAGACGAGTCAGATTGCTCTCCAGAATGTTTTAAAATAAGGATTACAGATGCTGCTTTCCAACAGGCTGGATAACAAGACTCTGATAAGCACTTGTTGAATAGTTTTGAAAGGATAGGCCACAGCTCCGGAGAACACTTCTAACAAATAAATTCTAATAACAGGTATGTTGTCCGGGCCACATGCTGTAGAAAAGTCAAAGCAGGAGATCACTTTAGATACAAAAGCTGGAGTGATACGAATGTCAAGCAATGGATCAACCTGTTTGACTGCTATATCAGGTAGAACTCAACTAGTGGAATCAAGAGATGATATTGATGAAAAGTTCTTAGCAAACAATTCAGTTTTGTCTTTAGGTGAGGTGACAAAGTCTGAACCATACAAGAGAGGTGGAGTTACAGACTTACCATTATTATTGATACTATTAAAGATTCTCCAGAAGTCACAAGAGCCTAATTTTTGTGATGAAATATGAGATTTCAAATGAGAATAGCAGGTTTTGGCATAGACAAAACCTTTTTACAATGGTTCCTAGCAGTAATAAACAGACATCTGTTTTCTGGAGAATTGTTTTGCTGATGAGATGAAGGAATCATGAGATCTTGAGATGAAGGAAAGCAATATAGAGCAAAGAGAAAGGTGATATATTGAAGTGGTGTTAAACGAAAGCACATAAAAGAGTAGTCTATGAATTCAAACCTAGTTTCCCGACAAATAGGTGAATTCGTGAGACTAATTTAAAAAATTTGTGAGACTAATTTAAAAATTAATTTAAATTAGTCTCACAAAGAGCAAGTAGGTCTGGTGAACTTGGCAAAGGATAAGACTCAACAGAAGAAAAGTTACTTCGAAGTCCACTAATATTAGTGAATGATAGGTGTAGCGAACTTGGTGATGACAGTGGTTATTTGTGTTTTATGGTTTTTGTTACTTTATTCATTTTAAATTTGTTAAAGAACTTAACTCGAAACATAGATAGTACTCAGTTCACTGTTCAATAGCCCAAGCAATTGCCTCATTACTTTTAATAAACCCTAAGCCGTAACAAAGGGTTTTAATGTGGCTTTGGCAATGCACACCAAAAGTACAAACAGAGACACCATCCATGCGGGTTTTTTCAGCACAGCTTTGATATTTACATTGTTAAAAAAAAAAGTTAAATTGCAATAAAATCTTATCTTAAGTATGGCATTTTAATTAAATTTAATTTTAAACCATGTTGAAAATCATTAGAACTAATAACTAATATAACTGGGTAAATCTAAAATCTGTATTTGAAAAAGATTATATTTTTTTATAATTTTCTTTCTTAAAACAATCATAACATAATCTTTTGTTTCTTTCATAAACACAACTATTTTTTTAAATATATCTAATTTAATATTTTTAATAAAGATTATAAACAATTTATAGATAGATTTTAGTTACCAATAAGGTATTTATCGAAAAATTTTAAATACATATATATGAAATTCTCTGAAACAAAAGCACTTCCTTTTTTTTTAAATGCAAGCTGCATAGCACTTCTTAACAAGGCCTGTATGTATGTGTGTAAAACTTTTGATTTTTAACTAATTATTTTTAGATTGAAGAGTTAAAAAGAGTTAACAAACTTTGGACAAATGAATTTCTTCATTTTAAAGAGACATTAGTTATTCCCTGTTCATCGTCTTTTACTTGTAACTATTCAAGAGAACCTTTAAATGAACCATTGCTCAAGAATTCTTCAAATATAAACGAAAAAAATTATAACAATCATGAAAGTGAAATAAATTGTAATCAGGAGAACTTTTCGAGTCAAAGTTCAGATTTTACATCTTTTGTTGGGATTCTTTCAAAGATTGATGTACAAATTAATTTACACAAAAAAAAGTAAGTATTCAATAACTGTTTTTAAATATTATAGAAAAATTGAAATAATTAAGAAATTTTCAATTGTAGTTAAAAAAGACTTTAAACAATGATAACTTAATTTTGTATAATGATTACACTTGACTTATTGCAAATAATTTCTAATTGCTTATATCTTCAGGTATCATACATTGGCTGGTAAAGGTCTTCCCAATGTCACATTTGATAGCTACCAACATTATGAAGCTACAATGTCACCCACTAGATCAATGTCTCCTTTAGAGCAAGATGTTTGAATATATATATATATATATATATATATATATATATATATATATATATATATATATATATATATATATATATATATATATATATATATATATATATATACCCAGCTTTTTATTAATTTCTGTATATTATCTTAAATTAAAACTTTTTGTTAATAAAAATTATTAAGTAATGAAAAAAACTTAGATATAAAGATATTTGTAACTTAAAAATATATTAGATAAAAGATAAACTTTGAGCTAATTTAAAAGTGTTTTACTTTTTTCATCTTTTATATAATTTAAGTGATGTTCTCATAGTGAATTATCCATCTGCCGGGGCTTTAGGATATTCAGAAACTGATGATTGGGTTTGGTCAGGCGCTACCAACATATTACCAACATATATGAGGATATTTGTTATGGCAAAGTTATATATATATTTTGTAGCCTGCTGCCACAAAGGAGTGCAGCTACATCAATTGAGGGTTTGGAATATCAAGCCTTCTCAGGAGATGAGTGTGGTTGCATACCATATATAACCATGCATACAATATATTTTTTATATTTTTTTTAAAACCTGACCACATTTTTAGCATATTTTGATAATTTATGCATTTAAAAAATGTGCTGAAAAACTAAACTAATTTAAAAAGAAAGTTTGAAATAAACAAACCATAAACTGACAAGAAAAACAAACTTAACACACAATAAATTAAATAAAGGATATTTCAGAGGAAATAATAGCATAAAAGTAATATTTTTTCTTTGGAAGGTCTCAATAATTCAAACGTAATAATTTTAATTTGATTTAATAGTTTAAAGTTAATAATTTTTCCTATATCACAACCTGCGCTTATAATGAACTTAAGTTTCTTATGAGCAATTTTGGCATTTTGTCATGATCATAGCACAATCGCCTAAGTCATTTTTTCTTGTTTTGAGAAAACTAAAAAAAACTGAAAAACTTCTGTATTTCTTTTCATTGATTTTTAATCAATATTTTTAAAAATTCTTACTTTCATCCAGTATTCTTCTGATTTCGAAATCACGGTAGAAAAGCGGCGTGGTATGAGTAATCATGTTGAAGAAAACAAGTCGCCTCAGTCAAATGGCAGAATTTAGGCAGAATTGAAAAAATTAAAAATAAACTGCTTTCCGATTGGTTTAAGACATAGGCGATTTGCCATATAATAGAAGACTGTATAAGCTATACATTTTAACTCTTAACTCAAAACCTCCAAAAAATGATTTAGGCAATTGTGCAATGATCGTGACAATTTGTAAAGCAATTCTGGGATCATTAAATTAATCTCAACAATTAATTAAGTATCAAAAATAAAAATTTAATTGTAAAGTTAAATGTAGCGCTTGTTAATTAATTATTATATTTATGATGCATGACAGTTAGTTCGACATTTGATGACGGTGATACAACTTTTGGAGAAATTTATATATATATATATCATTTTTGAGTTTTTATTTTGTATTTATGTTTTGAAAAGACTTAATTAATCTAAATAAAATGGGCTCTATTCTCAAAAAATGTTGAAACTTTTAAAAATTGTTTCAAAAAACCATAAAATTCATAAATATTTAGCAAAATAAAAACATTTTTTAAACTGTACATTAGGGTTATGATTTTTTTGACTTTTATTACAGTTTTAATTGGCCATAGTTTAAAACCTGAGATATTGATAGTTAATATTAAAATTTCATAGTAATATTTAATATAGGTAAAATATGTCCCTTGCCCACACACAAGTAAGTTATGTTATTAAAATTATTGTGTTGTTTTTATGACTATTGTTTAAGTATTTGATTTTAAATAAGATATAAAGCATAAAACACACCTAAGTAAAACTATTTTCATTATCATAATCATTACTATGTATTTTTTTGCATTTAAATGCCTATTTAATTAATTTTATATTTAATACAGTAAATTTTTAAATAAAAATATTTTTGTAAAAATAATATTAAAACATAGAATATTACTAAAATATATTAACCATGCATTTTAGATTTTTCAAATATGTCAAATAAATATAACACAACTGTTGTTGACAAATATTCAAGAGTATAGGCAAAAAGTTTAGTTTCATTTAAAAAACATAAAACATCAAGAATTGTTATACCTTTAATTGAACTATTAATATAATAGAATCCAAAAAAAAAACTTTTATTATTGGACGTTACAACTACCTGGCATCAATTGAAAAAAGCAGCAAAAGAAAGAGTAAAGTTAGTTACTGTTGAAATATGTAAATTATGGAACAAACACAACTTTCCAAGTATTTCTAAAAAATCAATTGGAAAAAAAATTAAAAAGGTTATAGAAAAGCATGATAAGTATCTTAAAAAGCCTGGCGAAAAGAAAGAATGCTCTGTTTTTGGAGATCTTTTTGATATCACTAATATTAAAGACATAGTCTATTAGATGAAAAATCTTATAACATACAATTATTAAGTTCCCTAGAAGTTGGTAACAGTACTAACACACAAGTTTTATTACATCCTTAAAAAGTCAGGGTTTGTAAGAGGCTTTACTAAACCACAATATTTAGGATGACATCCTAAATATTGTGCATCATATACTAGATCTCATTTTAAAACATGTTTTGGATCATTTTGTAAATTATAAATCAATAACTCCTTATTTTGATTATAAATTTGTAAAGGATTTACCCAAAAGTTATGAAAATCTTCAAATAAATTATACATATGAAGCTGAGCCTAATTATTACATAGACCTAGGATGGCGAGATGATTTCAAATTCTTTTATGAGTTATGTGAAGGTTTTTGTTACTTCAAGAATCAAACAAGATTACCAAAAAAAAAGTCATAAGCTTCCTCCATTGCACAAAGCAAGATGGAACTCTAGTTTATCATATGTTCTTATTGCCTATTTTCTTATACCAATATGGAGGTGTGAACTTGGAAGTGCAGCAACCTTTATTGCAAATCCATGTAAAAAAACTTTGGTTCAGCAAATAATTATTTGATGATAAATTGTATGATCGTATGCTAGATGTATTGACTGAACCTAAGCGTACAGTTGCTTTAAAGTGCTTTATGAAAGAATGGAGCAAAGCAGGTAATGCACTTCTTATTCCAAGGACAAACATCATTGCTGAACGTGGTGTTAAATTGAAGATCTCCTTAAAAGTTCAAAAAAAAAATGGTTTTATGCAAATGTGAAATTTATTAGAAAGAATGACCTGTGGAGCATTTAACTAACTTGAAGAAAATATACTTTTATTGATCCACTTAGGGGACATGTAGTTTAACATGTATCAGATTCACTCATGACCATACACTTTGCTAGAAAAATAATTAACAAAATAGTGGAAGAATTTAATAAAGAATAGAAGTTCATTTTTAGTAGAATTTTAGTGAGAAAACAAAACTGTTTCATTCCTCCAATAGATTTTGGTGGTTAATTAAAATCACTCTATTTGAATTGACTTTTTGTTTTAGAAGACAAAATTAAGTGTCTGCTTTGACGCAACTTTGGTTGATTTGGGAAGATGATAAAATCCTTGTATTAAAATATTTAAAAAAATGAATTCAATGTCTATTGCTTGCTAATTGCATGCCGACATCATATAATTGAGTAGCCCATTTATAGCCTAAACATAGTCCATTTCTGGAAGCTTTAATTTAGCAGCAAAACATCTATCCAGAAAATAAACTATTAGAAGTTTTTAAAAAGAATGAAACAGTATAGGTGCTAAAACTAAGGAACTAGAAAGAATAAAATACCACCTGGAATCAGTGGCGGATTGAAGTTTAGTGTCGCGGAGGGGCCAAGTCAATAAATAGGGGCGACCGGGGTTGCCTTCAGTAATTTAACCTTATATATATATATATTTTAATTGTTTTAGGGGGCGCCGTTAGACCGTTCTAGGGGATAAAAAAGGTTTTTTGGACAACATAAAAATTGGTGGTCTTTTGGAGTTTTTTGAAACAATTTTTAATAGTTTAATTTTTTTGCGAACAAAAAAATTTCAGAAATTTTACATACATAATAAAAAAGTCTTAACATTCATAAATATAAAATAAAAATTTCTATATATATAC
>NC_061160.1:55040726-55045726 GCF_022113875.1 Hydra vulgaris
ATTTTTATGTTATGTTATTCATTTTAATAAAAATTATTTGAAAGTTATTTGTGAATAAAAAGCTATATTTATGTTGGATTTTTTTTTTAATTTTATTTCTTTACTTTAATAAAATCTTAACTAACCTCATCTCTACTTTTTCACTGAAAATTATAATTTTATATTTTCACTATATTTAAGATGGTATAACCATTATATAAATGTCACTTACCAGTATATAAATGTCACTTACCAGTATATAAATGTCACTTACCAGTATATAAATGTGCCTTAGTTTTAAATAACTTGTATAAATTTTTTACGCATAATTTTTTTTTAGAGCAGCATCTGTGGAAGGGGAAGAAGGTTTATTTTCAGGTGTACAGTTGCGTCATGCTTGTCTTGAACGAAACAAAAGATGTCTATTAGCCTACATGTAAGTCATAATTTTGAATGTTTAACATCCCCTAATAATAGAAATGCAGAGTCTGAAAAAGGATTACAGATCTTAAAATGGTTATTTCTTCCTGGTTTTTGGTATCCAAGAGCTCCAAAAATGTAAAAAGGCTTATGAACAACATTTGGGAAAAAAAAGAGTTTTAGGTTATAACAATCAACCTTTGAACCCAGAATCCTTATATATAATAGTGGCTAGGGTTCCACGGCTCCGAGGTAAAAACAATAAATTCCAAGTCATAATATCTCATGAAATTTTTTTTTTTGTAGATCATAAGCCACTCAACACTTTTAGATCTCCTGGATGTCAAAGACCAAGAAAAAATAGAAATTTAAAGCTTTGATCCTTTTTGCAACTCCCCATCCCTGCTTAACATTATCTGAAAACTTTTCCATGTGACAAATCACAAGTTGTTTTTTTTAATAAATTTTTTTAGTTACAATCGTATGATGCATCTGAAGACATTAAGATGGGAAATTGGCAGTGTACTTCCATCAGAAATTAAAATAAATTTGTGTGAACAAGAGGTTGTATTTTTAAAGACAATTGTTTGCTATATTTTTCTCATTGTGCTGTTATCTTATAATAGCATTAATTAATATCTTATTTATATATTCAGTATATAAGTTAACAAAAAGTTTTTGTTTAATAAAATAAGTTTAATTATTAACAATAAGATTTAAATAAATTGGAGTTATTTATTATTAATGATTAAATATTTTATAACTTTTCATTGTATTTTTTTTAATTTTTGATTTCTTTACATTGGAATACTCTGTTCCTACTGTGATAAACAAAACAGTTAAAAAAAACCTCATGCGAGTGCAATGTTTATATTCAATGATATATTTTATTAGGTAGAATTGTTGTGCAGGTCATAGATCATTTTTGGTTTTTTAACTCATAGATGCTTTCATACCTGTTGTTTGAGAGTTGATGTCATGGTCAGACTATTATAAAATGAACTTGTTTTTGCTTCATAACTTTTAAATTAATCTAATGGTTTTCATCTAATATTATTCTTAATAATAAAAATAATAATATTCTTTGTTGTTATTATTATTAGATTTAAAAAAGATAATTTAAAACTAAATGTTTTACAAAGTTTTTGTTAAAAAAGTTGCTTAAAAAATTTGAATACTCTCTAACAACTATCATCTAGCCATATCTAACAAACCCACAGTAAGATCTTTGGTGTTTTCCTTTTATACAACCTCTCTAACAAACACACCGTAAGATCTTTAGTGTTTTCTCTTATTACAACCTCTGTAACAAGTTTTTTAAACAATGTTTTATAAACTAAAGATTAACAGAATATTTTAAACAAAAATATAAATCAAGTACAAAGTACAGAGTGAGATATAAAATATTATGTAAAACATTAGTTTACATTACATTAAAAATGGGATTGCTAAAGGATTTAATAAACATAATGAGTTTATCCTTTAGATTCAATGGTTTGCAACATATAGCAAGATGTTCACAAATTACATGATGACTGTGGCAGGTACTGGCATCGATCTTACTCAGGTATGTAATAAATCAAAAGCGATCAAGATTCACAAGTTTCTATCATTACTATGCTAAAGCATCAATCAATTATAACATTCTAGTTTTGCTAAATAGTTAATAACCTCTGACAGCATTAGTTCGTGTTACCACAAAAAAGTTATCTTCTGTAAAAATGGTTTTACTGATAAATGATCAAACACTAGTTATGAACATACTAGATTCGGCAAATTCTAGTATATTCATAACTAGATGTGATGCAGAATTTTTATGGGTGACTTTAGCTTTTATTATATGTCTATTTTTCTGTTCATAAAAATAGACATATAATAAAAGCTAAAGAATTAAATCTTGACACTGTCATGCATGTATCTTGACACTGTCGTGCATGTATCTTGACACTGTCATGCATCTATCTGTAACATGTGGCCAGAGATTGAGTATTCCAAAATGTTTTCTACAAATCTGATATATAAAAATTCAAAAAATATTAAGCTTTTACAAACTCTTTTTTTACAACAGTTGCAGAAAATTCATTAAATCTTCTAATTCTTTAATTAAATGATCTTTAAGAAAAAATGTTTGAATCTGAAACATCAAGAGTTTAAACTTGATCAAGAGCAATTGAGTATTAAGCAATATGATAGAGATAAATATTTTTATGGATCAAAAGTTTGTGTTTTTAAACACTCATTTTCATTTCAAGGTTGTGATATATCAAACTTAGTATAAATTGGTATAGAAATAGTCTGTTATTTGTTTTTCTTTTTTTTTTTTTTTAATAAAATTATAATAAAAGAAAATTTTTTCATTAGGTTTAGAAACATGAGGCTTTGAAACATATATCAATACTAAAATTCTTATCTTCATTGTATGTGATTTCTTATATTCAATAAAAAACATCTAGAACTCTATGTTTCTGAACCCCCTTTTTTTTTCTAGTAAAAGTTGCTCCACCCTATTGTGCGTGGCACAATTTTTTTTCTTTTTTCTTTAAACATTTTAATTTGTAAACAAATTGTTTTGTTTTTAATAATTGTGTTGCTTTGATTATTTTAGAATATGGTTCCACCTAAATCATTGTTTATAGAGGTACAATAAACTCTGTGTGTGTATATATATATATATATATATATATATATATATATATATATATATATATATATATATATATATATATAATATATATATATATATATATATATAAACTTATATATATATATATAAACTTATATATATATATATATAAACTTATATATATATATATAAACTTATATACATATATGTGTGTGTGTTTATAACTAATATTTAGAAGCCTAAGTTTTTGATTATGATACATGTTTACAATATTTTATTCATATTTTATAAAAATGGTTAAATGATACATAGATTTTCTTTGAGTAATTACATTATGTTATACATGTTAACTGATTGTCTGCTTCAATTTGTTCCAATAACATACAGAGGATTAAAATAGACTTTTAAATATATTATATATACTATATAATATGATGCTACTAAAAATAACCTTACATATTATAAAGTCTACCTAAATCATCGAGTGCAAACAAAAAACAAAGTGAAAGTTTTTTTTTATGTATTAAATAATAAAGAATTAATATCTTATAATTTATCAGTTCTTTTTAACACTCCTGAATCTGTTATTAGTTTTTTGTTTTTTAAATTTTATTTCAACTTTCACCGCTGCTATAATGAATATTAAAAACTTTTAATTTAATTCATTAGTTAGAATAAAATAGTATATAGAATATTAGAAAAATGCAAATTTTTTATTTTTTTATTTGACTTAATTCAATTCCCAAACCCAAGGAGGCACTACAGTTTAGAAGGCTTTATTGTTGTTACATTCCTCAACTCTTTAACTTCAAAACACAAATTTTGACAAACAAGGTAACTGCATGCAAAAACAGTTTGTGCACAGTACTGCCAGGGTGATGATCAAACTTGATTTTTCTTGCTTACAAAGTGAGCACTCTATCACTACACTGGTGTTATATTATTTTCAGGTATTCATTATTAAGAGTTTCTTGGTCTGCTGAATATGTTTTCTGACCACAAGAAAATTTGACATTCAAAATTTTTTAGCACCATAAACTCCAATAGCAATTACAACTTCTCTGTTATTTTATGAAAGCTGGCTTTAATATCTCTAAAGACAACTAATAACTTTGTGAATCAACAAAGCTCTGTATATCAACAAAAGTCAATATCTGAATATCTGTATAACTCTGTATATCAACCCTAATATCTGTGTAGTCCACAAAGCAATATCTTACATAATGTTTTCTAAAGTAGAGTTTTCATGTCTTATAATTGCTTACTTGCTAAAAAATATCTTTCTTTAGCAGACTTTTTACTGCCAAACTTATTTCATTGTTTCATATTTCTAAAAAACAATTTATCTTCTTACAAAACAACTTTTCCTACACTTCACCTCTAGAGGATTACTTTGTTACCTGGAAGTAAGAACAAATTTATAGCTTGCTTCAAACAAATCATCAATAGCAGATGCAGTTGTACATACTGTTGTAATAAGAGCATGTTGAATTTGTTTAGATAATGTCAAATATTTATATCTTAACCTAATTTTAATCTGATTTGCAATTTCTCTATAAAATGGGTGTTTCATAATTGCATAGTACTATTACTAAGCTAATTGGATAGCTTTTTGAAGCCCTAGAATAAAATAATACTTTATAAACTTACTTTTTAAATTTCATGCTATATTTTCGCCGTTATATTCACCACTTTCATATTGGGCTGCTTTTAACATATGCATTTCATCTACAAGAAGTATAATATCACTTTTTTCACACAATTGTTTAGTAAACAACATGAAATTTCTCAAATGTAAATCATGGGGGAGAATGTTGTTCTACCAAAGAATCAAGGTTGATTATTTTATCAACATTTTAAAAAAATACATGTAAAAAAATATACCCATTCTCACAAATCACTTTCTTTAGGAAAATAAAATGTCTTTTTTTGGACCATTAAAGTTATAATATTATATTAGATATATTACAGTTGGACC
>NC_061160.1:55050726-55120726 GCF_022113875.1 Hydra vulgaris
ATTAAAAAAATTTGTTAGATGCTTTTTATCTCACACAGTTCACCCACTTCAAGCCCTGGCTGTTTAAACGGAGTTTGTACAAGGTTAGCTAAGTTTCCTGGCCGACCATTATTCTTTTTAACCTCCTGCCATCATGTCAGAGAGCTTCATATAGCCGTAGTCGTAAATTAAACTGTTAAACTGGGGAATAAACTATTTATATCATAAAATCAGAAAAGGTTAAAAAATAGTAAGGTGAAGATAAAACTGCTTCACTTTAAAATATCTTTTTGCAAAAACAAAATGAATAAGTTTCTAATTCGAAAATTATTTACATATAGACTTTTGAGAAGAGCAGAAATTATTGTGAACCTGTGGAAAAAATCAGACTATTAGGTGAAAACTAACAAAAATGGAGTTGTTTCACGCGCCTTGACTTTCATGAAATTCAAGTTGTGTTTCTCTAAAATCAGGCAGGTTTTTATTCTGAGTAATAAAATACTCAAAGAGATCAATAGAATGGCTTACTAAAATTGCGGTTTTTGACCTGCGACTTTTTTGATTCTGCAATTTTTAAAGTAAAACTTAATTTCTTTAGTTTTGATATTTTAGTCTTATTATTTAAGAATAATTTATGTCATAAAGAAAAAATTTGTTTAAAAAACGAAGGTTAGAATCAGATGACTCCGCAACTACTTAAAATTCTATATACAACCTTTATACGACCTCATCTGGAACATGCGGTAGCAGCCAGTAATACATCATCAAGAATAGATATTGACAAAATCGAGAAAGTACAAAGAAGAGCTACTTGTTTAATACCTTCGTACCGTCATATGTCATACAAAGATCGTCTGATTATACTAAACTTAACGTCTTTAGATACCCGTCGCATTAGGGGAGATCTAATACAGGCCTATAAAATTATTAACAATATAGACATTGTCTCATGGAGTGAACCCCATGTCCTTCGTACTGGGGAGTCAGATAAAATAAAAACTAGAGGACATTATCTAAAAATGACTAAAGGATATGTTCAAAATTGCGAGCAAAGGCACCAGTTTTTTACTAATCGAATAGTGAATCATTGGAATGCATTGCCATCAGAAGTTGTATACGCTTCATCAGTTAACAGTTTCAAGGCTAAACTTGATGCAGAAATTTAAAATAATCCGCATAAGTATCAAGATTATAACAAAAAAAAAAAAAAGAAAAGAAAAGGAAAAACAATAAAGTACAAACTTATACTTCATACTATATATCTTATTTTAAATTTTTATATATTGATATGAACAAAATTAGTGTTATAAGTAGATAAGGCTGCCAAAACCTGTAGGTTATACAGGGAAATCTGTTGCAGCAATTTTTCTACTATTACTACTACAAAAAAAATAAATCTAAACCAATTTTTTTTTCTAATGACAGACTTTTCTTAAAATCAGTAGAAATATAATAAAAATGAAATCAATAGAAATAGCACTTTGATTTTATCTTGTCAAAAATAAATGTAATAAGTATTTAGCAATGTCATTTTAAACTTTATTTTATCTAGATTGCACTATTTTTAACTTACACTTTTAAGATCAACAAGACTATTGGCAGATGTATACTGAGTCTGCTGCGGAGGTGAAATTCAAATCATGGCAAAAACTTATAGGTGCTTGGTGCTGGCGTTAGCATCTTTTTACTAAGATCACAATATAAAAATAGTAAAAAGGTCTGTATTCAAAAACAAAGGAAGGTCTGAAAAGATGTAAAAACGGATATAATCATAGCTGAAATCCTTCTGAATGCAGTTTTTATTGATAAAGACCAGCCACTAGGTTTTGAGTTGTATATTTCACCAGATTACCTGGTTAATTTTTGATATTCTAAGTCATAGTTGAATAAATTTCTACGGATGAGAATTCCTCAGACTTTTTGGGTACAGTTAGTTCTAAAACTTTTAAAATATTTCAAAGTTGCTGACAACTCATCAAAACTCACAGCAAAATCGTAAATCTATTAAGCATAGTTTAAGAGATTAATTTTTCAAAACAAGAAATATATTTCTTGTTTTTAAAAATAAATTTGCAGGGTAGGATATTTATTTTTTATTAACAAAAAACGTATTTTTTGTTTTAAGAAAAATATTTCGTAATGAAAAATTGTTTGCAGTAAAATTTGTTTAAGATAATGTAGAGCGTGTGATGAGCTAGAAGAAACTTCAGAAGCTACTTTAAATGAAGAGTTCTTGTAAAAAAAACCATTAAAAAAAATGATGAGTGGATTCAAGGAGCTAGCTACGGCGACTGCTTTCTCGCTTTCTCGTTATTTAAATGGTTCTAATAAATTGAATTTTAATCCGATATCTAACTGCAAACTCTGAACCCTAAATGTAAATTTAAAAATTATTTTTTTACATATTTTCTTGAGATATTTATCTTAAGCTAAAAATTTATATGTATATAAATATTTATTGCACATTTGAAGCGTTTAAACGCTGAATTCTGAAGCAAATTTGCTTCGGAAACAAGAAATCTGTGGCAGTGACGGATTTAGCATTTTTTGGTGTCTGAGATTTAACTTGGAGCAAAATAATTTTAGATTGCTTTGAACAAATAAAATATATTCTTTTTAAAGTCTTTAAATCATCAATAGAACAAGGAGTCTTTCCTGATCAATTGAAAATTGCTAGTCATTCCACTTTTCAAAGGTGGTGACAAATCTGATATAAGTAATTACCGGCTTATTTCTATCTTATCCATATTTTCAAAAATACTAGAAAGAATCATGTTCAATAGAGTATTTAATTATTTTAGTTTAAATAATTTATTATACAAATATTATATATGTTTGGCTTTAAAAAGAATAACTCAACTGAGCGTGCAATTATTCAGTTGGTGCGTGAAATCTCCAATTCTTCTGAAAAATCTCAATTTACATTAAGAATTTTTATCAATCTTTTAAAAGCATTTGATACTGTCGATCATGATATTTTGCTTTATAAACTTAGTTATTACGGAATAAAAAAAAGAGTAATTAAATAGCTTCAAAAATATTTATCGAACAGAAAACAATTTGTTTCTTGTAATGAACTTAATCATAAACAGTTTTTAAATGTTTCCTGTGGTGTTCCGGAAGGTTCCATCTTAGGCCCTCTTTTGTTTTTAATATATATCAATCCTCTTTTTTTTCTAATATATATCTAAGTATTATGTCTGCTGATGACACAAACTTACTTCTCTCTAACAGTGACATCTATCTACTTTTCTCCATGATGAACAAAGAATTTGAAACATATCTAAATGGTTTAAAAGTAACAAATTAACATTGAATATAACCAAAACAAAATGGATTTTTTTCCACCCGCTCTCCAAAAAACGTTTTCTACCTCCAAATCTACCGAAAATTCTAATTGACCATATTGAAATTAAAAGAGATTCTGTAACTAAATATCTGGGGGTTTTCATTGACGAGAATATCACATGGAAACATCATATTAACTATGTTTGCTCAAAAGTTTCAAGAAGCATCGGAATTTTATATAAAATGCGTATTCATTTAGATAAAAATAATTTAACTAAACTTTATTACTCTTTTATCCACAGTTATATAAGTTATGGATTATTGCCTGGGGTAATTAATTAATTCTGCGGATCGGTTCGCACGTTCCTCAATATTTTTTAATCAAATGAAAATCCTAGGTATATATAAACTAAACGCATATAAAAATTTATCTTTTGTCTATATGGGGAAACATAATTTATCTCCTTTAATTTTTAAAGATCTTTTTATTTTGAAACCCTTAAGCAAGTTTAACATTAGAAATAATAATTATTTAAATGAACCATTCTATCCAACAAAATTAAATCAATTTTGTATTACCTATCGTGCAGCTCATCTCTGGAAAAATATTATTTTGCCTAATTTCGACTTACCCCTAAGTTATCCTGTTTTTAAAGATAAATTAAAAGACCACATTCTTTCTATTGAAAATATCTTAGAATATTTTTAATTTATCTTGTGATAAAAAACAAAATAATAATAATTTTTATTGTCATGTATGTTCAAGTTTTGTTTTATACTTGTTTACAATTTATTTTCATTTATGTAAATACGATTTATTGTTTTTATACGTACTTTTATTGTAAAAAGGCGTTTTTATAATATGTTACGTACTCTCTTTTGTAAAAAAAAAAAAAAAAAAAAAGCAAAATCCAAACATTTGTATGTTTATAATTATGTCAAATAATGATGCTTTTTAAAAAGTTTCAATGAATGGAGGCTAGAAACAAAAAATACCCTAAAATTTTATTCCCTTTCCCCTGCCCCAAACGTGAAAGCAATAAGTTAATGAAATAATTTTTTTGCTATTCTTAACTAAATTTATATACATCGATAAATTTTAAGTATTGTTTTACAATCTCTAAGCGTTAAAAAATTATAACTTTATAAAATTGTTTCCGCCTCAAATTGAGGGGAATTTAAACTTTATATGGTTATAATTTATGAACTCTGAGAGATATTACTATGAAACTTGAAATTTGTTAATAAATATAAACAAAGATAAAATTAAAAATAAAATTATTTTACCACCTTGTTGCTCTCACGTTTGGGAAAGGGTGTTGAAAAATTTAGGGCTTTTTTAGTTTCCAGCCTCCAATCATTGCAATAATTTGTTAAGCTCATTATTTGACATATATTATTTAATAATAAAATGAGGCAAAAAGCATAAAGTTTGTAGTATGACTTGAAAAAAGCCTAAAGATCAACAAAAAGTTACTCTACAGTTACTGTAGAGTGATTTTTTGTTGATCTTTAGTCATTCAAGTCATACTAGACACTTCAAACAATTTTAATAACTATCTCTTGTTATAATTAATACCAAAATATGCGGATATAAAATACGTTTTCAGAATGAGTTCGCTTTTTAAATTTGGATAACTGGTTCCCAAGTTATGAGAATTTATGTTGGGCTCAATAACACCTATTTTGCGTCAAGATTTGTTGAGTTTTCATTAAGGATTCACCAAATTTTGATAATAAACTTATTTATCAAATGCTATCAATGAGAAGGAGTTTTATTGAAGTACTTATGCTGAATTATTTTTATTGTTTTTTTTTTTACTAAAGAATCAAAGCATTCAATTCTACAAATTATCATTCTCATAATAGGGGTCCCTAGGTAAGGATTCCACAGCTCGTTTGCCCCATTTGGGGCAATTGGATCAAAACCTATAAAAGCTTTGTTAAAACTGTAAAAACTAACTTTAAAGAAACAGAGTTTTTTCAAACATTCACAATAAACATATTTATTAACATTTATAAATATCAAGAAAATTTTAGGGCTAATTTCCCCCATTCAGGGCAATTGAGCCAAGAACAATCAAAGTTCTGTACAAAAAATAAAAATTAACTTTAGTTAAAAAAAAGGGTTTTTTCAAACTTTCAGAAAAAATAAACTTATTTATATTTATAAATATTAGGTAAAAATGTAAAAATACACAAAGCCCGTTTTCCCATTTTGGGGCAAATTGGGCCAAGAGTACAAAAAACTCTGTTAATACCGTGAAAATTTACTTTAGATAAAGAAAAATAGATTTTGCAAACTGCCAGGGTGAACAAATTCATTTACATTTATAAATATCAAAAGTATATGTGAAAAGTTCAGGTCTAACTCCCCAAATTGAGGCGCTTGGGCCCGAAATAATTAAGGCTCTGTAAAAATAATAAAAATTAACTTCAGGTAAAAAACGAGTACTTTTTCATATTGTAAAAGTAAACAAGTTCATGCACATTTATAAAAACCTAAAATATATGTAAGAATCCCAGTGCTTGTTTGCTCCATTTGGGGCAATTGGGTCGAAGGCAATGAAATTTCTGTAAAAACCAAAAAAATAAACTTTAGTAAAAAAGCAAGAGCTTTATTATATTGTAAGAGTAAACAAATTTATACATATTTATAAAAATCCAAATTTTCCAGAACGAAACGTCTTTGTAAACCATAGAAGTAGAATGCCTTGCTTTGTCCAAACACTGTCTGACACACTCAATCTACTTTCTTGTAGGGCATTTTCAAATCAAAAACTCGAGAGAGAATTAGTAGTTTTTTTTTAAATTTGAAATGTGGTAGAAAAAAGTTTTTCCATTGACAAAGGTATTACTCTGATTTATTAAATTAAACTGCATCCCAGTCTCCCAGTCTCCCAGTCTCCCAGTCTCCCAGTCTCCCAGTCTCATCCATATTCCAAATTTTTACGGTTTCTGAAGTAGGTTATTTTCCGTTTACACATTTTTAAGAATGGAAAAATATTTTTACACTTTACAAACATTCATACATTGATATCTAATAGTTGCTGTACCTTCTGGTTGACATCAGAGTTTTTTCAAACTTTCAGAGTAAACATATTCATTTCCGTTAGTAATGTAAATCTTTGTGCCTTTCGCAAATTCCACGCCACTATTTTTCTGTAGGAGTCATAACTTAGAAATTGCAATCGAACAAATCTGATTCCTAAAACTGCACGATTATATCAAAAATCAATTTCTTTTTATCTAAAATAGTTGGATGTCCAGCTTTGGCTCCCATTTCCTTTCCTCAAGAAAGTGAAACTTGTAACAAACATCTTCGAATGTCAAAAACTTTACATGCTGCTCGCTGTGAAACTCCGTTTTTAACAGCTTTAGTTGCCGATACTTCATTATTCCATAAACGGTGTTTTCTGCGTTTGCTCCTCTATTTTTCAATTTTCATTGAATTTTCTGTTTTTTTAATTTTTTATTTTTTTTAAAGTAAAGTGCTAATACCATGAAAATTTAATTATAAAATAGTTTAAGTTGGTTATTCTCTCTCTCTCTCTCTCTCTATATATATATATATATATATATATATATATATATATATATATATATATATATATATATATATATACAGGCGCGGATTTAGAGGGGGGCATAGCCGGCTCGTGCCCCCCCTAAAATTTGATTAATTTTTATTTATAATTATGTCGATCCATTCTCAGGTCAGATATTTACTCTATAAAAGACAGACATTCACTCTACCCCCTCCCCTTAAACCCCACCCCGTTTGTGCCCCCCCCCCCCTATCTTTACAACCTGTATCCGCCCCTGATATATATATATATATATATATATATATATATATATATATATATATATATATATATATATATATATATATATATATATATATATATATATATATATATATATATATATATATATATATATATATATATATATATATATTAGGTATGTCGAAAAACGTGTTTTACGTAACCGATTTTTGTGCTAAAATTCTGTTCCACATTTTTGAATAATTTTTTAGAATTTTACATTAATAAAGAGTATTTTTAAAAAGTAGAATAGTCAAATTATTTTACAGTTTTTTTTTTATTGAAAAACGTTTATATAGAATTTATTGACTTCTAAAACTGTGTTGCATTTCGTGAGCTTAATAAATGTTGAAAATATGTTCTTGTTTTTTTCTATCCTATTCTTTTGCTTAAGTTTATACATTTTCTATGAGCATGGCAAATTTCAAGGCTTTATTTTGAGCAGCATATTCCTTATTTTTACCTGCACTTTTGGTACCTAATTTTATTTTTTCCATACCGATTTTGGAGACATAGGAAGGGAGGGGAGAAGAGAACAAGGTTTGTACGTATTTTATTTTAATATTTGTTGATAAAGCAAAAGCTATTTTCATATTGCAAATGTAATACTGTTACTAATAGTATTACATTTTGAAAAATTTTGTTTAATGTTATATAAATAATTTTGTCACTTCTCATATAAATTTTTGCATAGATTGTTTTAATAATTAAAAAAGATATTTCAATATTATTTCTTGATATGGAAAGTGTTTTAAGAATGTATATCACAATTGTTATGACTAGCAAAAAGATATCACAAGTTATCTAAAGGTTAAAAGATTTTTTTCTACTAATAATTATATTCTCAGATTCTTATACTCATAATATATATATAAATTATATATATATATATATATATATATATATATATATATATATATATATATATATATATATATAATTTATATATATATATATATATAAATTATATATATATATAAATTATATATATATATAAATTATATATATATATAAATTATGTATATATATATATATATATATATATATATATATATATATATATATATATATATATATATATATATATACATATATATATATATATATATATATATATATATATATATATATATATATATATATATATATATATATATATATATATATATATATATATATAATTTATATATATATATATATATATATAATTTATATTTAAAATATTTATAATTTATATACAGGAAGTCACATGTCTTAACACTGCAATTGTCTCCTCTAAGAATGTACCTGATAAACAATATATTGACATAACAGAAGGTGAATGGAAAAAACGTTTTGCCAATCATAAGCAATCTTTTAAAAATAAAAAGTATTCAAAAGACACCATGCTGTCAAAATATATATGGGAATTAAAAGATAAAAATATTGATAATTTTACACTGAATTGGTCTATCCTTAAAACAGTGCCTGCATATAACAATATTTCCAAAAAATGCATACTATGTCTACAAGAAAAATTTGAAATAATTACACATACAAACCAAGAATGTTTATTAAACAAAAAATCGGAATTGATTTCTAAATGCAGGCACGAAAATAAGTTTCTCCTAAAAAACTATAATAATAAGTGAGCTCAAATAATAGTTACATTAACTCCCCTTTCAAAAAAATATATTATTTTTTAAAAAAACTTAAGTAATCATTTCTAAAGAATTATTTTTACAATAGTGTTAGCAAATTACACAAATGTGTGAAAATATGCAGTAGTTAAGACATGTGACTTCCTGTAATTTAATTTTTGGTATAAATTGAAGTTTTATTAATTTGATCATTCATTTCTGATGAGTCTTTATTGATGAAACACAGTGTTAAATGAGAAAAAATTTTGCTAAGTGATTTTCTGCTAATTTATATATATATATATATATATATATATATATATATATATATATATATATATATATATATATATATATATATATATATATATATATATATATATATATATATATATATATATATATATAAAGAAATTATATTGTTCAATAATAATTATTTTCAATATAAAGAAATTATATTGATATTACAAAGAAAAAAAAAAACAAGAAAAAAAAAATTTTTTTCAAACGTTTTTAAATGTTGAATCAGTAAAAATATTCTTAAAACTAGGGTTAATTATCGAAATTGCAATTTTCGAAAATTTTCGATTAAAACGTTATCGAAATACTTCTTTTTTTTCGAAATCTAAAAAAACTTTCGATAATAATCGAACTAGCCAAATTAATTTCGAAAGGAAAAAAAGTAATTTAGAAATGTGAAATTAATTTCGAAATAAAAAGGTGGATTACGAAATAGAAAATTAATTTCGAAAGGAAAAAAAGAATTTTGAAATGTGAAATTAATTTCGAAATAAAAAGGTGGATTTCCTAAAGTGATATTAATTTCGAAAAAAAAAAAGAGTTTTGAAAAGTCAAATTAACTTCGAAAAAAAAAAGTGTATTTTAAAAAGTCAAATTAATTTCGAAAGAAAAAAAAGAATTTCGAAGTGTGCAATTAATTTCGAGAAAAAAACCAATAGATATTTGATAAGCTAAATTAATTTCGAAAGTGAAGTTATCGAAAAGTTTAATTTCTTTCGGAAAAAAATTTTTTTTTAGAAAGTTAAATTTATTCCAAAAAAAAATTACATCGAATTAACATATATATATATATATATATATATATATATATATATATATATATATATATATATATATATATATATATATATATATATATATATATATATATATATATATATATATATATATATATATATATATATATATGTTTCGCAAAAGAATACTATTTTGGTAAAAATATTTCGGCGCCAGCATGTTTAGTATGTAATGAATCTGTTTTTGAGTGCAAAGAATATAATTTAATGAGGCACCATGATTCAAAACATTTAAAAAACTTAACCAGTTTCATTTTTTTTTTTTTTTTCATTTATTATCTTTTTTTTGCCGTATAATAAAATTTACAATGAGGAAGATCATACATATATAAAAAATGGCCGGAGCAAGAAGAAGACATAAGCTGTTTTATCGCCAAGCCCCGTTTACATTAACTTCACAAAGTAACAAGTTAAAAATTATAAAGTTAAAAATAAAATACAATATTAATTCTACACATATAACACACAAGTAACAAATCGTAAAATTTTTTATTGTTTTTTTGTTTTGTTTGCTTAAAATTGATAGTATATATATTTTATTTTAATAAGAAATAAATAAGATATACATCAAAACAACAATAAATGAGTAGTGATGATTTTTTCAGGTTTAATTATTTTAGGAACTTTTAAAAGAAATATTAAAAGAAATATTGAAATTTTTTTCTAATAGAAAACGTTTAGATTCTCTTTCGAATCGTTCTAAGGAGATGTTCTTAGAATTGCTCTTAGAAGAATTTTATTTTTAATAATATTTTTTAAAAAACTTTTCCATATAAATGGTCCACGGTATTGAATTTGAAATGAATTGAGTTTTAAATAAGATCTTGAAATTACAAAATTATCAGATAGGTATTAATGAGATATTTCTGCAAAGTAAGAGTGAAATATATTAGGAGATAACGCATGTTTTGATTTAAACGTAAAAAGCATAACTTAGTATATATTAAGTTTATAAACATTAAGCACATTAAGTTTCTGAAAAGAGGTTCATCATTAACAGTTCTGTTAACGTCTAATATAATCCTGCATAAATGTTTTTGTTTGCTATAAATTTTTTTGAGCTTTCCATAATTGGTACTTCCCCATGCAAGATTACAATAGGAAAGATAACTATGAATAGGGGAAGTCAGGGTACAGTGGATTGAGGGGCACAGTGAATAAGAAGCATTTTTTCAAAGATTATGATTTTGTTCATCACGATGATGTAATAAGTTTATGTGCGCATATATCACCCATTTTTATTTATACGTGTTACCTTATAATTTTTGACTCTCGGTTTTAGGTAGGCAATTTATCTTTTTAGCTAACTAAAGTAAATGCTCTTACCATCTTTATGTTTGTTGCGGAGATCATGGTTAAAATCATTTTATAAGTTAAAGTTTTGTATTCGGAATACTGATCTTTATGGTTCATTTTAGTGGTTTTGCTTTTCCTTTAATAAAACTCATGCCCCAAGAAATTAAACTTGAACCTTATTTTTTATAGTGGGGCACAATGAATCGGGGTACCGTGAAACGGTTGATTCTCTGTGATAAAAATGTTTATAAAAATTAAAATATTTATAAAAATTAAAAATTCACTTTAAAAAATTTCTTGTGTTGTTGGTTAAATAAGTTTTATTGAATAAATTTATTTTTGTGATTTTATATGGTTGAATAAGTTTTGTTATCAATAAAATTTATTCTTTATTTTGTCAATCAGAAAAAATTTAAATTATTTAATATTAATTACCAAAAGTGCACCAAAAGTATAGTGTACAATGTATTTACACCCTCATCCTCAAAATTATTTGGCTACGCCCCCATTAACTACTACTAAATTGCAGATGAGTTAATTGTTTCACTGTACCCCAGTACTGGGGTACAGTGAGTCACTTAACACAACTCACTTTAAAGCTTTCTGTGAGCTGTTAGATAATATATATTTAGGTTTTAGTGATTTCTTATCATGAAGGACATATCTCTCAATCCTTTAGCCTTGACAAACATAAAATATATATTTTAACTTTCACTCAAATTAAAAAAAAAAGAAATCCGACCCACTGTGCCCCAACTCTCCCTAAATGAAAAATATATAATTTTCAAAGACTCCGTATTAAGAGAATTATATATTTTTTATGCTAAATAAAGTTAAGGTTTAACTATATATAAAACAGCATGAAGTATTTTTGGATATTTTAATTTCAATAGATTTAATATGATATTTCTATGATATATTTTCATCTATAATCACTCCTAGAAAGTTAAAAAAAGACTCTCTTTTAATCACTTTTTTGTTCATGAAGACTTTCCTCAAGTTAGGGAAAGATAAAACAATCCAATTTATAATTAGTTGTTTGGACAACAAGATTTCTTAAAAAAGGGCAATATCATAACAGTAAATGCTACTGTTGCAAGCTATGAAATTAGTCCTCTTTAGTTACAAGTTCTAAACCATTCAGTAACGAGGAAAGATTATTTAAATTTACAAATCATACACACCTTCCTAAATGCATTTTTTGTGCATTTAGTCGGCAAAAATAACCCTTTTAAAAAAGTCGGCAAATGTAGACCTTTTAGACAGGTCGTCGAATTTTAAAAACAAGGACCTAATTTTTTACTCAACAAAAATTTTAATGACACCCCACCACGTCACACCTATTTGCACCAGCCATGATGGCAGCTCAATGATTGGATATTCGTGTTTTTTCCAGAATTGAAAAGAATATAACAGAAAACATATTGTCATTAATTAAGCTGTTTGTAAAAAAGTTCATCAGATAAAAAAAAAAAGAACACAAGTGCTTTGAATTACTAAGATTTATAAAATACACTTTTACTGAAATTTAATTTAATAAAGAAATGTTTTTGATTACTTGTTTTCTTTAATAAAAACTAACTGCTTCAATATTCTCGGCGCAAGCCTGTTCCGTAGCTCTGTATCTATTAAACCGGTTGAACTAAATAAGCATTCTGATGGCCCGGATGTCGCTGGAACTGAAAATATTATCCGTGCAATTTGTGTCAAAACCGGGAACAATTTTTGATTAGCTTGGAAAAATTCAATGGCACTATTTTCGTAGCTCTGAAAGTATTGCAGACTGTAATCATTTATTTCTTTTTCAAGTTTATCATTGCTCTCAATTAAATTACAACAAGATTTATCTGTTACTAGTTCAATTAAGTTGATTGACTTTCGTCTTTTGTTGTTAACTAAAGTAATATTATTTGCAATAGGTGGCGTTGACGATTGCTGAAATGTTTTTATGGTATTGTCAGCTGAGCTGTTTGACAAGTTCAAAGTGTTATTTAAACAATTTGTTTCAATTATTATATCGATTTCTTCGGATTCTTTTAGATGCATTTCATAAAATGTTTTTATAAACATTTTTGCCTTTGAAATGCATTCATATCTATAGATATCATTTTTGATAAACTCGAATTTACGAAATTTAAAATCAAGAAAAGTAGCTGCTAAGAAAAAATCATTAGCAAAAATGTATTTAAAACACTCTTTTAGAGACCTTAATAATTCCTTTTGAAAAGTCTTAACTAGTTCTGTAAAAATAGGTTGCAATTCAAGTATTCCATTTAGTAGAGAATACAGCGTTGGAAACAAGAATGCTACTGTAACATATTTGTTTCCGCTAAAAAGTTTTGTTAGCTCTTTAATTGGGTGTAACATATCACACAAATCCTCCAGCATCTTAAATTCAGTTGCAGTGGGAAGATAGTCTTTTATATTTGGAAATTCGATGCTTATCATATCCAATGCAGTTTTATTTGTTAATATAGATTCAATCATATCAAATTGGCTATTCCAGCGAATAGCTATATCCTGTACTAACCTTATTTTAGTTTCATAACGAAGTGTTTCTTGAACTTCTTTTAACTTTTTTTGTAACATCTCTGAATGCTTTAATGAACCAACTGAAGTATGAAATTACCTTGGCGATTTCTAATTTGCCTTCGTTAATTTTTTCAATTTCTTTAACTTCACTTTCTGTAGTTTCTCTATTAATTAATTTTCCATTACCGTCGTAATCTTTTACTTCGTAACGCTTTGACCCATTTTTAAATTTTTTTACTTTTATATCTCTCGCGTTTAGAAGATCATTAACCACAAGATTCAAACGATGACCAGCACATGGAATCTTAAGAACATTATCATCAAATTTATTTACTGCAGAGAAAATATTTGCACCTGAGTCAGTAACTAGTGCAAAAATCTTATTATTGATTGACCATTCACTGAAGATTTCGTTTAACTTATTAAATAAATATTCAGCTGTTTTCATTTCAGACATAAATTTAAGATCCAGGTTTCAGTCAACTAAAGTCATATTTTTGTCAATAAAATGACAAGTCACACCGAGGTAGCTATTTTTACCCAATGATGTCCAACTATCACAAGTAATTGTAATGAAATGACACCGTCAATTCTAGCATTAAAATTGATTTTAAGATTGTTCGTAATTGATGGAATTAATTTCTTGCTCACCGTATTTATGCATGGCATTTAATAGCTTTTGTTTAACTCACTAACTAAGTTTACAAAATCTGGATGACGTACTATCGAAATCGGCTGATCGGTACCAACGATAAAATTCACCAATAACTTGTTTAATTTTTTATGACCAGTCTCTTCAAAATCATTCTCATTACCGCTCTCAATATCGGATATATCGTCGTCGTTGAGTAAAGTTGTTGATTTTTTAGATATTTTAGAATTAATGCAATGACCAATTGATAAACGGGATTGCATTGAACTGGTCGAACTGTTGTAAGGTAAAATCTTATAACATATGCTGCATTTTGTTTGATTCTTATTTTACAATTTCGAAAGTAAAAAGTTATTTCGATAATATTTTCAGAATTTCGAAATCGCAAAATTATTTCAAAGCAAATTTTATAATTTCGAAAGTAAAAAATCGTTTCGACGCAAAATTAATTACTTTAAAATTATTTCGAATTTACCGAAACGAAAATAGAGTTTCGAAAACTTTTTTTTTAATCGAAAATTCAACTTTGGCTTTCGTGAACAACCCTAATTAAAATCATCCAAATGAATCTAAATACAAAAAGTATAAAGGTGTTTTAAAACTAGCTATAAATCGTTCTAAAAAAATATATTATACTAAACAAATACTGAAATACAAAGACGACACTCAGAAAACCTGTAACGTCATTAAAGATTTAACTTGTAAAAAAAAATTAATAGCAAATTGTCTTCCAAAAACAATCTACTTTAATCATATATTTATATCTAGTGAAATAACAATTAAAAAAACATTTAAACAGCTTTTCGTTTGTGCGGGATCGAACTAAGACCTAAAACTAAAACCTGGTAGATAAGGCATTGAGTCACAATTAATATGCTTACAAAATGACAATGAACAACAATTATAATAACTAAGTTATTATAATTGTTCTAGTTTTTCTAGTTATAGACTATTTTTCATTAAAAAACACTAGAACGAATAATGTGCAGTTAATTATTAACTTTTTTTAGAAGCAAATAATGTACTTTGTAACAAACAATTTGGATTCAAAAAAGGCTCATTGTACTAATCATTCTTTAACTTGTTCATTATATTTTCAGGCTTTTAAAAAATAGGTATATACTAGTTATTTTTATAAATCTTAGCAAAGCCTTTAAAACAATTGATCATAGTATTATATTTAAAAAGTTAGCAAAATACGGAATAAAAAAATAGAAATATAGCTTGGTTTATAACCTATTTATCTAATAGAAAACAGCACGTTTCTAATGATGGCGAAAAAAACGACATAAACATAATCACTTGCGGAGTTCCTCAAGAATCCATATTAAGGCCGCTTTTGTTTTTAATTTACATCACCGAATTATACAAAGCTTCTAGTATTTTAACCTCAATTTTATTTGCTAGCGACAGTAACTTATTTTAATTCCACAGTGATATAAAAACACTATTTAACTCTCAGTAAACCTAGACAAAACTAAGTATACCTTTTTACATCGCCTTTGTCAAAGAGACAAATTCCGCTAAAACTCTCAAATATTTGTGACTGGTTTAAAACGAATAAGTTGCCGCTTAATGTTGATAAAACGAAATGGACATTTTTTCATTCAAATTCTAAAAAGAAATTACAGTCTTAAAAAATGCCCGTTCTTTTTATAGACTAAATGCAAATAAAAAGCGAAATATATACTAACTTTTTAGGTAAAAGTCTTTTGTACAGTAAAGTCGCTAAAAGTATAGGAATAATGTATAAAACAAGAAATATTTTAAATAAACACTTTTTAACACAACTATATTTCTCTTTTATACATTGCCATATGAATTATGCAAACACTTCCTGAGGTAATATCAAATCTAAATTGTTGCCACTTTATCGTCAGCAGTAGCATGTTGCTCGTCTAATCAATTTTAAAGATAGGTTTCCTCATGCCAAGCCTTTCTTATTTGAAATGAAAATTCTTAATATTTATCAGCTGATTACTTATATAAATATACAAAAAACTAAAAGAAATCATTTTATCTATCGAAGACACATTTTAATATTTTTAACACTTTTATGTCAAATGAATACCTAATATTATTATATAACATATAATAGTTTAATGAATTCTCATCTTATGTTGTTTTGAAAATAGTATTCTTCTGGAATTTTGTTATTTTCTAGATATTTTGTCATTTCTTGATATTTTTCGCGGTTCTTTGCGACAAGTACTTAATAGTCTTCTTTGAGCCACCGCATTCTTTATTTATTTTTCTTTCTTGAAGATAAACAATAAATGTAAAATTAAGAATAAAAAAAGAAAATATATATGTCTGGGAATCACAATATTAAAAGAGAAAAAATAAGTTTCTATGTATTCTTTTCAACGAAAATGCCAATTGGAAAAAGCACATAAACTTAATCGAAAATAAAATTTGTAAAAATACGAGCATACTTTATAAGGCAAAACTTACCTAAATCAAATATGCTTCAAGTATATCTTTTTCACGCTTATTTATTGTTAATAAATCTCAATTTTGCTAACAATTTTGCTTGGTTCAGTATCGATAAAACAAGTATCAATAAAACTTAAAAAAAACAAAAAAACATACAATTAAAATAATATCCAACGCTATCTCCTGAATTTACAACCATAGTTTAATAATCTAAATATTAAAATCAATAGATAAATACTTATCACCATGTAAAAAGTTAAAAAAGAAACTATCCTAAATATTCAAAAACTTTATTTAGAAAATAAAACACAAACATCCTATTAAATTTTCAAATAATAATTATATTCAAGCTAAACCTCACTTTAAAGCCACTAAAGTTTTCGATCACCTCCAGAGGCTCTCAAATATTGAATATACTAATCAATAATGACACTAAACAATTTCAAAACAAAACTAAAAGAAATGATTTTAAATAGAGAAAACATAAGGGACTATTCGAAATAAACTTCTGAATTTGTATGTGTATTACTATTCTATAAGTGAATACATGTTATAATCGGAAATTTAGAGGCTTAGTGATAAGACAATTATGTCTTCCTTTTACCCCGGATACATGTATATTTTATAAATAAAAAAACTATGAATATTGTATTAATAAAAAATTGTATTAATGGGGATAGGAAGGCAGATATAGTACTATCCCAATAGTAATAGTAATATCATTAGTTGTCACTGAGATATGTATCAAAATTATATTACAAAGTCTGCAGGAGAAAGCTTGATTTTTAATTATGCGTAAAACTCCATTACGTTGTAAATCTTTAACTTTTATCACTTTTACTTTCAACTAAGTATTGTTAGAAGATGTTTCAAAACTCAAAAGAAAAATCAGAAAAACTTTATTTTTTTTATAGAAAAAGTATAAATTTTTTCTACTTTTTAAAAAAAACTAAAAAAAAAACTTTTTTCTGTAAAGTAATATGACAAAAGTCCGGGAAACAACTTCAGCTTCAGCTTTAAAGTAAATATTTGCATGGATTTGGTCTGTGAACATTTGTAAAATATTGCCAAATCACTTTTGTAGCTTCGCAAAAACTTATATTTATTAACTTAACTTAAACTTCTTGAGAGGCAAATTGAATTAAATAATAACAATTTTTATTTGGTTTTTGTTTTGGAGCCAGAAGGTTCAATGCCAACTTTTGAGAGTCGTACTGAAGCAATTTGTGTTGTCGACCCAGCAAGTTTTTCTATTGATATGGTAGAAAACTGTCTTAACCACATTGATAAAAGAAAGTCAACCGGCTTATATCCACAGGTCCTTAGTAAATGTGCAGCTATCTTTGTCAAACTTATTTATAAGTGCTTGTTCGCGAGTGGTGTAGTCCCCGACTTGTGGAGAAAATCCGATGTAACGTCTATTTTCAAGAATGGGAGTAACCTAAATGTTCATCAAACTACCAGCCTATCTCACTCACATCAATTTAATACAAAATAATAGAAAGTATTTTTCAAACAAGTATAAAGGAACACTGTGTTCCTAATGGCTTAATCATTCCAAAGCAGCATGGCTTTGTCCATCGCTAGGGTTGCGTCTCAAATCTGCTAGAAACTCGGAACATCATGAAGGAAACAATTCATCATAGCCACTCAGTAGACGTCATATACACAGACTTACGAAAGCTTTTGACAAAATGCCGCGTAAACGCCTTCTTCACAAGTCAAGAGCCTACAATATTCGAGGCGCGCTCTTAAACTGGATCTTAGCTTGGTTACGCGAACAAAGTCAACGAATGGTCATTAACGGCATCACGTCTGAATTGTAAGGGGTCACTGATGGTATGTCTCAAAGCTGTACTGTACTTACTCTTCTCGGTCTTGAGCCAATTACTCTTCGCAATCTTCATTAATGAACTGCCGGTCAGCATAAGTCACCATATAGTAGGACTTTAGGACCGATTATTTTTATTTTATAGTCTTTAGAAAAACGTTTTATATAGTGCTACTTTTTTTATTTTTTTTTGTTTTATATTTACGGTATAGACTAAGGGGCTTGGTGATAAGCCAATTGTGTCTTCTTCTTGCTCATGCTATTTGCGTTTACATTATGGTTTAGGACTTGAATAAATTTATATGGCAAAAAAACCTAAAAAAAACAAAACAAAAAAAGAAACTATATGGTGACGAAAGTAAAATTATTGTATAATTAAAAACGAGTTGCACAGCATTACAACAGTAGATATTCTTGTGATAGCATCTAGATTTTTAATTTTATTATAAATATTTGTTTCTTCGTTATTACTTAATTTTATGTTATTTTTTTCTACTTCTTAAAGAAGTAATTAGGACGACATAACGAGGAATTCCCTAAAATACTACCATACATATTTTTAAAAGATGAAATAAAAAAAAAGTAATAATGAAATAAAAAAATAGGTAAATTAAATGTCTAAATAAGAAAGTCACAAAAACATAAGAAAGCCATGAATAAAATGAAGAAAAAGAACGTGAATAAAAAAGTAAAAAAAAAAAAAAAACACAGAAAATCCAACAAGTGAAATAAAAAATTTAGCACAAAAAGTAAATTAAAAAAATAATAATAAAATAAGTAAAAAATAATAATATTCATTTGATTTAGGCTCGCTTTTTTATAAATAAATCTTATGATGTAAAAACTTTATTTTTGATAAAACTCAAATTTTAAAGCATTTCAATAAAACTCAAAGCAAATAAATCAACTTAGACAAAAACAAAACATAAAAAATCTTATAAACCTAAATTACACCCTAAAGTAATTCAAATAAGGCACCCTAAAGTAACGATTTGAAAATTTATTCTATACGAACGAGGGAATTTAACTTTCATAAAAAAATTCTCTTTAATATAAATTACATTAAAATAATATAAATCAATTAGTCAATAATTTTACATTGAGGGAGTTCTAATTTTAATCTTTCGATAGCCTTATTTCTCATGGAACCATTCAACGTTTGCGAAATCACCAAAGTTTCTAAATTTCTAAATAAAAATAATGATTTTAGAAAAAATGTTTTTATAGTAATATTTTTTTTGGGTATTGTAAAAGTAATGTCTTTTTTAGGCGTGTTATAATTTTAAGTGTGTTATTTAAATAAAATAGTTTAAAATGTAACACTACATATTAATTTACTGAAAAAGGTATTAAAAAATAGTAACATATATATATATATATATATATATATATATATATATATATATATATATATATATATATATATATATATATATATATATATATATATATATATATAAATAATTTACTGAAAAAGGTATTAAAAAATAGTAACAAAATAGAGCACTCGTTAGGATCAGAAACAAGACATAAGTCGAGTAGAGAAGGTAAATGATTCGGGTTGTCTGGAGAGCGAGTTGGAAAGTTGACTACTTGAGTTAGAGATTGAGAAAGGCAACAGTTGTAGGCCTTAACGCCTGCAGAATCACTGACACTGGAGCCAAGGCATTCAGTGTGATGAGCATCAAAGTCACTAACAACAATGATATTGGCTGATGGATGAAGAGAGAGGGCTCAGTAAAATTGATCACAAATAACCTCGTGCAGTGCAGTCTTGAGATGAACAAGAGAGATATAGAACAAAGAGACTGCTCTTAACCAGAGAGTGTGTGACTATGATCATATAACATCTATTTTTATTTTTATCTTATTGAAGTTAGTGACACTCAATTCCAGGAGTGTCAAGTCAGCCAAAACAAGCATTTTGTTTTTGAGTATTGAGTTTTACTAGCACAAAATTTTGATTTCTACAATATGATTGAAGAGTTAGCAAAACAAAAGATAAGAAAAATAACCTTGTAAGAAACAAAAGCTGAAAAACTTAACTATACCAGCAGTATAATCAAAAAAATTTGAGTAGGCTTTTTTTTTTTAAATAATAGAGAGAGGTGTGTGTGTGTGTGTGGTGAGGGTGGGGAAAAAAGGGTTAAGCCCCAAAATTGAAGAGTGCTTGGGGCCCCCTAATCTTGTGCACAGCCCTTTATATATATATGCGTATATATATATATATATATATATATATATATATATATATATATATATATATATATATATATATATATATATATATATATGTATACATATATATATATATACATATATATATATATATATATATATATATATATATATATATATATATATATATATATATATATATATATATATATATATATATATATGTATACATATATATATATACATATATATGTATACATATATATGTATACATATATATATATACATATATATATATATATATATATATATATATATATATATATATATATATATATATATATATATATATATATATATATATATATATTAGGGTGGGTCATAAAATTTTTTTTTAGAGTTGCTAACCTGGCTATGGTCTAGAAAGTTGTTTTTTTATGTATTAATTTAGAAAAGTATTTACTTTTATGGATTGAACAATGTCTTCGACCTGCAACTATAATTAGAAAAATTAGCAGGCCCTATTATTATTCAAAAAAAATGGTTTTTCAAAATTATGTGATGTAGGTACTCAAATAAAGCGAAATTTTATAAAAATTTCAAAAATAATAATTTTTTCATATAAAAATTATTATTTGAAATTTTATTGCATAATAATTATACTTTTTTAACTAAAAGTGAAAAAGGTGCTTTTTTACATGTTTTTTAATAACAATTTTTTTCGGCAATATGATTTTTATAAAACAATTATTATTTTCGAATTTTTTACCAGGTTGACCTACTTTTGAAAAAAGTAGGTCAACCTGGTACTCAAAACCTTTTTTTCTCCAAAATATTAGGGTACCGGTAATTTTCCCAATAAAGTTTAAATCTATCACAATCATTCTCATATTTGATAGTATCAATATTAATAACTATTAGCAATGTTTAGAGCCTGTAACAAGAAAAAAAAAATTTATGACCCACCCTAATATATATATATATATATATATATATATATATATATATATATATATATATATATATATATATATATATATATATATATATATATATATATATATATATATATATGTGTATATATATGTATATATATATATATATATATATATATATATATATATATATATATATATATATGTATATATATGTATATATATATAATATATATATATATATATATATATATATATATATATATATATATATAATTTAATTTATTTTATTGTCTGCATTTCTTGAGCAAGATAGCTCAATAAATGATATCAGAGCTTTACATGTTTGATTGGCAATATAAAGAAAAAATAACTTTAATATGTTTACTACTAAAAATTTCATGCGCTTGCAATCGCAAGCGCATTGAAATTTTTAGTAGTAAACATATTAAAGTTATTTGCAACCTTTGTATGAAAAAGTTTTTTTGTGGAGGCAAAGTAAGCATTTTTTTGTGATGTTATTGTAAACCGGAACTTTTTTAATTATTGACCAATTTAAGTTAAGTTAGGTGTTACTTTGAGGTTTTCTTTTATTTGCCATATGTATTTGAAGGTGGTTGAATTTTTCAGTTTTTTATTTGTTTATGCAATTGCATGGTGGGTGTTCATCTGAACTTTTAGATATAGTTTTATTGTTGTGGCTTTTTATTATTTTGTCAATATTTTTGGTGCAGTTATAACTCACTTTAATTGTACTTCTTTTTTCTTTTTTTTAATTATTCACCTCCCCAAGGCCCGAGGGGACCACTACAGTTGAGGAGGCTACTCATTTCTTTTTATTTTTTTATTTTTATTTTGTTGTAAATCGTGGTACAACCCTCTCTCAACTCTTTAACTCCGAAACAGCGCTCTTACCACTACACCACTACCGCATTTCGATTGAATAACTTATTTAGGCGATGGGAAAGTAAACAGTAAAAGACTTTGTAATTGTTTCTGCACATTACTTTTGTTTACAAAATATTTTTTTAATAAAATAACAGAATGTATTTTTTACCTGTTGATTACTTTAGCATGAAACTTGAAGTAGTAAATATTATGTAGTTATTTTTTTCTTATGTTGTCATATATATATCGTCCCGTGCTATATATATATATATATATATATATATATATATATATATATATATATATATATATATATATATATATATATATATATATATATATATATATATATATATATATATATATATATATATATAGCACGGGACGACTCGTTTTCTCCAAGACGACTGAAATTAAAAAAAAATGCCTGTCAGTAGCCCAGCAAATACGACAATTTAAAGTAGTATACACTTTGTTGAATGAGTACACTGCGGTGCATTATATAAATTTACCAAACTTAATAAAAAGAAACCGACTTGTGATTTAATATTTTGTACTGCTTTTTTAAACATTGTTGTTGCATCTTGAAGCACGCTTCTCAATTTAAAATGAGTTTTAAAACTACATTCTCTTTCGTTTCCAAATACTATTGTGTCATTTTTTAAACCTTAAAGTTGCATTTTGAATAACATGAATGAGCAGTTGAATCATTAATAAAACTGAACATCTTTTGTTTTTCATTAGTAAAATAAATTTTTTTAAACTTTTTTGTCAAATTTTTTTAAATTTTTTTGTCAAACAAAATTAACAAAATAAAAAACATTATTAAGATGCACATAAAAAATCATTATTAGAATGTAATTAATGATTGCTCATGGAAATTTTTTTCTAAAAAAAAAAGTCTTAGTTTAAAGAAAAATGTTCAAAGCATTAAAAACATTATTTTTTAACATTCAACTAAATTAAACATTTGATTTAAGATTAAGAGAGAATAATAGAAAATTTTCTATAAAACAACATAAAATGTTTCTTTGCATTTTTGAATTTCATTATTTTTGCTTCACATAATAAAACCTTTGTTAAGATTGGCAAAAACAAACGATACAATATATTGACTATGACAAAAAAAGACAACACATCTTCAAAACACATCTTCAAAACACATTTTTAATTCAATTAATTAATTTACTTTTAAATAAACAGTTTCTTATTTGACGTATTTTAGTAGCCAAACGTTTAAATTTTTTTCCTTCATTAGCTTCACCCGGGAAAAAATATATAAAAAAAAACTTTTACACCAGACTATTGATTATCATAGCGGACAACTCAAATGTGAAATAAAAACTGTTTCAGTCACCAGCACACAGTTCAAAAATATAGTTTTTTTAGGTATAAAATGATATGACCCCAGAAGTTTCAATAGATTTAGGTTACAAATATCATATGTTTTAAGAATCAATTTTTGAAAAAATCTAATGAGTGGCCCTTTTTGAGAAAATTTAGTTTTGAAATTTGTCAAAATTTCATATTTTTTAAAGATTTTTTAATGGTTTTGTTTCTTTAAATAGTATTTAAATCAAAAGTATGGTTGCTACAACAGGTACAAAAGTATGGTTGCTAATACAATGCTTATTAGTTTTTATATTACATATTACAACACTACAACATTTTAGTTAAAAAAATCAATGAAAGTCTTTTATTAATATATAACTTTGATAAGGTTCTTCAATTACAGGTTTGCACTACTAAACACAGGTTTGCACTACTAAACACAGGTTTGCACTTCTAAACACCTCTGCAATTCTCTTAGCTCTTATCAGATGTTTTTTGCTCATTTGGGAAACATTGAACCTGTTGATGACAGGCTTAATTTTAGCATAAGCTGCTTCAGAAGCCTGCTCTGCATATCTTCCAAGAGAATGGCCTGATTTCTGGAGACAAAGTCTTCTAAGTGTGTTGCAATAGCATGTACTTTCTATATGACAGTCAGATCCTTTTTAAGATACTATAATAAAATATCAATAAAATATTTTTAAATAATGCTGCTTATTGTAATAATATCTTTTTAAGAAAAGTATTATGTATAAATTTTAGTAAAATACTAAAAAATGTCCTGGGGCAAACAATATTACTAAAAGCAAAAAGTGACATTCTATAGCCTACCTCCTTACAGTATTCTTGGGCAACCACATAAGATTACGTAAATGCCTGACTGTCATTTTTGTAATTGGGATCCAAACTGTTTCCAAAGGTTCCTTGAACTGCTACGCAGAACTTTTGCAAGGGTTCTAATAGAGGTAGTAGCTCTACTGGTAACAGATTGTCCAGCTCATCTCACTGTTCTAGTATTCATTTTGAAGTATTTCCTTCATAAGCTCCACCATGATATCCTTTTCTTATACATCCTAAGCTTGAAACCCACGTCTCAAACTTGGGCCACAATCTAGTTAGAAATGATAACATATGATTTATAAGGCCCATCAACATGTGAGGTTCTGGCAAAGGTATAACATCTAAGACCAACTTGGATTTGTCTTCTTCCGTGATCAAGCATGGCTTTACAACATTCTATGTAAAAATAATATTTATTAAAAACTGATAAAATATAGAATTTTTTAAGGCAAAACTTTATAAAGATCCTCAATGTATGTTCATTAAAATCACTTTGAAGTCCTGCATTCTTTTGTGTGGCAATCCAGCCTCGTAATACAGTGTATACTAATCAGGGTCAAATATGTTGCAGATTACTTTCAATAAACCTCCACCTAAATTGAACATGCAATTTAGCAATTATTTTACTAAATAATAGATTAAAAGAATGCTCAACTTTTATCTAAGTCCCTCGTTTTTAAATTTGGTTACCTGAATCAATTCCAACTCTGACAAAGAAACAGTGGTAATTTTAACCTCTGAAATCCATAACGAAGTTGAGAAACTCTGTAAGGTCTTCAACATAAGCAAGGTCTCTTGCAACTACTTTTGTAAGCCTATTGTTTATCTTCTTTTCAGCTTGAATAGTCTTGACAGCATAAAAATCTGATAGGATCTTGCTCCTATCATCTAGTTTTGCCTCCATGAATGATTCAAATTTTATACCGCATTTTCGAAGCCCCTTCAACATCTGCTTATTCATATATTGATTAAGTCCTAGTTTGTTCATAAGGGGATGGATCTCTTCAAATTTCACTTTCCTGGTTTGTTCACTTGGTTTTCCAAAGATTACAGGAATTAATGATCCTTCTGTAATAAAATTTAATAATTTATAATTTAAAAATGGCTGATACTGAAAATACAAAAAGTGTCATTTCACATTTTATTTATAGTATAACAAATAACCTAACGTGTTGAAATATTGATCTCTTCACCAAGAATTGTCTGCGAAGAAAAATGTTTTTGAGCAGAAATGAAGTAACTTGCTGTTGTACCTTTGATGATCTGCTGCTTAGCTGGCTTTTACCTTTTCTTGTCCAGGAGAACATTTGTAGGGTATACCTTTACCAGGATTAGAAAAGCAGTTAGGACATAAAAGAAGAAGTTTTTTTGATTTTGACTTTTCAATTCTAGCTTTGGTTTTCCCTAACACCTTACAATCCATGGATTTTGCCATTGCACAGACTGTACACTGTATGCTACAATCTCTTCCAGACTTGAAAAGCATTAGATCCCCTTGCTTCCAGTTTTCAATGACATTTTTTAGAATAGGATTACTGGAAGCCAGCTTGTTCTTGTATAATTTGCAAGATGAACAAATTCCTAAGTAGAATAAAACTGCTGTTATGGATTCAAAATAAAAAATCTATTTTTAACAAAGAACATTGCTGTGAGTGAGCAATAAGACATGTTTTCTTTTTAAAAATATTTTCGTTCAATATTGAGACAATACTTCAGACAATATTGAATTGATAACAATACTGAACATCTTGTACAATGTTCAATGTAGGTTTTACCTGTTGAATACTCAAACACATGTTTTAAATAGTTGGGATTGATATGATCTTTGATCAATTTCTCTAGTTTCAGGTTGATGGGTATACATTTTAAATCTTTGAGGTGGCAGCAGGTATAAACCAGTCTCTGATTGTCCTCATGACTTCTTTTATACTTATTCTTTTTAGAGAGTAGACTAGTAAATGTATATATATATAATATATATAATATATATATTTAATATATACAATATACATATATATATATATATATATATATATATATACATATATATATATATATATATATATATATATATATATATATATATATATATATATATATATATATATATATAAAATAGTATTGCGTACTAAAATAAGCAATCTGACACCATATTGAAATAGCCTGCTGCAGGGGGCTTCAGTACATACATCAACTAACAAATAGCCTGACTCGCAGTGGAGTGCTGCTACATCGACTAAGGGTTTGGGATGGGGCAGCAATCGTTTCATTCATCATTCTTCATTTTTTTTCTTTCTTCTTTTTCGAAAAAAACAGTATAGCTTAAGGTAAGCATAAAAAGTGAGCAAATGCTTATCAAAACACGCTTTAGTAAGTGTATATATATATGGCTAGCTGTGCAATATAGCTACAAATATTGATAAAGAAACATAATTATAGGCATTAATTGAAGAAATAATAGGTATGAAGTTAGGAGTTTGTTCAAACTTTTTATGTATTTTAGGTAGGCCATATATACGTACTGATTGTGATCCATTCTATATTTGCATATTGTTCCTTAGAAAAAAAAATTTCTTTGTGTGATTTCTGTAGAAAACAATATAATTACCCTTGCCTTAATAGAGTAGGATCTTTGTCTAACAATTTGAATTTATTTTTATCATTAATAATTTAATAATTCATTAATAATATAAATAGCTTCATTATAATCATTTCTATTTAAAACCCGTTACCTTTATCAGGTCTTAAAATAACTATATTTTTATTTAGTTTAATTTTTTTTAGGATACAATGTTTACATTGCATAAATTTAGAATGTTTGTAATTACTATAATAAGAATGTGTAATATGTGCTAATTCAGTTTTTATCTTACAAAATCTTCTTTGCTTTTTTAATTAAAATTCATTGATTGATAAATCATTTCAAACGAAGAAAAAATATCACTCTTAATAAGTCTATTAGGAGGAATAGAATGATTAAGACCATTCTTCAAAATTTCCAAATCATCGTGTGTCAAAGGGAAAGATAAGTTTTTTTTATCACTTGTTCAGAAGTTTTTTTTTTGTTCAGAAGTAAAAGGTATAGTAAGATTTCTTAAATTTTATCACCAAAAGTGAGCGTTGCTTCTTCTTTTTTGAACATTAAGTGAGCGTTGCTTCTTCTTTTTTGGGTTCTTTATCTAATTTTTTATATTCTTCTGACCTTCTTAAAATTTTACTTTGGAGTAGTCTCAATTCAATTGCTTTGCACCATGTTTGTCAGCATTAGGAGGAATTTGAAAACAAATAAAATTTGGAGATACAGAAATTTTTTTACAGTTTCTTAAGAATTGTAAATCGCAACTTACTTTCTTTACTTTAAGGTACAGTTGCTCAATTTTCCGCCAACATTCTAAAGAATATTTCTGTGCTAAATCATATAATATAGTGCCAAATGATCTGTTAAACACAACTGAAATAAATATTTGAATAAAATTAACAACACATTAAATTTTTTTTTAATTATCTACAAGCTTGGGCTAGTTAAAACTCTTATTGACTGTTGTTTTAAATTTAATAATACCTGGTTTAGTTACCATAACAATATTAATAACATAAAAACAGTCTTATTAAAAAATCAGTAGCCAATTAAAAAAAATTTGGTACATCTAAATTCAACAATAACAAATCTCTTAATTACAAACATTTTTGGTTGACATATATAGGTGATAGTTCTAGAAATATTCAAAACAAAATTAATGAATTAACTAAAAAGTTACATAAAAAAGATTTAATTATCAAATTCTCGTTTTCTTCTTTTAAAATTAAGCAGTAATTTTCACTAAAAGAACTTTAAAATAATAAATCAAACATTGTTTACAAATTTAATTGTACTAACTGTAATGTATGCTACATAGGACTAACTGTCCTTAATTTTTTATATCGCATTGATGAACATTTTAAAGAAGATAAAAAGTTGAAATACTTGTGCAACATTTAGTTTAAATACTCGTGCAATATTTAGTTTAAATACAATATTTAGTTTAAATTTTTGTTTGGTGGCGTTTTATATCATAAGTATTAGCAGCTTCTGCTCTGCCTCATAAAGTCAATCTAATAGTAGTATAATTTAACAGTTTTAAGAAAGTCAAATTTAAAACTTTAAGAACAGCATAACATATTTCTTTTGATTTCTCTCTCTCTTTTACTCATATATTTGAACCAAATTTCAATGGTACCCCGTTCATTTTGTTCAAAACCTCCTCGACAGCATTTTAAATAATAAACAAAACTATCCCCATTTTTGAGATTTTCTGTTTAATTCAAAATAATATTAATTGTTAGGGGTTCATCTGGAAAAATCTTAGGGGTTGACAACATGCAGCTCGCAAGCCACATATGAGTCTTTTATCCAAATTATGCAACATTCAACCTTCAATAATTCAATCAATCAATAAATAGATACAGACTTCAATTGAATGAAGAATGCATACAGTCTTCAAATAAATTTACAGCAGCAAGCATTGCTGTTTTTCAAGAAATAATGAAGCCATTTTTAAAAAACCATTTATGGATGGAGATTTTATAAAGATTTGTTTTTGTATTCATGTACATATACTTGTTTTGTGATTTTTAAGTGGAAGAAATTTTAAAAATCACAGATGTTCCACTTTCTGAAAAAAAAATTGTGACAGAACAATAAAAATTTAATAAAGGTCATCTATATTTTCTTTGATGTGTGATGAGTCATGTTACATAAAGAATACCACACAAGTTAGATTAGTAGGGCAATATGAATCAAGGGTATTAATGTAGAACTGCTCATTTTGACAAAAAATGAAAGGATGATGAAGTTAATAAAAATATTTTAGACTATTGTTGTATAATCAGTTCTATTGGTTATCTAGGGAGGAGGGAGGGGGAGATATTCTTAAATATTTTGGTTGATGTATCAAACACATTAAAACATTTAATATTATCATCAACAGCTTTTTGAAAACCTTTGGAACCTAATGTAGTTAAACAACTACATTAGGTTCCAAAAATTCTATTTTGCTACAGATACAATAGTTGCAAAGACAAGGTTTTTGTTAGATATACAACCCTTGGAATTAGGAAAAATGAGGTGGGCAATAAATTGGCGACCTCAAACTGTTAAAGGTCTGCAAAAATATTTGACACAAAAGGGTTACTATAAAACATAGAAATGAGGTTAGCAAACTTTTTCCAACCTCAAACACTTTTAGGTCAGCAGTTTGGTTGGTATTGCCAAACCCAGACCCTAATTTTGAGGGCTGGATATAAAAGAGTTGCAAAAACAAGGTTTTTGTTACAGATATGACAGAGTTGCAAAGACAAGGCTATTATGTACATTTGTAGAAAATTAATTATTTGAAAATGTAGTTTCTTTTAAAAGTCATTTGTCTTTAGAAAAGTTTCTTTTAAAAATGTTTATTCCAAGATATTAGCAATCAAAATTTCATTTCTTCCATTTAAAAAACTAAAGTGGCATTAACACTAAGAATTTCATGACTGCTATCAAAAAATGAAAAACTCCTTTGTCAAGTTCGTTTTACAGAGTTCATTTTTGACACATTCACTTACTGTAAATACAAACGAAATAAATTTTAAATCACTCTAAAAGGTCAATAGAGCTCAATCGGAAATTCAGTTAATCAAGTTGAAATCAAAAAATGTTTGGTTTACAAAATTTACAGCTTTGCAAACAGAACTAGAAAACATCGAAAGAAAAAAAAGAGAAGTGGTTACTAGATCCAAAATTAAAACTTTTAAATTTTCAAAAAGAAGATCAAATTATATTTTAAACATGAAATAATCTTCCTGAAAGGTTTAGGTTTACTCTGTAGCAATATTTAACAACATTAAAAGTAATTTGAGATGCATAATGACCTCATAATTTGAGGTCATTAGCTTTTGACAATTTGAAAATTGTCTAAGCTAATGATCTCAAATTAGGAACTTAATGTAAAGAAATCTGTGAATCAATTTACTCACTAATCTTTTTCTTTATTTTTATTAAACTTATTTTTATTAAAATTATTTCTTTCTTTAATTTACAATGAATAAAAATAAGTATATAAGACATTTACATGTCATTAAATATCATAAAAAAATAATTTGTTGATAATGTTCTGGAGTTTTTTAGTTCACTAGCATCCTTGTGACACTCGGTAAGATACTTTAAAATTATTTAAGGAAAAAAACCTTTTCTCATAAATAGCATAAAAGTTATCACTTGCTAAAAGTATGAAAAAATTAAAGTATTATTTTTAATTAATGTATTATTATAAAATAATAGTTATTACTATAATAAATTGTTATTTGTCAAAAATTTATCAAATCCATATTATAATAATATTCTATAAAAATATATTTTTTATATTAATTTTTGTTATTTTTATTTATTTATTTTACATTATATTTCATTTTTAACTTCATCTATTTACAAAAACGATTAATTACAATAATATAACCAAATTTAAACCTTGCCGTAACCCTAACCCTGACCTTGATGCCTGGTCAAACCAAACCCTCAGTCAATGTAGCAGCACTCCCTTGCGAGTCAGGCTATTTGTCAGCCGATGTATGTACTTTTTGTTTTCTACAGGTACATTTTTTTACAAAAAAAAAATTAATGGCTACACTAAAATGTCCCCGGTAATGCTAATGTCCCTGTAAGTGTTTGTTTTTTTGTAAAATCTGTTCCCGTAAGTGCTAAACTATACAAATATATATATATATATATATATATATATGTATACATATATATATATATATATATATATATATATATATATATATATATATATATATATATATATATATATATATATATATATATATAGCTTACACTTTGTATCCACATTTTATTTATAATTTTCAAGATAAGGTATTTTCAAGAAATTAACTTTCTAATGAAAATAAAGTGATATTTACAATTCCTCCAATAAAGACTGATCTTAGCTGATAGTGACTCATTAAGAAGTTAATTTGAATTAAAAATAAATTATTTTAGTCTGAATCAAAAAATATTTAAACAGTTTTTTAAACAGTTTAGGTTTAAAACATAGTTTCTATTAAACAGTTTAGGTTTACAACATAGTTTCTATTAAACAGTTTAGGTTTAAAACATAGTTTCTATTAAACAGTTTAGGTTTAAAACATAGTTTCTAATAATAACCAAACCATCCAAGCAATTTTATCCAAGTGTTTTCTATATAGAATATTCAAGATATTCAATATAGAAAACAAAAACTCTATTTAAGTTATCTTTAGAAGCAACTAAATTTCCATTTTTGCATAAAAACCTTAAATGTTGCATAAAATATCAAATTAGTTTACTAAAACAGGTACAACTGTTTTAAAAACAACACAATTATTGAGCAACAATATCAACCAAAGTTTTTTACTTTGGTATCATAGATACATCAAAGATTGTTTAAAAAATTAGTATAAATGAAATAATAAATAAATTTAAACGTTGAAACATGTTTTCATAGCTTTAAGTGATATAATGTTTATTTTTTGATGAATTATTAAATATTTAAGAATCAAAAAGCATTGCTAAATTTATTGTATTTTATTAATATTTGTAGAATTTTATCAAATTTTGCATAGTTTTGTATAATTTAACAAAACTCCACCATGCATGCCTAATTCATAAATTATAATAATTTAACAATTATTTTGTTTTTCATTTAAATGGTTTTTGCAATATTTTCATTGAAATGCTTTTTGCGTAAAATTTTTGCAATGTTTTAATATTTGTCTTAAAATAAACATTACGTAACCTAACGTTACACTTTAGAAGCATGTTTTGTATAATTAGATAAAGAGAGAAAAAGCAGAAAAGACAGTACCCCATTTATAACACATTAAATTGTTATATATTATATGAAAACAAAATAAATAATAAATATATTCACACATCTATTTACAAAATATTTTTCTAATTTAGCATTACCTAAGTTTTTCAACTGGTGATATATCAGTAATGCTTTCACAATAACTGATGTCAAGATGCTTCAAACTAGCAGAGACTTCTTCAAGACTGTCAAGAAAAGTGATATTGTGACATTTTCTTAAAAGCAAATCTGTTAAATAATTAAGGCCTTCTAAAAAACAAAAAAAAAAAAAAATAATGAAAAAAATTATTATGGCATTAATATTTCCAATTAATAAAATATTAATTTAAAATTTTTTATAGCTTTATATTTTTAAAAAATTAATTTGACAAACTTTTAAAGGAATATTTTTCTATAATATTAAGACATATAAAATCAAAGGTCTAGAGCATTTTCTAACGTCTTTCACAACCTCCAACTCTTATAACCTACTTAATTATATAGAAAAGACTTAGGTAAATAAAAGTAAACATTTTTAAAACTGTATTTCAATGTTTCTTGAACTATGCTTTCAATGCTTCTTGAACAATGCTTTCAATGCTTCTTGAACTATGTTGCAAATGGTAAAAAACAATTTGATGTTTTAAGTTGATAATTTTAGAGCATTTAAATAAAAACCCAATAAAATAAATGAGAAATCATTTTCTGTTTTTAACTTTTTAAAATCTGGACATGAAGTATGATAATGAGAGAATTTAACATTTGATATTTTTGTTGTTAAAATGATTTACTGTTGATATTCTTTATAGCTACAAATTATGTCATAATGTTATACAATAAAAAATAAATAATATAATTGTTATTTATTTTTTATTGTAAAACTTATAACATTAATAATATAATTTTGAAGTTGTTGGTTTTTGTTATTAATTATTAAAACTTTAAATGATGCGGTAGTGGTGTAGTGGTAGAGCGCTCGCTTCATAAACTAGTGGTTCCGAGTTTGATCCCCACCACGTCCCTGGTAGTACTGCACTCAAATCGTTTCTCCGCGCAGCGACCTTGTTCATCAAGGTTTGTGTTTCGGAGTTATAGAGTTGAGAGAGGGTTATAACCACAAATAAGTAGCCTCCTCGTCTGTAGTGGCCATCTTGGCCTTGAGGAGGTGAATTAAAATTAAAAAAAAAAAAAAATTATATAAAGGTAGATAAAACCCTATAAAAAGGTAGATAAAAATCTATAACTCTAATGCAACGTTATATAAATATACATGATTTATGTTATAAATATATAGTAGTACATGAGATTCTTACTTAAATGACGTAAACCATTTGATGTGAGCGCAATATTACTTCCATCAATGGCAACTAATTTTGTGCAGCTATTTGACAAAGTTGAATAGCTTGTTGACCAAGTGATATGGGATTCAAACTTTACTTTGCCACCATTTCGAATAATCCATTCTGCTGCAGCTCTAAAATTCATTTTTAATACATAATAATCTATAGTTAGATAATTTATTAAACATACATACAAACTCGCACCTGTCAGGACCAAACTGTTTAATCCTTTCTTCATTAGGACTAAAACATAAAATAAAAACTTGAAAAAAATTAATAAAAAAGTTTTTGATAATCATAAAACTTCTAATTTAAACTTTATAATTGAAGAACAAACCAAAGCTACAGAGCTTCAAAGTTTTATATAAAAACATTATATATGTATACATACATTCATACATACGTACACACACACACACACACACACACACACACACACACACACACACACAAAAAATCTCTATAAATCTCATCTCCGGCCTTGTATGGAATACTGTTGCCATATCTGGGGCAAATCTTCTAATGATGGCCTTTCTCTTTTAGACAAGGCGCAAAAAGGCATTGTAAACATAGTTAGACCTGCTCTTGCAGATCTAACCATTATCACATCATCGTAATGTTGCTTCTCTTTCTCTTTTCTACAAATACTATAATGGACACTGCTCTAAAGAGCTAGCATCTCTTGTGCCATCTACTAAAATTCATTCGCGTGTTACTTGTCATTTTAATAAGTCTCATCCTTTTTCTGTGACTGTTCTTAAGTGCTCCAAAAACTCTTATTCTTCATGTTTTTTTCCTTGAACATCAGTTCTTAGGAATTCACTTCTTTCATCTTGCTTTCCTAATTCATGTAATTTGCAATCCTTTAAGTCGTCTGTTAATCGTTATAAGTTGTGGTCAAACAAATAAACACTGCATTTAAAATATTTCTTTCTTTTATTGTTACTATTAAGTAAGATACATTAAATTTAAGTTTAATATTTTTTAGCATTTTTCCAGTGTATGTAGTTTTCATATTGAAAGATAGACATTTTAAATAGTATATTACACCTTTACTATTACAAGTCTTTATGTTCCATATGGAACGATTTAATGTTGTAAATGTTTTAACTTCTTGAAGGTAGAATTTGAATATATTACAACGATTATCTTTACATTTAAATAATCCTATTTCCTTTTCAATTAAATGAAACTTTGCAGAGGTCAGTATTCTTAACAGATTAGGTGGTTGTTTAAACGCAATTACTGGCTGGATATTTGAAAAAACTTCTTTTACTCTTTCATTTAAGATAGATTAAGTAAAAGATTAGTTTTAGTAATAAAAACTTGACAATTCAAGTTGCTATAAAAAGTTGTAATTAAGGGAAAGATTTCTTTAGATTGGTTTTGGGGTTTGAAGTTTTGCATTGTGAAAAGCAGATAATATTATGAGGATATCCACATCCTTTTCTGAGTTAGTGTTTTTTTTTTTAGTGTTATATTTTTAGTTTAGCCGTTGTTTTTCCTTTTTGTAATCAAATGTGAAAACAATTATTCTTTTAGCCAGATTGAAAGGGATATTATTTTTCATGATGATAATGGTGATGATTTTTATAATTTAGGTAATCATGAGTTTCTTTATAATAAATATCTGTTTTTATTTCATTTTCAAGAATAATAAATATATTTAAAAAATCAATCACATTATAAGTGTTACCATCTTTTGTAAATTTTTTGTCCTGGTCTGTTGTAAAACTAATTAAAATATAAATTTTAGTTAAAGAATTCACTTTAGCAGTTTTATGCTGTCAGAACTGTCATTCACGTTTATGATATAAAGAGATCAGTCACAAAACTATAAAAAAAAAATAAAAAAAGAGTTTACTAAAACTAACAAGGTTTAGGATGGAGTTAATTTGTGTTATAGTTTCAATGATTACAAAGAGGATTAATTAATTGATTATTCTGGTCTAAACTTTTTTATGTCTGAACCTTTTTTAGCATGAAACAATTTAATTACATTTTTTAAAAGCGATTGTTTTAAAAATATTTTTGCTCTAAAGTTTTAACTTTTTACACCTTTTAATTTCTTTTTCCTTTTTTGCTATTAAAACTTACAATATAATAAATTGAATCCTTTTTTGCTATTAAAATAACTTAAAACTATTTTCTAATGTTGTTTATGCAATAAAGACAACCATAGTAAAAACCTCAGGACAACCTCAGTCACAGAATCACTTTAAATTTTCCTGTTTTAATAATTAAAAAAAAAAGAATAAATAATTTCAGCATACCTGTTAAACACTTCAATGAGCCAAGAATAAAAGAAACGATTTACTCTCTTTGATTGAATGAACCTACATGCTGCCATCAAATTACTTTGTCAAACTTTAACTAAAAACTTTAAATATTGAATTTATCTAAAGCTTCAAATAAAAACTTAAAACATTTATATTGACATTTTTTTAGAAAAAAACGTAAAACTTCTTCCTAAATATTAATTTAACATAAATTTGAATTTTTTTTAAATCAATTATACTAAACATGCTTTTAATTAACCAATAAAATAAAAAAAAATTCAAATAATCAATTATCTATTACACTTTCATTAGTATTGTCAGACTAGCGTCCTAGTAGCCATTTGTCTAGGACAATAGGCTACTAGTGTCCTAGTAGCCTATTGTCCTAGTAGCCTAGTGTCTAAATTTTTCATTAATGTCATGCTAGTCTTTAAAACAAAAACAAAACTTGATGCAAAATTTAAATCAGTATGTTTAAAACAAATATATAAAAACGAAATAACAATTTTCAAACCAAAATATTTTAAAAGACATTTAGGGTTTCATTGAATATTGTGTGAGTCTATAAAGTTGTTTCATTGTAAAAGTTTATCTACAGTTTTCTTAATTTACAAAAAAGGAAAAAGAAAAAACATTTTTCAAACTTGAATTTAAAAAAATATATATAAAGATTCATACTATACATAATATATATATATATATATATATATATATATATATATATATATATATATATATATATATATATATATATATATATATATATATATATATATATATATATATATATATATATATATATATATATATATATATATATATATATATCTGTGTGTGTGTGTGTGTGTGTGTGTGTGTGTATATGTAAATATACAAATATATAAATAAATGTCTTTTTTATTTTATTTGTTTTAATGGAAATCATTAAATTTTAATTAGATTCATCACTATCAACACTCATTGATTGATTGGAATCGTCTTGTATAGAATCATTTAACATATCTAATAGAAATTCTATTCGATTCTTTACCTAATTGAAATAAATAAAAAAAGTAAAGTATCAAATTGTACTATGTATTTAAATATTTTATCAATAAATTATTCATATAAATAACTAAAAAATATAAAAACAGTCTTCAGAGTGGCAGACTTTTTTTCTAAAAAATTTTCTAAAAACTGTTGTTAATGGCTAAAAGGCTTAAAAAAAACATTAAAAAAAAAATTATTATATAATCACCTCTGCATCTGATTTTGATTCTAAAGTTTCAGTAATTTTTCTAAAGGAATTTTCATTATCACCAAGCGATTGTAGTATGGTCAAAATAACCATGTCTTCTTCTCTATAAAAATGTTTATATCAAACATTGCTAATTTTTTTTTAACTGAAAACATATTTAAACTAATCAATCAAATGAAAAGTTAGAAAATATAAGAAAATATTGTAAAGGGATCTTGAGTGTAATCCTGAAATACTTTGTAAATCTTTAAATTTCAATATAAAAATTTCACCATAAATACTAGTATCCATTTTGGAACTTTGAGCAAAAAAAATATAATAAAATTTTTAATTAAAAAAAAAAAAAAATTGGTCAGAACTTATTATGTAAATAAGCTATTTATAATCAATTTTATAATCTTAAACTTGAGAAAAAAAAAAAGAAAAAAAAATTATTTTGCCATTTAAATTAAAAGATTTTTAAATTAAGTCATGTCACCGATCTGTCATTTTCGACAAATGTTGTTGGTCACATTACTATTCATTCTTCTATTTGACCATCTATTACAGTTTAGTAAGTTTAATTTATTTCAAGCTTTTATTTTTAATAAATTAAAAAAAAACAAAGTATTTTAAGATCCTTGATAAAACTTCTTAGGATATTCATTTTTTTTTTTGTTTTTTCAAAAAAATTGATCTTACTTCTTCCATATCACACTTTGATTGTTGACCGGTAGCTCTGCGAATGATTTCTCAGTTTCATATAAGTTATAAGGTTGTTTCTCTTCATTGCAACAACTTTCAATATTTAAAGTTTTTGAACTTTTCAAAAAGTTATCTGAATGTGATTTAAAATTAGACGAGAAGTTAGATGGAATTCTATATAACTCCTGGGAAGATTTTACTTGTGACTGGTGTAAAGAACTTTCCAATAATTCATGTGAAGGCTTGACATCAATGTTTTCAGTATGCACTGGAGTGTAATTTATAAATTCTGCTGGTTTTTCAAACGTTGTAGAGTTTTCTAATTTACTTGAAGAAACTATTTTCCCTTTGAAACTTAAATCATCATACGATGATTTAATATCACCATATAAAGTGTCTGGAAAGGTCAATTCACAAGACCCACAATCAAAGTTATCATTATTAACTTCTACAATAGATCTCTCACTTTTCTCTTTATCAAATAAGCTGTTAGATATCAAATTGTCTTGTGTTAAAAGACATGGAGTTTGAGGTACAGGTTCTCTCTCAAAAAGAGAATAGGATTCTTTATCAAATACCTGAGACATATCTGGAGAGAAAACTGTTTTCATTAAATCGGTTTGATTACTAAGAGTAATTAATTCACTTTTATCAAGTCTTCTCTTAGCTTTATCCTTTTTAGGAAGTATTACGTTTTTAATAATCTGACAATCGACTTGTTCTAAACTCGTTTCTCTGACTACTTGACTTTTTGTCACAGAGCATAAAGAATGTTGTGAAGAATCAGATAGTACAGTTTCATTAGCTCTAGATGATATAATCTCAAAGTGAATGTCATTTGATGAAAGATCTGGTAATGATTGTTCAGTTTTAACTACCTGGTTACTTTTATTAAATATATCACAAGATTGAATTACCTCAGATGATTGATTTCTGTTATTACTTTGAACTTCATTGCAGTTAGGTATATTAATTTTAATTTGTTCTTTTGTTATTTTTTTAACTCCTTCATCTTCTGATGAGACATTTTCAACAAAATTTAATTCATTTGAACAGTTAATATTATCCGATTTGTTTTTCCTATTATTATGACTTCCTTTCTTTTTTCTTGCAAGTTGGCTTAGTTTACGAGCGGTTACATTGGTATTTGATTTATTGGTAACAAATTTAGATGAGCCTTTTTTTGTTTGAGAGTTTTGTTTGTTTCTGACATCATCTTGGAATGTAACATTTTCATCTGTTTCAGCATGATACAAAATTTCTTCAAAGTCATCTATATCTTTTGTTCCATTTTTCACAGCTGCAAAATCAATGACTTCAAAGTCATCATCATCACTGCAATGAAGTTAATATATAGTTAATATGTATTTAATTATTTTCATATTGATATTTAATTTTATTATATGTTTAATAATTTGATTAATGTTTAATAAATTTCCATAATTTATTATTATTATTAATCTATACTTCTTTTTAGGAGTTAGAAAGGGAGTAAACTCCTTGCCTTTATAGTAACCTTTGTCATTTTACATTAAAATGTTTTTTTAAAACAAACATGCTTTTGAAATTTTTTGTTTTAAAATATTTTATTTTTAAATCTAAGCAACTTTATTTTGGCATCAACTACTGACAAAAACTTAATTATCCGAGTTAAGAATTAAAAGGCAACTAAAAACAAAAAAAAGTAACAACAGCTTACTACAAGAGTAACTGGGAATAAAAAGAATATTATGAATTCAACTGAATTTAATATATAAATATATTAATTATATTAAAATATAATATTGCTTTACTATTTTAAATAACGTTATAACGACAATAGCACCAATAAGTTGCCAGTAATTTTTTGCTAGAAATATTATAACCTGCCTACCAAAAAAAAACTTACAAAGGTGGCGGTGAGAGATCTGGAAACATCTTTATAAATTGGTGAACAAGAGCTGTATTTCCTTTGAACATGGGAGTAATTGTATCAACTATATATTTAGAATTTAAAGAAACCTCAAACACATCAACAATCTTTTGAATGATTTTACTGTACCAACCTGGTTGGCTAACAAAAGCTTGCTCACAACATAGATGAAATCGAAGAACTTGCTCATATGAAAGCCATTGCAAAAACTAAATTCATATAAGAAAAAATTTTTTTGCATCAAAATTTGATGAAGCATATAACAATCTATTAAATGGCTGTATTTTAAACAAATAAAATCTTTAATTAAAGCTGTCATGTTTTTTTAAACAATTTTTTAATCCAATAATTGGACTATTTAATTAAATTTTAGATCCTTTATCTAACAAAATTTTCTTAAACATTAAATATTGAAGATATGACAGAGAAATAAAACTAAAAGTAAGCCTAATTAATCTCTAAGAAATTCATTTATACATTCATTTATTTAGTGATTTTTGTAAAATAAAGAGTAAATCGAAAGTTCTCAATTTTTTTTTAAAGTAAAAAACTATTGTTATTATGAAGACAAGTAAATTAAAATTGTGTTGATTATCAAATAAAAAAAAATTTGGCTTTTTAAATTCATCATTTTTCACTATGTTTTTTAAATTTGTCATCATTTAGTTTTAAAACAGTAAATTTAAATAGTTAAGTGGTAAAATACGGAATATAAAACACATGAGTTTTTCCAAGAAAATAGCTTTTTTTTAAACATACACTTCACTTCATATAGAAACATCAAACAGTTTTCATGAAGTTAACAAATACAGCCAATTAAAAGATATGACCAACTAACAGCTAATTAACTAGTTAATTGGCCAATTAAAAGATAAAAGAGAGAGATAATTGGCCAATTAAAAGATAAAAGAGTTTTAATTGGCCAATTATAAGATAAAAGAATGTTAATTAGCCCATTTATTACTCTAATTACACATATAATTAAAAATCTACTTTTAATTCTAAAAATACCTTTCCTACATGGCGTGCTTCATGTTGCTCAAGAAAACCAGCAAAATTATCAATTAACTCAGGATAATCAACAAAAAGATTAGAAATTCGATAATACGCATCTAATCTATTCAATTCCTTAGTGTCTAACTTTTGCATTATAAGATGAAACTGAGATGCTATCTCAGGCTTACCTACTAATGTTTCTTTCACTCTTTTTAAATAGATATAAGTTAAATCTCTTCCTTTTTCAATAAGCTTTTCAGAAAAATTGAACACTTCCTTTACCTTTCTAGGTTTTCTCGGTTTGTTTTTTATCTCTTTTTGTTTGTTTTGAGAAACCTTCTGTTTTGTAGACAAATTAGCCATTTGTAGAATGTCTGCTACTTCTTTATCATTTAAACTAACTGAGTTACCAGAGGAGCAAGTATTTATAGGTAACAGCTCTTTGTTTTCAATTTCTGCAGATTGTAACTTGGAACTATTTTGTAAAGAATAAATAGACAAACTAATATCTTCAGAAAGCTTTTTATCTGTTTGAACATCAGAATTTTCTAAATGGACATCATCATGCAAATAATCACTATCCTGTTTAACTTCGTTGTTTAACTCTGTGTTAAATTTATTTTCTGGAGAAAATGTACTTTCTTTTATATTTTCATTTAGGGTTGAAGTGTTTTCATGAGAGAGCAAATTATGTGGGCATAGGAAACTATTTGAATCATTTAATAACTCATTTGCAGAATTTATATTGTTCTGGAATTGATTCTCACAACCCATAACATCTTTTGGTTTATCTTCATGGATTTTTGGAGGGGAGTTTTTTTTTGGAGGGGAGTTTTCATCAATTTTTATTAAAGTAGAATCTAAGCAAAGTTGTGATAAATCTGAAGCTTCAGAACTTAAATTAATTTTTTGAGGTGTAAACACTCCACATTTTTGAGGGGTTTGTAAGCTTAAATCTGTGTAGACCAAACATTTTTTTAATACGTTTTCATCTTTCGACTTCTCTGGGGTTTGTAAACAATTATTAGTGTAAATTAGTGAGACATATGGTAACTGTAAACTCGACTCGCTTACTACTGGAGCTTCACTTGAAATATTTAATGAAAAAACATCGTGAATTTCATCAGGAGTTTTCATATTTATGTCATGTTTTTCAAGATTGGGTGTTGAAGAAGGTGCTGTTGAATGACTGCTGGTTTGAAATCCTTCATTTAACTTTTCATTCGACAACTCGAGAGTTGCATTATTAATAGTAGAAGTTGAAGTAGAGTAAACAGTAGTGGAAGGAAGAGGAATACACTTGGATTGGTCCAAATTAATACACTTGGATTGGTCCAAATTAATACACTTGGATTGGTCCAAATTAAGAGAATTCACAGAAAAATTCTCAGGAGGAGAGATAAAAATGTTTTCACTATTTATTAAAATTTCAGAAGTTGAATTTATTTGAGGTAGATCCTTTAATGTACAAAAAGGAATACTCTTACTGCTTTCATCAAATGAACAAGAATCAATAAAAGGCTTCAACAGATTGGAGTCAACAGCAGGTTCACGATTCTAGGGGAGAAAAAAAAAATTTATATACTACTTTTTAAATACTGTATAATATAAAAATTTTCTTTAAAAAAATATTATTCCATTATTCTAGCCAAAAGATCCTATAGGTCCTGTAGGACTTGAAAAAAAGGAAAAACATCAAACAATTCATAACTAAAAACAATTTTTAACTTGTCTGTTTTAACTTAATGGTTGTCAAACCTGACTTTTTTTTGTTCCAAAATATTAAAGAGTTTTTTGATTGGTAAGTAGGATGTGTCATACTCAGGTCAAAACTTATAAAATCATATTTTCCATTGGCATTATTAAAAAAAGGTGAGGTCTAACAAATCAAATTTAGAACTATCAACAAATTTAAATTTTAATGAGTTTAAGCTACCAGGGCCTTAAAAATTGCAAAAAAAGGTGATCTTTTCATATTTTCAGGATCAATTTGAACATTTTTAGACTTAAATCAACTTTACAACAAATTTTTGAGCTTTACAGCAAACTTATCTACAGAAATTAATACAAGATAAGCATAATACATTTATGAGCTTTACAGCAAACTTATCTACAGAAATTAAGATAAGCATAATACATTTATGAGCTTTACAGCAAACTTATCTACAGAAATTAATACAAGATAAGCATAATACATTTATGAGCTTTACAGCAAACTTATCTACAGAAATTAAGATAAGCATAATACATTTATGAGCTTTACAGCAAACTTATCTACAGAAATTAAGATAAGCATAATACATTTATGAGCTTTACAGCAAACTTATCTACAGAAATTAAGATAAGCATAATACATTTATGAGCTTTACAGCAAACTTATCTACAGAAATTAAGATAAGCATAATACATTTATGAGCTTTACAGCAAACTTATCTACAGAAATTAATACAAGATAAGCATAATACATTTATGAGCTTTACAGCAAACTTATCAACAGAAATTAATACAAGATAAGCATAATACATTTATGAGCTTTAAAGCAAACTTATCTACAGAAATTAAGATAAGCATAATACATTTAGGAGCTTTACAGCAAACTTATCTACAGAAATTAATACAAGATAAGCTATTATTAAGATAAGCAATTAATTTCTTAATACATTTAGCAGTTAAATCTGTTTCAGAAGTTTTGATTTACAGAATATTTGAGTTTAGTATGTAATAACTTCAAACTTCAATAACTTCAACACATATTTTATTAGGTCACTTTTAAAATAGCTAAAGAGAAACTTTATTTTTAAACAGCGCTAAAAGTGTGACTATGTCAAGCACTGACTTTTTGGAGTCTGTAAACACTGCAGCTTTTGCACAGCATGTCACGAAACCTACTTTTGGCAATAATACCCTTGACCTGGTGCTTACTGACTGCCCCTCCAGAATTATAGAACTTAATATTGGTCCATCGCTTTGCAGCTCAACTAAAAATAATTTCCATTGCACCCTTATATGGAGTTTCTTATTTGAACCATTAATATCCCCTACTAGGCTGTTATCACTAACCAAACCAAACTATGTTAGAGGTGATTATAAAAACCTAAACAAATTTTTTACAGATACAGAATAGAGGAATCAACTTGAAAAATTCAAAAACAATCCCATTTTAATAAACCAACTTATTGAGTTTTGATACAAGGAAGGTCTAGCTAAATATGTACCAAACCAAGTTTCATCAACTCAAAAACAGAGATCAAAACAAAAATGGTTTACAGCAGGTATTAAAATTCAAACAAAAAAGAAATTTAACCTTTGGTCGAAACTGCTAGCCAGCTCACCCACTACTCATCTATTTATTAGCCCAATTTACAAAGCAACTTGCAAGCAGTTAAAAAAAGACATCCTTGCTGTACGTAAAAGTTACGAATCAAAACTCGCCTCACTTTCAAAATCTAATCCAAAATTGGTATACAGTTATATTTTCAGTCAAAAAAAAGCAAAGTTTACTGTTCCCTCATTGATAAAAAATAGTATAGAGCTAACAAAAACGCTTGAAAAAGCAGAATCTCTTAATAAACAGTTTGAGCCTTCTTTTCCTAAAGGTGACCACAAGGACAAATCCATGTTCTCAAGCAGAACTAATCAGGTATGCAAAATTTATCAATTTGACCTTAATGAAAATACAGTTTTTGGCGAGTTAAGTAAGTTAAAAAAATATAAAGCAATTGGCCCAGATGGCATAAGTCCTTATGTTCTCAATAAGTGCGCTATTGGATTACCTTGGCCTATTTCCTTTCTAATAGTGTCATCATTTGAGACAGGTATTATACCAAATATTTGGAAAGAAGCGAATGTGATACCAATATATAAAAAAAAAGGTAAATAAAATGACCCATCTGAATATTAACTAATATCTTCAACAGCCATAATATCTAAAATCATTGAAAGATTGTTGAAAAATCATATGATGAGCCACCTAATTCAGTACAAACTAATCTCTAAGCATCAACATGGCTTTGTAAGACAAAAATCATGTGTTACAAATTTACTAGAGACAATAGACATTGTATCAGAGGCTTTGAACCGTGGACTTTATGCAATCATAATATATCTGGATTTCGCTAAAGCCTTTGATAAAGTCTGTCATGAAGCGTTATTTGTCAAACTAGAGGCTTATGGTTTCAAAGGTAAATTACTGAGATGGCTAAAAGCATTCCTTCTGGAAAGAAAACAAAGAGTTCTTATTGACGATAAATACTCTGAGTGGATAAAAGTTCAGAGTGGTGCGCCACAAGGATCTGTTCTAGATCCCTTACTATTTATAGTGTATGTAAATGACATGCCAGATGTTGTCAAATGTTCACTCTTTTCAAACTAAAAAACCAATTTGACATTAAGCAGCTGCAGACAGACCTTGATGCTGTGGCTTAATGGGTAGATAATTGGAAAATGGAATTCAATGCAAACAAATGCAAAGTATTAACGATAAAAAAATCTACAAAAACAAAAATCCATGATCACAAATTCAGCATACAAAATCAAGATAACAGCCGCACATACTTGTTGCCTACCAACCAAGAATGAGATCTTGGAATTTTAATAACTAGCAATCTAAAATGGTCCACCCAGTCAAAACATGGAGCAGTCAAAGCTTGTGCAGCTCTAACTTCACTCAAAAGGACGTTTAGATACTGGAACCCTTCAATGTTAAAAACACTATATACCACATTTGTAAAACCACACCTTGAATATTTTGTTGATAGGAGCCCCTGCATGGGCTCCTATCAACAAAAGCGATGAAAAAGTAATCGAACGAGTACAAAGAAGAGCCACCAAGTTATGCGATTCATTAAGAGGAAAAAAATATGAAGATCGACTAGCCCTACTCAATATCCAATCAGTCAAAGCACGTAGCACACAGGTAGATGCAATTCAGTACTTTAAGGAAAGCACTGGTATTAATGTTATGTCCTGGATCCACCAACCAAACAAGTCTCGATCTGGCGATTGTCCTGGGCCAGCAGGTGCAGTTAGGGGAAATAAGGAGCGACTAACCAAATAGCTCACAAATAATTGTCGTCAAAGAGAATACTTTTTCTTAAATAGAGTGGTTGACGTTTGGAATATATTTCTGGATACAGTTAAAAACTCCAAAACTACGATTTCCTTTAAAAACAGTTACAACGCCTATTTAAAAACAATATGAAACTTTATATACAGTTCAGCTGTCATAGTTGACCATATACATTTGGTCAGCTCTGCTCTATTTTATTAAAACATCTTTTTTAAACATTTAGTATACAAGTTATTGATCTTTATTTATTGTCAGTGAAGTAATCAAAAGGAACTGCAGGGGAAGAAGATTTTATTTTTTATGGTTTTTATAGTGGGATATGATTTGAAAAATATATTTTTTAGTAAACAAAGAGAGACTTGATAGATGAAAAGAGATGGAGCCAGAATTACTCTTTGTTTCTCTTTATTTAGGACTATGCTACTGTATATTTTCAATTCTTAATCTATTTTATTTGTTATATAAGAATAGCTTACCAGGATTATATTTCTTATCAATATTGACGTTATGATCTTTTTATTTAAGACATAAACTAATATTTACTACATTTCTAAATAAATGTTTAAAATTACTAGACATAAAGTATAATTAAATATAAAATGGCTGCTGGAACAAGGAGGAAAAATGGTTCTTGTCTACATGAAAATTTAGGATCTGGAAAAGAGTAGCTGAAGCGCTAACTATGAGAGATGTGTTAAGATATAGTATTTTTCTAAGAGAAACCAGTGAACTAAACAGAAGAAATTTTGAGTTGATCCAGGATATTCACATTAAACTTTCAGAAAAATGGTCTATGGTCAGTGTTTTATTTAAGCCTTCAGTAACTAGTTTAAAACATAACTTTATAACAAGGCTCAAAGATTGACAAATCAGACAAAACAAAGCTTGTCTGATTTCTTAAAATAGAGCAAGTAAAGTTAAAAAAAATTTTTAATTTCATCATTGACAAATTATTTGTCAATGATGAAATTAAACATTAGCTTTATCTATCCTAGGGAGAGAAAAATACCAATTAATAAACTGGTTTATATAAAAGGTATGAGTGGGTATGCTAAAAATAATGTAAAAGTATTACTAATGTTAAAAATGAAACTTTACTTAAGAAATATTTTAGTTAATAAACTTAATTATTATAATTCTTAATTTCTCTTTGATTAGTTTAAATAGAAATTTTTTTTTAAACATTTTTCTAGAAATAAACAAATTATTGCCACATTTTTTTTTAGCCCAGCGAGAAAATATTAGAACTCTTAGTTCTTATCAACTTGGGCCTGGTAATTTGATGGAGTCAAAAAGGTTAATAAAAGTAGAAAGTTGCAAACGAAAAAGAGTAGAAGAAAAACTAATAAGGAAAAAAAAAAAACACACACACACACAACTCAAAACAAAACTAATGATCAAGATAAACAAAATAACGAACATGAAATTTTTAAAGAGTTCAATTTTAATGAAAGTGAGATTCAAAGTTTAAGGAAAGCGAGATTCAAAACTCAGATACAAAATGTTTAAAAAAATCTAGAAACTATAAAGATATCTCAAATATTGCATTGGCCAGTATTAGATATGGTGTTGGTTCAAGAGCAACTACAGCAATAGCTACTGCAGTATTTGTAGATGGAGGACTTTTTTCCAAATATGACAATAGAATAATAATTGATCACAGTAAAGTTAGAAGAGCTAGGGATAAAGTTATGAAGGAAGTTGCTAATTAGTTTGATAACTACTGTAATAAAGAGATTAAGATTGTATATTTTTTGATGGACAAAAAGATCTGTCTAAAATATTTTAAACTGTAGATGCTAGAATGATGTGATAGAGGTGGAATCATGCGATGATGCAACATCATTTTATCCTGAATTAGACTCTGATCTAGATTAAGATTATTGTGGAAGATTCTGTAGCCGCTGTTCCTAATTTTGATTCTTAATTACAAGGATGCATTTGTACAAGAGGTGGAAATACCAGAAATCTCCGAACAATAGCTGGAATTCAAACTAGGAGAGGTTATAGAAGATTATCATCAACTAAATGACTTGACTCAATAAGTAAGGATTATGAAAATAACAAAAGAAGATCCACCAATTATGAAAATGTTACTTTAAACAAAACACCTGGATTGAATCTGGATGTTTCTGAGAATGCCCTTTCAACGTTTTTCTTTAATTTGTTATAGACAGATGACTTACGAAATACTTTGTATACAGAAAACAAATGAATATGCTGACAGACTATTGAAAAGATGTCAATTTTAATGAGATGATTTAATTTCTCTACCATCGTACAAAGAGTATTGGAGTAAAGACTCTGTACAAAAACAAACATTTCTGCTCCCTGTTAACCAGAGAACAATTTAAGTCAGTATTTATTTCTTTAACTTCAGTGAAAAGCCTTTAAGAATGATAAACTGAAGCAAACTGAAAATGATTATGGATCATTTGAACAAAATAATGCTCAAACTGGTAACACCTGACAAAAACCTTTCAACTGATAAGTCAATGATACTTTGATGAGGACACTTAGTATTTTGTCAATACATTAAGAATAAGCACCATAAATATGGAATAAATCTCTATGAACTCTGAACCCATGACCAATTATTTCTTACTGTAGAAGTCCATGGAGGGCAAGGTTTTGATGTATTAAAACTATTAAATCTTTATATTAAATAAGGGCTATTTTATGTTTGAAGATAACTAATATAACTCAGTTTCTCTGACAGAATTTCTATCTACTCAAGCAACATACATCACAGGGACTCTCAGAAAAGACAAAACAGAATTCAGAGACAATTGAAAATGTAAAATTAAAGAAAAGAGAGGTAATTTGGAGATTACAAAATGATGTTACAATTACAATATGATTACAATGTTACAGTTTGCAAATGGAAAGACAAAGGAGGTATGCTTACGATATCCAACACACACACTTCACAAATGATAAAAGTTACGAATTGGCATGGAAAATAAAAATAAAACCAAATATCGTCTGAGACCACAATAACTCAGTTACTGTAGTACAAAAAAGCAGTCATTATCCTAGAAATGATGTTAAATAATTCTTTTAACCTTTACACTAAATTTTCAAATAGTAAAGAATTTTTCTATTTTTCAGAAAATTTTCAAGTTTCAGAAGAATATTATAAAAAGTTTAATCAGAGAATGAAAAGTAAAACCATCTGCAAGAAGACTTATGGCATGTTTCTATTACCCATCGACAATTCCACAGATAGGCAAAAAAAAAAAACTACATAGAAATGTAAGAACTGTATAAAAAATCAAGTAAGGAGAGAATCAAGATATGCTTGTGGATACTGCGCTGACCAAAATAGATAATGCATCAATGGTTTTGAGCGATGCAAATGATATATAATACTTATATATAAATGTTATCTTGAAATTTTAAATTTTTTCAATAAAGAAATAATTTAAAATATGCCTTAAATATGTATATTTATGATATCTTGCCCCTAAAAGGTGTAAAATGTGTCCTTTATATTTAAAATCAATATTTGGGCTGGTTTTTCTAATGATGCACTTTCTCTAGGCAAGGCCGAAAAATCTCTTTTTTACAATTATTACTATGGTTGCTGCTCGAAGGAGCTATCATCTCTAGTTCCATCAACTAAAACTCGTTCTCACTTGACTTATCATTTAGTCTCATTCTTTTACTATATCTGTCCCTACATGCTTTAAAACTTTTATTTGTGTAGTTTTTTGCCCGCACTTTAACAATTTGGAAGTCTTTTGTCAATTTCCTTACTCTAAACTCTTTTTTCTCTTTTTCTTATAGTAACTCTTAACTTAATAGTGGTTGCTTGAAGCCTTGTTGGGAGTGAATCAGAACAAAAAAATACTGACAAATATATATTTTCACTCCAAAACTAAACTGATAAATTAAAAAAAAAACAGATTTGAAAGCAATTTTAAAGAATAAAATATTATTAGCATTTAAAGTCAAGCAAATATACTCTTTGTCTCTATGTATGATCGTTCAACGAGTATACTCGTCTTCCATACGCAACGTATTAAGTAACTATGCAGTAACTATGATATAACTATGCAGTAACTATGCAGTAATTATGAAGTAATAATGCAGTAACTAGTCAATATTAAAACTACTTTGTTTAAGGGTAATCTTGCAATTTATAACTATTTTTAAACATTTAACTATTTTCAGTGGATTCAGCTAATTTATATCGAAACTAGAAAGTAGTATTGCAATTAAAAACTACATAAAAAATAAGTCAGTTACCACTGATATAAGTGTCTAATATCAGTGGTGTTGTTAAATTTTAAATTTCATCAATTTCCAGATATTATTGAATACTATTGAACACTTAAAAACTTATTAAACATTCTAGAAACAGCAGCTGCAACTAAATTGAATAAACATTAAAACAAGGATGACTGTTTTATATACAACACAAAAACACAGATTTAAATTGCTATTAGTCTGTTTTGTAAAGAACTGCGTTATTATCTGGTACCTAAAGTATGAACAATAGTTCATGAACAAAGTTCTTAAATGCAAGTTCATGCATCCAATGTATTTGCAATGCAGCAAACATTTATGCAAGGATAATTTTGACACCACAGAGATACAAAATGAACTTAACTTAATCTTAATCTATGAATCAGAAAATCAGCCAGGGGCTATTCTAGACTGTTTTCGACAGCGCCGACCGTATTGAGGCGCTGCCCAAATTAAAATTTAAGGACCTTTTTTTTTTTTTAAAACCTTTTTTTTTAACGCTTTTACGGCAAATATTGTTTTTTTTTTGCAAAAAAAATGCCGATTTTCCGCTAAAGTCCGCCAAAATGAAAGGTTACCGCCGCCCAAATTTTTTTCCTAGAATAGGCCCTGTCAGCATACATATAAACATATAAAACATATAAATTATAAAATATATATTCTATGAAACTACTTTATATGCTTTAAAAGTGTTTATAAAAACACTATTTTTATAACAAAATATCATACCGTAAATGAATGAACAACTTGATCATCACCCAACAAATTTAAAAACCAGAATAAATTGTCAAAATAAAAATGAACTTTAAAAAAAGAAAAATTTTAACACTACAACTAATTCTGTCGTTCTGGGCTAAACTAAAATAGTTTTAAAAATTTATTACTGGACTTAATTAAAAAAAACTGCTTTTAAATAAAGTTAAAATAAATAAAAAAATTTCTCCTATTTTTTTGTGACTGTTTACAGTTAATTAATTGTCACAAATAGATGCGGTAGTGGTGTAGTGGTAAGAGCGCTTGCTTTGTAAGCGAGAGTTTCGGAGTTTGACTCCCACCACGTCCCTGGAAGTACCGCGCTCAACTTCTTCTCTGCACAGCAGTCTTGCTTGTCAAGGTTTGTGTTTCGGAGTTAAAGAGTTGAGAGAGGGTTGTACCACGATTTACAACAAAAAAAAAAATAAAAAAGAGTAGCCTCCTCGACTGTAGTGGCCCCTTTGGGCCTTGGGGAAGTGAATAGTTAAAAAAAAAAAATAGTTATAATGTTCATTATGTTAAAGATATTTAATTATGTTCATTATGTTTAAGATTAAAAATATTATAAACTTTTGTGAAAACTACACCAAATATCTCAAACGTAAATGTTGAGAATAAAAACAGGAAAATTCAAAGTTAAAAAATTTTATTCATTACTTTTTGACAAGACTTAGAGTATTTGGATAAGATTATAAATAGATTTTATTGATGCATTAAAAAAGAGCTTTGAAAAATGTTTTGAGTTTTAAAAAATTTGTTTAATTTTATTTAAATCTTTTTTTATTCACAGGAGAATAAAAATTAATTCAGTCAAAAACTAAAAATTTCTAAAGATATCTTTAAAAGAATAGTTATGCATCACTGCCTCTGTAAAAAACTAAAATTTCATTGAACAATGAAAACAACCTGCTCAATAAAAGTCATTCAAACTAATTCTTTCTTTCCACATTTGGAGTAATCTTCAATATCAGGATACTCTAACAATCTTCAATGAATTCTAACTTTTTATTTCAAAAATCATTTTCTTATTTTCTTATTTCATTTATTTTTATCTTTTTTAATTTCTTATTCTACTGCAAACAATTTTTTATATTTTTAATTTTTTTATACTTTCAATTTTTAGTCAATAGCTGATAACTACAGAAAGTTATTTATTATAAAAAATATAAGAAAAATATATATTTCTTTATTTATAAAAAATATAAATAAAAATACAATCTACTATTAAAATATACACACAAGGCAATTACTTTTAAAAACTTTCCATATATGGTTTATTTTATTTTATTCATTTTTATTTACATGATTAAAATGATTAAAATGATAATTTGCAAAAAATCATTCATGTTGAGGAGACTTAAAAATCGTACATGTTGAGGAGACTTAAAAATCGTACATGTTGAGGAGACTTAAAAGTTATTCATGTTAAGGAGACCTAAAAATTATTTATGTTGAGTTTTTGCAATTAAAAACAATTATTTTTATTTAATTAGAAACAATTAGGGACGGCAATCCTGGGATCCCGAAATCCCGGGATTTTGTACAAATTGTTCATCTTGAAATTCCGGGATTTATCTCCAAAATTTCCCGGGATTTCAAGATCATCAAAAAAAAGAAAAGTTAATAAAGTTCAAGCTTATAATTGTAGTTTAGTAATTTTTATATCGTCTTTGGTATAGTAGCTGTTTGGTTGTGTAATTATTTATTCTCGTTGCAATGTTTTCCTTTTAAAACTCTACTTTTCTGTATTTTATCAAAAAAAAAACTCAAAACATTGCTTTTCTGCAAAATATATGTTTATATATATATATAAACTTATTTGTTTATATAAAATATATGTTTATATAAAATATATGTTTATATATATATATATATATATATATATATATATATATACATATATATATATATATATATATATATATATATATATATATATATATATATTATATATATATATATATATATATATATATATATATATATATATATATATATCTATAATCACATATATATATATATATATATATATATATATATATATAATCATATATATATATATATATATATATATATATATATATATATATATATATATATATATATATATATAATCATATATATATATAATCATATATATATATATATATATATATATATATATATATATATATAAATATATATATATACTTTTTTGTTATTCACCTCCTCAAGGCCGAGAAGGCCACTACAGACAAGCTACTTAATAGTGGTTACAACCCTCTCTCAACTCTATAACTCCGAAACATGAACCTTGACGAACAAGGCCGCTGCATGGAGAAACAAGTTGAGATATATATGTTTATATATATGTTTATATATATGTCTATAAATATATATATATATATATATATATATATATATATATATATATATATATATATATATATATATATATATATATATATATATATAATTAAAATTAAAAATATATTAATAAAATAAAATTAATGTATAACTTTTATTAAAAACTCTTGCTCTATCCACAAGCAAGCGCTTATATTTTTGTTATTTATATTATTTTAATACTATACTATATATAATATATAGTATAATATTAAAACTAGTATATTTTAAAAATAAATAAAATTTAAGCGCTTGCTGGCAAAAAGAGCAAGAGTTTTTAATAAAAGGTAAACATTAATTTGATTTTGAATTTTCTGCTTCCAAAAGTATGTGCGATTTTAATTCCATTTTTATATCCATTCATTTCAATTTTTAAATTAGTGATTTATGAAAGTTTTTTTTAACGTCATACATTTTTATATTATTTTTTAATTTTTATTTTTATTTATACTGTGCTACCATTATAAGGTATCGTTTTATAATTTATAATACTTAGGTTATATTAATTTTCAAAAGTCTTAGATAAGTTTTAATACAAAATTAAGTAAAAACATGATTCAACTTAATTTCAGAGGTTCATTAATGTATTTAATATTTTATTTATATTATCATTAAATTAATCATTTTTAAGTGTTTGATGAGTGCTTAAAAAGTGTTCAATTGCGTTTGCGTTTTTTTCTATTCAATCCCAGGGTTTCCCAGGGACAAATTTTTCCATCCCAAAATCCCGGGATTGAAAATTTTCGAGATTTTTGCCATCCCTAGAAACAATTATTTAATTATTCTTTTTTATTTTTCAGATTATTCAAAATAAATAAAATTTACACCCAGGCGTAACATGGCACTCTGATACTTTACAGCTATTAATGGAATCAGCCTTTCTGAGAGCTACCACAGATTTCGAGAAACCTGACTGTCAGCCAGCCTCAGAACCATAAAACTGAGTTTTAGAGCTGTACCCTCAGAAGTTAACAGAATGAGTAACCTAGTCATAAATACAGAGACACAAGCAAAACTCATGCATTGAGTCAAGAAGATCCAGCATTCAACATTCTAAACTGGAAAAAATGTATTAAAAATACATCTGTGCCAGCCTAATAGATGAAGAAGGGGTGCAAGGCTGGTCAACAGATAATATTTGACTTTAAATTTGTTTCATCAAGACTTTTAGTTTGTTTCATCAAGACTTTTAGCTTCATCAAGACTTATTGTTTGCTTCATCAAGAATTGTATTTCAGATTTAAATAGATGAGAGAGGACAGAACTCTGAGACAAACCTCCTTAACTGTAGTGGTCCACAGGAGGTAAATACAGTTAAGATAACAATATTGTTATGCCTATTAGCATTAAATAGCTAACAAATAGAGCTCCTTAAAAGATTGTCAGTAGGATTATTTATATATAAAAAATGGGACCTTGTGGTACCCTTGTAACAAGAATGGAAGAAATTAACTGAAAAAAATATATACTTGTGATGTAACTACTTGTGATGTAACTACTTGTGATGTAACTGTAGATTCAGGAAGAGCAGATTTGTTATGATATTCTGATTCAAAACCATCATTTTTTCCATTTGTAACAATGTTGTTTTTACTATTGATTAAAATTTCACGCCAATTATTGTTAAACCATTTTGGGACTAACCTTCCTTGCCATACTCTTCTAGGGAGTTTGTAAAGAGATATTGTTGAAATTTCTGAAAAAAATTTTAAATAAAAAAATGCTTTAAACTATAATATATTTCAAATTACAATAATTGTACAAAATACAAAAATTGTAAAACATATATGCTTTTATTAAAATTTTAGAAATTGTTTTAAATTTTTTTAAATGTGAAAAGCAATTAATATTGTAGCAGAGGATACCTCTGAAAGTACAGAAATGCAATACTTCTGAAAAACATGTAAGCTTAATAAAAATAACTAAAAAGACTAGTGTATCAATGAAATACCATAAATCACTATTAAAACAAAATAATATTAAAACAAATATATAAAGATAATGATATACAGCAATTTTATAGTATTAATCATATAATATCCAATAATTTTATAGATTTAAAAAAATAAGCAAACATACTTTATACTATAAAATGACTTAAAAACACATTTTACTTAATATACTAAATCATGTGACCATGTAAATTAACTAAATCACGCTATGTAAAAACGCTATGTAAGAATTCCATAGCGTTATGTACAAACATTTATAAGTGTAAATATTAGTAGATTAAATTGAGTTTGAAGGTTGTATATATAAGGATTGTGAACAATATAGGTAAAATATTAATTTAAAAATTTATTCTGATCAAAAGCAAAGTCTAGGAGCTCAAGCCATTCTCAGAACAGGTAAAATATTGTTAAATAAAAATAGCTGTTATGTACGTTCTTAAAATAACATTTTATATTATATTAAGGAGGTAAAAGTATTCATATTACACTCAGTACTCGGGAAAGTGACCAGAGAAAGATTCCTTATAATAAAGTAGAAGTTTTGGTAAATACTTTAGGACTTAGTCAATTGAAGTCAAATGAAATGTTAAAAACTTTGAGGAGAAGCGGTGTAAAGTTTAAGTCAAACATGGAGAAAGCCCTGGATGAAAAAAGTAAACTACTTTCCAACTTTTATGTCACTGAATTATTAGACTTTCAAGAATAGGAAAAAGATAATGACTATGCTTAGTATATATTGAAGATATTACAACATTTCTGAATTTTGTAATGAAATATCGAGGGCAGGTTCCACAAAACACATTTGTAAAGGTTGGAATAGATTCAGGTATTTATATTTAATTTATTTAATTTATATTACTTATTATATTTAATAATTGTCTTTTTGAAAACTTGTTTTTAAAAAAATTATTTGTACATATTTATATACAAATATGTATGTGTGTAAGTATATATATATTTATAGGTGGAAGATCATTGAAAGTTATAGTAAATCTGTTTGATCCAACCAAGAACAGGACAGAAAATAGCAGCTCCTTAGGATCATACTCAAGAGCAAATACGTCACTTGTTTTAGCTTATTGTGAAAAGGTAAGTGAAAATCATTCTAACATGACAATGATTGTGGAAAGATTTAAGTTGCATGAATGCAAGTACTCATTGGCTTCTGACATAAAGTTAATCAACATATTGCTAGGAGTTTCGGTGTGTTTGTTTTAAATAATTTTAAGATAAGACATATCATGGTAAAAACTATATTAGGAAAAAGTTTTTTTTACCCTACAATATTTTTTTTTTTTTTTTTTTAACATCTTCACTTCCAACAAGGCTGCAAGCAACTACTATAAGAGTTGGAAGTTACTGGAAGAGAAAAGACTAAATCTGTAGAGCAAGATAACGATTGACTGATGACTTAAAAGATTGCAAATTATATGAATCAGGAAAGCAAGATGAAGGAAGCGAATTCCAAAGAACTGATGTTTGAGGAAAAAAACTAGAAGAATAAGAGTTTTTGAAGCACTTAGGAACAGTCACAGAAAAAGGATGAGACTTAATTGAATGGCGAGTAACACGAGAATGAATTTTAGTAGATGGCACAAGGGGCGCTAGCTCTTTAGAGCAGTGCCCATTATAGTATTTGTAGAAAAGAGAAAGAGAAGCAACATTACGACGATGTGACAAAGGTTGGAGATTGGCTGCCAGAGCAGGTCCAACTATGTTTACAATTCGTTTTTGCACCTTGTCTAAAAGAGAAAGAGCATTGTTAGAAGATCCGCCCCAGATGTGGCAACAGTATTCCATACAGGGACGGATTTGAGATTTATAGAGATAGAGAATAGAATCTGGAGTAAGAAAGTGTCGAGCTCGATAAAGAGATGCAACCTTAGCAGATGCTAATTTTGCAATGGATTTGATATACGGTTTAAAAGAAAGATCAGAAGTAAGAGTTAATCCTAGAAGATGAATGGTAGATGACTCATCTAGTACATTACCATTCATAAATATAGGAAGATCTAAATTATTACGATAACGATTGGCCGAATAAAATTGAGTTTTATCTGAATTAAAGTTCACCAGCCACTGTGAGCCCCATGCTGTAGCAGAAGTGAGACCCTTTTCAAGCTCAGATACCCCCTCCAAGCAATCAGAGAGTGTAGGCTTCTTGTCATGACAAGAGTAAATGGTAGTGTCGTCAGCGAATAATGCCACCTTAGATGTGAGAATATCTGGAAGATCGTTAATGTAAATTAACGATCTTCCAGATAAAAAGTATAGGGCCAAGGTAAAAGAGTATAGGGCCAAGGATTGAACCTTGAGGAACCCCTGAAGTTACAGGATGTGAAGAAGAGTGTTGTCCATCGAGGACAACTTTTATACTACGATTGGAAAGAAAGGACTCAATAATCTTAAAGACGTTTCCAGCTACACCATAAGAAGAAAGCTTATGGAGAAGACCAGCATGCCAAACTTTATCAAAAGCTTTAGAAATGTCAAGTGCGATAGCCTTAACCTCTCCACCTCTATCTAATGCACGGTAAAACCTATCGGTTATTACTGTTAGCACATCAGCTGTAGAACGAAAAGACCGAAATCCATATTGATGATCAGAAAGTAAGTTATTTGATTCAAGATGAGAGATTAAGTATTTATTGATTAAAGATTCAAAAACCTTGCTTATGACAGGAAGAAGACTAATGGGACGGTAGTTAGATGAATCAGATCGCTCTCCGGAATTTTTGAAAATAGGGATAACAGATGCTGCTTTCCAGCATGATGGAAAACAAGACTCTGATAAGCACTTGTTAAATAGTTTAGAAAGTATGGATGAAAGCTCCGGAGAACACCTCTGCAAGACTACAACAGGAATGTTGTCAGGACCACAAGCTGTTGAAGAGTCTAAGCAGGAAATTACTTTAGATACAGAAGCTGAAGTGATGCGAATGTCAAGCAAGGGATCAACCTGTTTGACGGCTATGTCAGGTAAAACACAACTAGTGGAATCAAGAGATGATATTGATGAAAAGTTCTTAGCAAACAATTCAGCTTTGTCTTTAGGTGAGGTGACAAAGTCTGAACCATACAAGAGAGAAGGAATAACAGATTTGCCCTTATTATTGATACTGTTAAAGATTCTCCAGAAGTCTCGAGAGCCTAATTTTTGTGATGAGATACGAGATTTAATGACCTGGGAATAGCGAGCTTTGGCGTCAGACAAAACCTTTTTACAATGGTTTCTGGCGATAGTGAACAGATGTCTGTTTTCTGGAGAATTGTTTTGCTGATAGATATGGAAGTAACGGTTTCGATTAGAAATTGCTGCAGCGCAATGTGAGGAAAACCAAGGAGAAGAGTGAGGCTTGACCTGGAATCGTCAAGAGGGAATAAAAGATTCCATGCCAGCCTGAATCCACGAAGTTATGTAAGAAGCACATTTGTCAGCAGGAAGACGAAAGATTTCTACCCAAGGGCCATCACGAAGAAAATCACGGAAAGAGTCCCAGTCAGCTTTAAGGTAGTTATATGTGGTACGGTGATAGGGGGATTCTGATGAAGTAGAAGAATTTGATAAAATTTTAGAGAGATCAAACCGTGATCAGAAGTACCTAAGGGTGAATGTGGAGAAATTGAGCACTGACTAGGATCCAAAACAAGACATAAGTCGAGTAGAGAAGGTAAATGATTAGGGTTGTCTGGAAAACGAGTTGGAAAGTTGACTATTTGAGTTAGAGATTGAGAAAGGCAAAAGTTGAGGGCCTTAATGCCAGCAGAGTCACTGACACTAGAGCCAAGCCAATCGGTGTGATGGGCATTAAAGTCACCAACAACGACAATATTGGCCGATGGATAAAGAGAGAGGGCTTGGTCAATTTGATCAGAAATAACATCAAGAATAGTGCAATCTTGGGATGAAGGAGAGCGATATAGAACAAAGAGAAAGGCGATAGAGTGAAGTTGTGCTAAACGAAAGCACATAAATGAATAGTCTGTAGATTCAAACCTAGTTTCACGACAAATGGGTGAGTTCTTACGAATGTAGATGCCCAGGCCAAGCATGTGATTATTGGAGTCTTTACGAATTAAAGGAAGATAACCATCAACACTAAGATCACAAGATGGGACAGCCGAACTCAAATTAGTCTCACAAAGAGCAAGTAGGTCTGGTGAACTTTGCAAGAGATAAGACTCAACAGAAGAAAAGTTACTTCCAAGACCACGAATATTAGTAAATGATAGGTTTAGAGAACTTGGTGATGACGATGGTTTTTTGTGTTTTTTAGTTTTAGGTACTTTAGTCATTTTAAATTTATAAAGAACTTGACTCAAGTATAGATAGTACTCAGTACACTATTTAACAACTAAGCAATATCCTCATTACTATTAATAAACCCTAAGCCGTAACAAAGGGCTCCAAATGTGGCCTCTGCAATGCACACCAAAAGTACAAACAGGGACACCATCCATGCGCAACATGGCACTGTTAGTACTCTGATATTTTTCGGCTGTTGATGGAATCAGCCTCTCTGAGAGCTACCACAGAGTTCGGGAAACCTGACTACCAGCCGGCCTCAGAACCATAAAACTGAGTTTTAGAGCTGTACCCTCATTAGGAGATAATAGAATGAGTTGCCCAGTCAATATATAAATATATACAATAAATAATATCAATTTATAAATATATACAATATATTTATAAATTGAATTATAATATAAAATTTTAGGCTCATGGAGGAAAGTATCCTTGTGCATGATGTGAAGGTTCTTCAGAATTATTTTCTGGAGAGTTAAGAACATTTCAATCTTTGAATAATTACTATGAACTGTATTCATCTGCAAGATCTCCGGTGAAAAGAATAAAAGAATATAAGGTATAAATGAATAAATATATTGTAAATATTTTCAAAATTTATCATCCATTATAATTTTATCATTTTAAAAAGGATAAAAAAAATTTATTTCCATATATTTAGAATGTCATTAATCCTTGTCTGCTTAAGATAGAAGACAAATCCCTAAGTATAATAAGAGAGATTCCATTACCAGAACTTCACCTTCTGATGGGATTTGTTAACCATGTGGCAGAATTTATAATGCAACTTTGGCCTGGATTTATAGATTGGGTCAAGAGCATTAGATGCCTTTGAAAAGGTTACCATGGAGGAACATTTGAAGGAAACACGTGTAGAGAGATACTTAAAAGTTGCGACAAACTTGAGTTGATAATGCCTGTTGAACTGTATCCTCTCTTCGAAACAAGGAGAAAATTTAATAAGGTTGTTCATGGTGTTTTTGGCTATAAACTTGACTCAAACTATTCAATTTTAATTGAAAGTTTTACACAAAGCTATAAGGATGCGCAAGACTATTCCAGAGAGGTAATTGCTGTTTTCTTTACCGTTTGTAAAACCAAGTTATTGATAAACATATTTATAGTAAGCTTTTTTAGTTTTTAGGTAAACAGCTCACGGTTACTTGAAAAGTACATGCTGTAACAGCACATCTGGAAACATTTGTTGATTTGAGTGGCCTTTCCCTTGGGCAGTTTAATGAGCAGACATCTGAATCTTGCCATTCCAAGATGAAAAGTGTAATAAACAGGTTTGGAGTCTCGCAGTACAGCAACAAACATAAAGAAAGAAGCAAAAGAACTGCTGAAGTGTTTAGTTCAAATAATTTATAAGTTATTGAACATTAATTGTATATCAAAACATAAACATTATTGAAATCTTAAGTTAAAAAAATTTGTAAATTTATTCAAAAAGATATTAAAAATATATTAGTGTAAACAGTTTTTGAAATATTTTATTTAGTATTTATTATATTATTATTATTTATATATATTAGGTTATCAGGCAACTATGCATACAACACTGATATTTTACTAATATACTAATATTTTACTTATATACTATCAATATGTTCTACTTAACTAAGTATACCATGTTCCTAATATAATTCAAGCATATCTAAACCTTTTTTACCAACTTTGATATATCTAAGAGCTGTCTAATGAAGTTGATGTGTAAATACAAAATTTAAGAGCATAAAAACTTGGAAAACTTATTTTATGTTAATTTTACTGCTTCGTCAATATATTTAGTTTTTTTAAGTACGAAAATAATGACCTTTTAGCAGATTTTCTATGTCAATTTTCTAAAAATGTGATACCTCCCAGATTTCTCTAAATATGAAAATGAAGTGTCCAGATGCCCCACTTACTATATTTGTTAACATTTTTGGGGTATTCGGATAGTAAACTAAAACCTTAAATTTCTGACCTGTGAGTAGTAACAGTAAAAAAGAAAAAAATTACAGTAGCCTACAGTAGTAACAGTAAAAAAAGAAAAAAAAATACAGTAGCCTACAGTAGTAACAATAAAAAAGAAAAAAATTACAGTAGCCTATAGTAATAACAGTAAAAAAAAAAAAAAATTACAGTAACCTACAGTAGTAACAGTAAAAAAGAAAAAAAATTAAAGAAGCCTACAGTAGTAACAGTAAAAAAGAAAAAAATTACAGTAGCCAACAGTAGTAACAGTAAAAAAGAAAAAATTGCAGCAGTCTACAGTAGTAACAGTAAAAAAGAAAAAAATTACAGTAGCCTACAGTAGTAACAGTAAAAAAGAAAAAATTACAGTAGCCTACAGTAGTAACAGTAAAAAGAAAAAAATAACAGTAGATTTCCAAGTAAGCAAGAATATTCATTGACCATAGATGAGAAAGCAGCATTGTTAGCTGTAAAAAAAAAAAAAAAAACTATAATATATTAAATATGAAACAAAAGATACCAAGTTGGCATATCATAAGAAGGAGTGCCAAAATTAAAAAGTAACTTTGGAAGCAAATGCGAACTGAAAAGGAAACTAACAAAAAACAAAGATATTAGTACAGCCTATGCCAACCTTATAACCCAGTATTGTGAAAACGAATATATTTGAAGGTTGGACAAAACAAAAGTTAAGAATGAAGGTTGGTACTTACTTCCCAGTTCCCACAGTCCCACTTCTTCCCAGTTATTCGTTAAAAATCATCAGATTACTAAAACAAGACCAATATTTGATGGATCAGCCAAATGCAACAGGTTATCACTCAACAACACTACTCTCAAAGGTCTAAAATTGCACCAAGATTTGTTTCAAGTGTTACTTTGATTTCTACAATACCCTGCCTCTATGATTTGTGATATAGTGAAGAAATCTACAAATACACCTTTTAAAAGATGACAAAAAATTTCAAAGATTTTTGTGGAGAGATTTAGAGTAAAACAAAGAGCCAAATTTTTATGAATTTTAAAGAATTGTTTTTGAAATTATTTCATCTCCCTTTATGGATCAGTTCATGGCACATGAAAATAGAAAGAAAAACAAGGTCAAATATTTGTTAGAGTCATTATCTGCAGAGACATTTTTAAGATCAACATACATGGACGATGGTATTGAATCCATTCCAGACAAAAAGACAAGCGTTGAATTATACAGGCAATAAGCTACAATTTGAGTTATGCTGGAATGCATGCATGCAAATGGTTGTCAAACTTTGAGATTTATAGAGTATTTTAAAGAGTATAAAATCCTACTAAAAATAGATCTCAAGTAAATTTGGATAAAATTGAATTGCCTTCAGTGAAAACATTAGAAATTATGTGGTTATCAAAAAAAAATGGTTTCATATTTAAATACGAAGCACAGACAATAAAGAAGCAAAGAAGAGAAAGGGAAATTTAACTATGTTTTTAAAAGAGGTGGAGCATGGTGACTGCAATCTAAGAGATTTTCAAGTTGGACTTAACTTACCAGAGTGCTTTCTTGAATGCATTGTTTTATAAACAACTGTGCAACATCAAAATTATGCTTTTAGGAGAGCTACAACCAGAAGAGATTCTTGGCACAGAAAATGAGTTTATAAAGCTTGCACAAAGAGAAAGTTTTAAAGATTATACAACGCTGCTAGTTAAAAAATCCCAAGAACAAGCAATGTGTAAAATGTGTAAAACCAAAGTTGGATGAAGATGAAGTATTACAGTTTGATGGTCAAGTATTACAGTGTGATGGACATTTAAAATATGCAGCATATTTGTCATACGATGCCAGATTTCCCATTATATTGCTGAGTAAACTATAAAAGGTAAAGTAAAAGTAGGACATTGTGGAATTAAATATATCTCGTATATTTTTTTTGTTGGATTACAAAAGAAGTAACAAAATGAAGCAGCAACCATATGAAAACAAAGATTAACATTTATAATGGTCAATGAGCCTGAGCCCCTTCAAAAAGGAGAATGGTGCAAAGGAATTACCAAGAGAAGAGCGCAAAGGAATCACCAAGTGGTGATAAAGAATTATCAAATGGCGTAAAGAAATTATCAAAAGACTATTTGTGAAAATTACAATTTATAACAAACTGTTTAAAATCACTTTATAAGGAGTGCAATAACGAGTGAGAGTGTAAAGAAATAAGTAACAGTAATTGAATAGTAGTAATAATAATTTAAATAATTTTATTAATTATTGTTCATTCTCGAAACCATACAATAAAATATAGTTTTATTATTTATAGAGATGTAATATGTAAATATAAAAAACAATATGCAATGCTTAAATGTAAAAAATCTACAAATACAATGTTATATACAAACATCTGTAAGTGTAAATATCAGTACTGTTGACAGTAGATAAGTTGAGTTTGCGGATCATATATTTAAGGATTGTGTATTTATAATATAAATAAATTTTTAAAACTTTTTTAACCATTAGAAGCCTTTTTTGCTCAAGCTGTTTTGCTTCGAACTTTTGTATTTATGTTATTGTAATTAAAAAATCAGCAATATTAAAAAACATAAAAAATATTTCTTAACCAAGCCGAAGATTTGATGACTATTACCTTACAGCTCAAAGAACATTGCAGCTGATCACTAAGCTTATGGTTTTTTAAAATAAAGTCCTTGATTTATAATGATAGTTATTAATTTACCATTACTCTCACCCCCTCTTTGATAGTTCTGTCATAGTTTAGTAATCTGCCAAATCCATATGGAGTAAAAATATATGAAATCATCCTAAAAAAATAATTATCGACACCCTTATGTCTCAGAATTTGTTTATTTTTACACCACTTGCAGTCCATATCAAAACAATAATAACTGCAAAAATTTTAGTTGAAAATACCAATGGGTTCCAGAGATATCGTCAGTTGAAATAATGCTGACTTGAAATAATGACTTTAGTGATTTTCTGAAGCGAATACAAAGCAACTTTGATATACAGTATCTTTATAATGGCTTGGGGAAATTTCCTAAAATTTGGTACTCTAATAGATTTTAACTTGAGGAATCCAAAAATAGCACTCTTAAGACTCGATTATCTTAAGAAATGCCTCATTTATCCAATTTTGTTCAAAATTATTGACTTGTAAGTTAGTGATTTTTGGAGGTAAAATAAAGGCTGTGGCCCAAAATTCCGAGTAAAAATTTTAATTGTATATCATTATTTCATCTTAGGTCTACTGAAAAAAATTAGATTCATCAATTGTCTCTCTAATACATGATCAAAATTTGCATTTAAAAAATGGTGTCTTTTTAGAAAAATTTAAATTTTGTAACAAAAGCAATTAAAATATTTTTTTAAACATTTATTTGAATAAAACACCAAATAGTGTTATTTATTGACTAGTTTAAATTTAAATAAACATTTAAAGTCATGGGCCAAGGAAGATGCCCTCCCTACCCACGGGAGGCCCCTCCGCCCCTCCCCAAATCTCCCTAGATTTTTTTTTTTTTTTTTTTTACATAAAATGAATAAATAATAGTTGATTGTTAAAATACATTTTAAAAACATATTTTTTCAGTTTAAGTTTGAGAAACGATTTATTTGCGTTACTTCAAATCGATAAATACTTACCTCTTATTTCAAAGATCTTTTTACGATTTTAAGTCATAATTTTCAAAAACAAATAGTTTTAGACTAATATAGTCATTGACATAATAAGATGGGAGTGATTTGGTATTTATTTAAACCCCCACCCCTCCTTCTCAGCCTACAATCCAAGGATTTGAAAAAAATAAAAGACATTTAAAATGCAAATTAGGTAAATAAAATAAAAACAAAATTATTTTAAGCATAATTAATTTTTTTTTTGTAACCAACAGTTTATATTCTCCAAATCTAAATCAGTTATGTTGTATGTACGACCTGATATTGTTGTGGGTGTAGAAATTAGGCATATAACTTCAAAATTGAGCACCCAACACTCATCAGTTCTTATTGGCCAAAAGAAGTTTTTACCTGGTCCATGTGGATGCATGAATCTGACTTTTATATCAAGCTCACTTACATCTTCAGCAATCCCTACCCACCAAAATCCATCATAAAAACATGCAATATAATCCATTTTTTTAATATTTAATGAAATATCTACATAATGTTTTCTTTTTGGAATGATATCAAATATTTCAGTGTATGCATTAATACTTATATTTTTATAACTTATAGTGTTTGGAGCAATTGGAATAAAATAATAATACATCCTTGTGCCAGGAACCATCCTTGTTCCACCTAAATATCTTTTTTCTAATTGTGCTTGTGTTTGATCAATTTCTTCTTTTGAAAATAACTTAAAATAAATTCCATTTATCTTGGCTTTACAAAAGGAGTACATTAAATTAACATCTAAAATCTGCACAGTAGTTATTTATTTTAGACTTTCTTGACATACTACTCTTTTAACAGTCCCACCAATACCATCACAGGGGGATTTACCACGACTGGTAGCAAAAAATACCCATTCAGCATTTAAATCAAAGTCTTTACTGTGATGACAAAGAGTGATAAAATTTTTAAAATTTTTATATTGTGCTGCACAACCATCAGAAAAGTATTTCACACTTGATACATCAGGTAGATTTTCTTTGATATATCTAGTTATATCTTCCTGAGTCTTGTAAATAAATCCTGTGTCATGATCAACATCTTCTGAAAGGTAACAAAAAAATTTATGTTTGAGAAGTTTGTTCTCTATAAAATAAAGTACAACTGTATAAAGTGAGCATTGACTTTTGCTCCAGTGATAACTTTGAACCTCATCCTGAACAACATATTGATAGTTTTCAGCAAAATCTCCTAAAATTAAGCATTTGTTTTGGTTAAGATTTTCTTTACAGTTTTTTAAGTATCTACTTTGTGTTTTTGCAATATATGAATGAGTGGTAAGGTTGTCAATACTGTCACATAATAAATCAATAAATTCATCTAGTGGCAATGACTGTGAAAGTAGTGTTGTACGATCTGTACTCTGCCATTGCTTAAATACTACATCTTCTTCATGCTCATGGTACATAAACTCCTGCACTAAAAAACTTTTTAACGCTTCAATACCAGGACATTGGTTACATCGATGCAACATACATTCTGCATTTTCAAAAGAGAAAACAATCAATGCCATGAAATCTTTATAACTTTTATTCCACCTAATGGCATCAATGAGAAATTTTGTATTTTGGTGATGTATGCAAACACATACATTGTGGGTACCTGACGCATTAGTTGTAATACACCATTTAGGTTTAAGAGTACAAAACTTTGACAAACTGACTTTGACGTTAGGGTAGTCTTTTTTAAATGCAACATGTAATTCATTAAGATTGAGTAGCAATAATCTTTTTTGAACATGTTGGTTTTTCTTAATACTTACATAATCTTTTTTTCCTGGCATCATTCTTGAAAACTCATCACTTTGATAAAAGTTAATCACTAAATTAACTGTTTCTGGTGAAAGTGGGTTTCCAGTTTTTTCCCAGGGTAATGATAGAATTCCATTCTCATTTTTAACTTTTCTTGCTGTTCGAACAAGATACTCAGACACTTCAAAGTAGCTTGATATCTTTTTACGTGTCCATGATTTTGGTGCGAGTGTTAACATTTGCACCTTATGGCGATAAGAGTCAGTCTCTGAAATTTTATTTTTTATTTCATACATTAAAATGTCTAGATCATGGTCATTGTTAATGTTGTTGTTTAAAATGGGGCTTTTTATTTCTGTTGTTAAAAAAGTTTCTTTTATATTATATGCTAATGAGACCATTTTTGCAACTCTGTCAATAGTGTTCTCAAACTTTTGTTTTGCTACAGGCAATTTGCTGTGTTTTGAAAGACTTTTTAGTTTGACCGGTGAGATTCCAAGCAATTCTATAGTGGTATCTAACTTAATTTTTTTCTCACTTTTTGATTCCCATTCCTCCTGTGAATTTAAATCTTCATCAGTTTCTATTGCTTTTTTGTAACACTTACTGCAGAATTTCCAACCTGGGGTTACATAAACATTATTTTTTTGCAAATAGTTTGCCATGTCTATGGAAATCTTTATATTACCTAAAAAACAAATTTAGTTTTACGTTGTTAAAATAACTGAAATTATAAAACTTTTTATAAATAATAAATTGTTTTCTTTTAATTTCCATATCAATTCTGTTGTAAATAAGGTAAATAAGATTACCTTTTATAGCAATTTTTTTACTTTCCTTGTGTGTTCCAAAAGGATTGCAACACTTTGTAATTTTTCTCTCAAAATATTTTCCATAGAATTGCTCATGATAACAACATATAATTCTTATTGAATATATATTTTATATATTTTAATTTGCTCGCCATATTATTTCTTCTTGTTTTTCACAAGGAAGATCTTTAAATTGAACAAAACCTTGTTTTCTTGAAAATCCAGTTTTGTGGCAATGAATGTTAAGACTTTTTCCAATGTCACATTTCTCCATATTAATTATTTTTATTATTTATTACCTAACAAAATAATATAAAAACTATAAAATTAAAAGTAATTCTTTAAGAAAATACAAACAAGTAAATACCTTTAAAAAGAACAAAACAAAACTTATGATTGTTTTTTATATAAAAGGAGGTTTTAAGTCACCAATTTGAAATAATGAAATTTTTTTTTTCAAAATTAAAATTAAATTGTATGTTTTTGCATTATTTATTCATTTTATGCAAAAAAAAAAAAAAAAAAAAAAAAATCTAGGGAGATTGGGGGAGGGGGCGTAGGGGCCTCCCGTGGGAGTGGAGGGTATCTCCCTTGGCCCATGACTATAAATGTCCTAAACTATTCAATAAATGACACTATTTGATGTTTTATTCAATTAAATGTTTTAAAAAATATTTTAATTGCTTTTGTTTCAAAAAATAAATTTTTCTAAAAAGACACCATTTTTAAATGCAAATTTTGATCACGTATTAGAGAGACAATTGATGAATCTGATTTTTTTCAGTAGACCTAAGATGAAATAATGATATACAATTAAAATTTTTACTCGGAATTTTGGGCCACAGTCTTTATTTTACCTCCAAAAATCACTAATTTACAAGTCAATAATTTTGAACAAAATTGGATAAATGAGGCATTTCTTGAGATAATCGAGTCTTAAGAGTGCTATTTTTGGATTCCTCATGTTAAAATCTATTAGAGTACCAAATTTTAGGAAATTTCCCCAAGCCATTATGAAGATACTATATGTCAAAGTTGCTTTGTAGTCACTTCAGAAAATCACTAAAATGCTGAGTCAGCATTATTTCAAGTGACAATACCTATGGAACCCATTGGTATTTTTAACTAAAATTTTCGCAGTTATTATTTTTTTGATATGGACTGCAAGTGGTGTAAAAATTCTGAGACGTAAGGGTGTCATGGTCTGGATGATTTCATATATTTTTACCCTATGAGTAGCCAAATATGTTAGAGATTCTTATGTTATTAATGTCTTAATGTAAATATATCTTATGTAAATAGATAAATCTGTGCATCTAATACAGTAAAGTAAAGTTCTTTATTAAAATATGAATATGTTAAACTCAAACTTTTTCTTTCAAAATAAATAAACAGGGGGTTCAAATAAGCTCTAGATTAGGGATGTACCGGAATTCCGGTACATCCTAACCCTAACCCTAACCCTAAACCCTAACCCTAAACCCTAACCCTAACCCTAACCCTGACGGAAATTTGTAACTTTTAGGTCATTCTGGTTCTGGTTAGAATTATGATATTTCAGGCCGGAATGCTGTAATTTATTTTTTACTTTATTTAAGACATATGATACAGACTGTGTATATTAAATCAAAAAATCAATGTCCTACAGGGCAATGAAGAAATATGGGTAAACCTAGGTTAAAAATATAAAATTATTAACAAATACAATGTAAAATACAATGTAATTTTAGGTAAAGCCACAGTTTAGCACTCTAAAATAAATTTATTTTTTTGCTTGTTGCGCTCTCGTTAGTGGAGAGTTTTTAAACATTTGATATTTTAATTGAAACAATAAAAAAAAAAGATTGCTGCCCTATGCCAAATCCTCAGTCAATGTAGTAGCACTTCCTTGTAGAAGCAGGCTATAAGATAATGCATGTAGCAGAACTCCTTTGTAGCAGCAGGTTATAAGATAATGCATGTAGCAGAACTCCTTTGTAGCAGCAGGTTATAAGATAATGCATGTAGCAGAACTCCTTTGTAGGAGCAGGTTATAAGATAATGCATGTAGCAGAACTCCTTTGTAACAGCAAGTTAAAAGATA